>CM059187.1:87330443-87690287 GCA_030323885.1 Branchipolynoe longqiensis | reverse complement strand
GCCACATGCATCTTATGAATTCAGTTGGCCACCAGTACCGTGTGTCCTGTGTTCAGTTGGATGATGGAGGCTGGACGGGTGGTGAGGTGGTAGGGGTGCGGGAGGGGGGGGGGGGGGGGGGGGGATGGGCTGGAAGCAGCAGGCACTCCTCGCCCGTGCATGGTCAGGTTACTAGTATTACTCAGACTGCGTGTACACAGGGAGGCGTGTGTGGGTGAGCGGGGAGGGTGAGTGAGGGAGTGTGTGAGGGGGGGGGTGGAGGGGGGGGGCTCACCGCCGCTCTGCATCTAGTTATGCGTTTCCCTCGCTTGCCACGCACTGGAGAGGTTTACTGCAGGGAAGATTGCCTATTATACAATAGACCCGACGCGCCCTAGGGGGATAACCGTATCACTCAGCAGGGCGGCTGCCGGCCCGGCAGGGCCGCTGGTACCGGGCGGCCAGCCGGGCGGGTGGGTGGCTGGGCGGTCGGGCGACCGGGTGGCCGGGCGGGCGGGTAGCCGGGCGGGCGGGTGGCCAGGCGGGCGGGTGGACGGGCGGGCGGATGGACGGGCGGGCGGTGTGCGGGCGGGCATAGGGCGGGTCGGAGGCGGGAGGGCGGAAGGGCGGAAGGGCGGAAGGGCGGAAGGGCGGAAGGGTTGTCCGGTCGGACCAGTGGCCGGGCCGCGTGGCCGGGCGGCCGGGCGGGCCGGGTGGGCCTGGCGGGCGGCCTGGCGGGGGGCCGGGCGGAGGGCCGGGCGGAGGGCCGGGCGGAGGGCCGGGCGGGGGCCCGGGCGGGGGGCCGGGCGGGGGGCCGGGCGGGGGGCCGGGCGGGGGGCCGGGCGGGGGACCGGGCGGGGGACCGGGCGGGGGACCGGGCGGGGGACCGGGCGGGGGGTCCTGGGCGGGGGGTCCTGGGCGGGCAGTCGGGTGGTCGGTTGGCCGGGCGGCCGGGCCGGGCAGAAGGGAATGCGTTGTTGGTGAACCCTCGGCTATGCCGGTGTTGGAAGAGTGCATACGGTTGTTGCGCCGCAGCCCGCTGCGTGCTGCCACTAGTACAGCAATACGGCAATATGGGCGGCCACACGCACGCGCATGTAGCGCGTATATATATATATATATATATATATATATATATATGGAGCGTATATCGCGCGTATCAGTCACCTGGGCATTGGGCCAACTGCAGGCGGGAAGGTTCGCCTCCTGTCTGCCCTGCACCCACTGGGCCTGGAGGAGAGTCGCGGCAGGGCGCGTTTAATATGGCATTGATGCCCGATGTAGTTATATGTGATGTGTAAGCATTATGCTAGTAAAAAGATGAGGAAGGGTATTATTATTATTGTCGTGGGGGTGATGAAAATGGGAAATATTGCGCCTAGAGCGGGACTCGAACCCACATCTCTTTGCATTCTGGGCCAGTGTGCTAACCATTACACCACCTTGGCTCCCTGATATCACCACACTACCCACACTATGTGGTTACTTGCCTGAGAGGTCAGTGCAGACCACTACACTCGTCCCCCTGGAATTGTAAGTCTTATAATGCTTACAATTACATACATACAGGCAATGCACTAACACATACATACACAGGGTAGGTTCAACAACTATACAGTGCGCAGCTTGTACAGGATCGTGGTCACGGCAACCAGTGCCATGGGGGTAATGAAAATGGGAAATATTGCGCCTAGAGCAGGACTCGAACCCACATCTCTTTGCATTCCGGGCCAGTGTGCTAACCATTACACCACCTAGGCTCCCTGATATCACCACACTACCCATGCCTACCTGCCTATGTGGTTACTTGCCTGAGAGGTCAGTGCAGACCACTACATTATTATTCATTTATTACCACTGAATACTTGTCATATATTTGCTCCGTTTCTTCCATCCAGAGACAGGTGGCACCTCTACTGGCCCCAATCCAAACTACATGCGTGCCCCACTGTCATTTACGCCTGAGAATGTTGTCTTTATTTGGCCAGAGCAACATATTCCCTATGCGCTAGAATAAATTATCATGACCCACTTTTCATTGTCTTGTTCCTTTTTGTACTCTAGCCGGCCTTTATATATATGTGTGTGTTTGTAGAGAGCAGCAGGTGAAAAAGCTGCATGCCTTCATGATGCGACATCTGCGTTCAATCATGAGGCTAACCTGGAAGGACAAAGTGACGAATAAGGAAATACTCGAACGGATGGGGCTGCCCTCTATGGAAGATCTTCTGATCAAAAAGAATCTCCGGTGGACTGGACACCTCATGAGGATGTCATCAGACAGGCTACCAAAGCAGATCCTCTATTCTCAACTGTCTTCTGGCTACAGAAAGAGAGGGCGCCCCCGTCTCAGGTTCAAAGATACCATCAAGAGAAACCTGAAGCTGAGAGACATTAAGACCGACTCATGGACACAACTCTCACAGCAGAGAGCTAAATGGAGAGCGGCAGTCAAGTAATGAAAGCAGTTTTTGTCGCATCGTGACCGACAGCATGATGATGATGATGTTTGTAGAGAGAATAGTAGTGGCTACATGCACTGATGAAGTGAGACAGTGTAGAAGCGATGTTTGTTTATATGCATACAATGCCTTACATAGCATGTCTATATACACTGGACGTGGTGACAGAATCAGTAGAGCGCAGGCTTCCTGTGAGGAAGGTCGGAGTTTCGAATCTCGGCAGAGTCAAACGCAATGACTTACAAAATTGATACATGTTGCTACCTAGCCTGGCGCTCGGAATTACGAGGATACGGCAGGGACTGGTTTGCTCAGTATAAAGATAATGTGACTGAGTAGGGTATCGGGTCAGAAGTAGTCTGCACTGATCTCACAGGTAATACGCCACATAGACAAGTAGGTGCGAGGAGATTATTTGCATCAGATAGCAAACAGTTCGTATGCTCGTCCTTGAATGGCAGCAATGTGGGTTCAGGTATCACCACGATATATATTTGTTTATGTGTATACATTATATATTTATTTATATTATTCACACTACTGTAGTATGCGTTGCTTAACTTACCTAATGTGTGTTTGTGCACCACAGAACAAACAGCGGAAAGTATTCCACCAAACATTGCAGTTGCAGAAAGGATGGTTGGGGTTTTACGTCCTGGCAACATCTAATGTCATATCAAGACGGGTATTAACTTGTGACAGTGCGCACTAATGGCGACCTTATAGTGCTGCCCCACTGGGAGAACAGACCGCTTGCACCATGACCTGATACCACACTGAGTCACATTATCCTGACACTGAGCTAACCAGTCCATTCCCTATCCTAAGGGTTCGATCTACCAAAGCGGGAGACGGACACTCAACTCATTCGGCCATCTTGCCTGGTCGGCTACAGAAAGGTCAATGACGATAAAACCAGGCTCAGCTGATGTTATAGCCGGACTTTATAGCCACATTGGGAGTTCCTCATTGGACGTCGGGAATGAGTCAGATGGAAGTGGAGGGAGAACATCGGTGGATGTAGGGTAACGGTGCTGTCACATTACGACCTTTCTCGCCAACGCACGTCGACGTGTGTCACTTTTTGGCGAAACGTCGGAAGATGTCTGGAAGCGTTACGCATGGGTTAGGCATGCGTTGGTAATCGTTGATGGATGGCGACGGTCGGCGACGGGTGTCAGGGTATCACCGAAGTTTTGTGCTTGCACAAAACTTTCGACGTGTGACAACGCGTGGGTGCTAACATTATGGCGACGTTAGGGGCGTGTCAAGATAACGTTATGCGAATGCTAGGCATATGCCGCTTGCGCATGAGGGTCATTCCCACACATTGTGCCAGACTGTTTGCTTTGTTGTTTTGCATCCTCGCAACATCTAAGGTCATATCAGGATGGTGCGCCAAGCTTTTTTGTTTTTTTTCTCACAACATCGGCCACACGCTACCAATACGTTGCGCTGACGCTGAAAGGTTTGACATTTCTCGACGATTAAAAGTGATTTTACGCTATGGGGGCACATGACAGGGCTAAAACGGAGCTAATCTAACTAATCTGGCTAATCTACCCACCCTGACCTTCACATAATCTTTGGAAGTACTTGTCCTCTCAGTAAAATAGAATATCATTCGAAGATAGTTTTGATCTCTCAATGAGTGGAACGCCTGCCTTCCATTTTGGTAGGCTGTGGGATTCGAACCAATGGCCTACACATTGATACTTGTCACTACCTAACCTGGCGATCGGCATTACTAGGATAGGGAAAAGAGCAGTGGACTGTGAAAGACCATGATTGAAATTCCCCGTACTTAATCAACTAATGTACCAGCATAATAAAAAGTATTCTGGTGAGAATCCTGGATCCTCACATATAGCTAATCTTCTTGAGGTATTATATATATTTTTATATAATATGTATATGTAATATATATATATGTATCATATGCATATATGCATAATATGTATATGTATATGTATAATATAAATAATTCTTGTATGTGATGTATAAGCATTTTACAAGTACAATTAATTGGAAGCTTTCACTCCTTTTTATATTTTAAGTCATCTACTGTACTAACCTGATATTAATTGTTCATCCACTATGCAACTGGGCCGATTGTGTCGCCCCCTGCCTGCAAATGCCGTAACTTGTCTGGCCATGCTCAGTCACTCTGCCCATGATACCGCAATGGTAATGGAAATATAATGGTTATACAAATACAGACACATTGCATATTTAATTATTATACTTCACATGAAGGAAAGTTATCATGAGTGTCGGAAGATATCAATGTTCCATCAATGTGTGTAATTAGCAACGATTATTCAATGACTGCAAGATCAGTGCCCCACCATTGATAACACATATATTCAGAGGAATTATCACATTTACTAAACAAAAAAGGATTGATTGTAGAATGCCATTAGAGCTGGACTAAAAGTGTAGCATCTATCACAGGAATTAGGTGAGAAGTTATGAGGTAGTGTGATCAGTATGGTGGTCTGGCACCTTGTGACCTTACTATAAAAATGTTATATCTGACAAAGTGGCCGAATTGGTGTTATGGATGTAAAAATACTTTATCTACAAACGGCTATCATGCAGTTACACAACTGTTTCTCAACTGGTATTTTCCACTGAGATATATTAAAAATAATATTGTTCTATCCGCATTATTATCATGCAGTTACACAGCTTCAGTCCTCATTATCTCAAAAGCATTATTTTGTCAGATAGAACCTTTTTATAGTAAGGTTGCAACTTGCCAATTTTATGAGTCTCTCACGATAGCCTCACGATTTGGATGCTAGACACTTAGCGAGGTGATTCCTCCCAGATCACTGTCTTCGATGTCGCCGGGAGACGCACAACTGCTGACCTTAGACAAATGTGAAGGTGGTGCTGATACTATTTTCTTGCCAGTTCATAGGAAGTGCATGGAATGGCTGGAGTCCAGCAGTCACGCGCGGGAAGCCTGCAGGCGACGGATTCGGCCACCGCATCCGGTGTAACCAGTAGTTGAAACTACAAGTCCTTATTCACTGAATATGCAATGTGGGAACTAATGGCCCTGTCACACTACGACGCTTCTCGCCGGCATGCCGTCAGTGCGCAAAATATCTTCTGCGTGTCGAGACATGTCCAACTTTTCGGCGGTTTGGGGAAAAAGATTGGCGTCAGCGCAGCACGTTATTCGCGTGAGGGAAAAAACAAAAAAGGTTGGCACGACGTGCTCATATGACCTTAGATGTTGGTAGGATGTAAAACAACAAAGCAACCATTTGGCGCAACGTGTGGAGAAGACCCTCACGCATGCACGGCGACTGCCTAGCATTCGCATAACGTTATTCCAGTGCTGTCGACGTCCTTCTGACGTCGCCATAATATTGGAACCCGCGCATTGTCGTGCGTTGTGGGTCGTCGCAGTTTTTTTTACATGCTTAAAACATTGAGCGACCAACTACGCGCGCTGCCATCCTCTGGCGACTGTCAATGTCCAGGATAGTATACCAACGTGTACCGACGTTCGCATAACGTCCCCCTAACGTTTCCCGACGTTTCGCCAAAAAATTACAAACGTCGACGTGCATTGGAGAGAAACGTTGTAGTGTGACAGGGGTATAAGAGGCATGCACAAAGGGTGGGCCGGCCAGCAGAGCAGAAAATATAGGTGGACAGAGTCAATCCAGTTTTTACAAAGCCGAGACAGAAACAAAACAAAATAATTTGCGCAGACATATAAATAGGCGGCAGTTTGTATATGTGTGTGTGGGGGTGGGGGCTGTTGGTGTGTGTGTGCGGGTGTATGTGGGTGTGTGGGTGGGGGTGCGGGTGTGAGAGTGAGTCTGGGTGTGGGTCTGGGTGTGGGAGTGTTTGTGAATCGGGGGGGTGGATTTGTGTGGATGTGTGGGTGGCTGTGGGTGTGAGTGTGTGTGTGTGTTTGAGGATGTGGAGGGTGTGGATGTGGATGTGGATGTGGATGTGGGTGTGGATGTGGATGTGTGGGTGTATGGTTGTGCGTGTGGGTGGGTGTGGGTGTGTGGGTGTGTATGGGGTGGGTGTGGGCGTGGATATGGCGGATGTGTGTGTGTTTGGGGATGTGGAGGGTGTGAATGTGGATGTGGATGTGGATGTGGGTGTGGATGTGGATGTGTGGGTGTGTGGGTGTGGGGTGGTTGTGGGTGTGTGGGTGTGGGTATGGGGTGGGTGTGGCTGTGTGGGTGTGCGTGGGAGGAAGTTGGCCGGAGTGTTCCCTGGTGACTCGCCACCAACCTGCAGTGGAATGGACCCTCTGAGTATGGGGGTAGGGGTGGAGGGATGGAGGGGTGTTGGTGTGTGTATGAGGGGCCAGATCTATTTTCAGACGCTACCCAGGAACGCTACCCCTGACTGTTTATGGGACATTGGCAACACTGGGAACGCCACGTGTAGACCGAGCGGAGGGCCGCCATTGGCTGGCCGTATGGGACGTTAGGGAGCGCGCTGATGGCAGGTGCATGCGCAGATATTCCCATGCAACTTCCGGTCTGGCATGACTTGCATATCGGCCGTGTGTACGCGGCGCGGCGGGGGGACTGTCAGACACAGGATGCGGTCAGAGATAGCGACGTGTGTTCCTCTCTGGTGATATTTTGTTTGTTTGTTGTTGTTCTTACGCAACATCTAAGGTCATATCAGGATGGGTACCGACTTGTGGCAGTGCACACTCATGACAACTGTATAGTGCTGCCTCACTGGGAAACCAGGACACTGGCACCATGACCTGACATCCTACACAATCTCATTGTACTGATAGCGTGCTAACCAGTCCTTGCCCTATCCTATTAATGTGGAGTGCCAGGCTAGGAAGCGACAAGTATCACTTTTATATAAATCATTGATTTGAGTCGGCCAGGATTAGAACTTCCGACCTTCCGCACGGGAAGCCAGCGTTCTACCGATTCGGCCATCGCGTCCGGTGTGGCGAGGTTATCCCGACGTGGAATGCTTGTAACCACAGGCTTGTAGCCTGGTGGCTAGTTCATGGCATCAGCTAGTTGGCGCAGATGTGGCACTTCTAGGTGGCGTGGTAGCCGAATCGGCAGAGCGCGGTCATCGCGTTCAGAAGATCGGGAGTTCGGTTCCCGGTCGAGTCGAACCAAGGCCACATTTTCCTGACACTAAAGCCCCGTTCACACAGCACAAATTTTAAGCCGAACTAGGTAAGGCGAACTAGATGAGGCGAACTACGGCACGTTCACACACAGCGTTTTTGAAGGTGTGTTGCGTCCACACATGAAGCGCTTAAGCCGGTTTAAGCCGGAAATCGACATTTGCGCATGACAGTGACAGTCACAAAAACAATAACAATGGCAGACCTCGTGTCGACAGGAGTTTTCATGCTTCTAATGTCTTGCAATCAAGTCGCAGCCCGGAGGAGGGTTCTCCATGTGCGAGAGAGGGTCGCCGGGATTTTGGAGGCTTCCCGCCGAAGAAGGGAACATTTCCAACAGTTGCAGGAAGATGACATGAGATCATTTGTCGTACAACTACTGACTCTGCTGTCCCTCCGCGCTAGCCCAGAGCGGCTTCTATGGGCAAGGGAAAGGTAGGCAGTAATGCCTTTGTGTGAACTTTAATGAAACTGGAACTTTGAGAAGCTACTTTGCTACATTGCTACTTTGCTACGTTCCCAAAATGTGTGTGTTATAAGATCTATAATATCAATGGCCACCGAAAATGCACGAATATGTGCTCTGACTTTTATTGTAATGGGTGTGGTCAACAGAGGAGATAGGAATATACTTACAGCGAAAATGTCAGTTACATATTTAGTGTTAGCAGTGTGTGTACGGTCAACAGTTTACCCACTTGTTCTCACCTATAACTTTGTTTCCAGGTCAAGCCACTGGTGGGCGCATATCGTTAACGTTACCTTCAGCGAGCAAGACTGGGTGACCAACTTTCGCATTGCGCAGGGAAACGTTTCACCATCTGGTGGAGCAAATGCGAGTCCAGCTATCACGCATGGATACACACATGCGCAGGTACAGCGGAATTCCATGTAGTTATTTTTTTAGCATCTGTGCGCTTGGAATTTGTCGTATATACCCAATTAACATAAAAGTAATTTATACACATCCACACCTGCATAAGGGTGGGGATTTCATAACGTATCATGTTAACCTGTAGGAGCCCAGTATCAACGCTTTTCAATTTACTATAATGGTGTTTTAAGGTGTTGCGCAAGCAAATATATTGGTTTAATTTCCGCACGGGGGTTTCATGAAGTGTATGTTGATATCACGACTACTTTCAGATGCGTTCCGGTTGAAGTGTGTGTCGCAGTCACACTGTGGGTGCTCGCCACTGGGTCAGGATTCCGCGGTGTGGGGCATCTGTTTGGGATCGCCAAATCAACGTGTTGCGAAATCTTCAGCGAAACCTGCGCAGTCATCGTCGACGTTCTTCTGCCCAAATATATCAAGATGCCAAGTGCGGACCGACTGACGGAAATCATCCAGGGGTATGAGGCTAAATTTGGTTTTCCCAACTGCGGAGGCGTCATTGACGGCACCCACATCCCCATCATCGCGCCCCACCGCCACCACACAGACTATCACAATCGTAAGGGGTATTATTCAATTGTTGCTCAGGTGGTCTGCGATCACGAGTACCAAGTTACAAACATTGCAGCCGGTTGGCCAGGGAGGGTGCATGATGCACGAGTGTTGGCAAACTCATCCATATTCGCCAAAGGGGAAGCTGGTCTCCTCTTCCCCAATAGGCCATTCGTGATAGGTAACACTACTGTCCCTGTCGTTCTTCTTGGCGACCCCGCCTACCCTCTTCGGCCCTGGCTTATGAAACCTTTCTGTGACACTGGAAGATTGACCAGAGAGCAGACTCTCTTCAATTACTGACTATCCCGAGCGAGAATGACCATCGAAAACACATTCGGCCAGTGTAAAGCTAGATGGAGGATACTCTTCCGGCATACCGACATCGCTACTGAAGATGTGACCACCGTGATTCTGGCATCCTTTACACTTAACAATATATGCGAGTTTCACAGAGAGGGATTCAATGAGGAGTTGGAAGCTGGGGCCAACGACGAACCACAAAACATCGCCAATGACGGGGACATGGAGGGCAATGGTAATGCCATACGACAAGCGTTCACACAATATTTCTGTGGTTAATACATATGACTTAAAACAATGGTTGGAAAGTGCTGGTTATCTTTATTAACAACATCCCATACAAGTAATTCTATATGGAAAGAACCTCTAATTTTCTGTATGTATTGTTTTTTTTATAAAGCGCCTGAGGACGGCTTGCTGGATCGGGCGCTGTAGTAATGTTTTATGAATATTATTCTAAAAGTACAGTGAGGGGTGCATTATGGAACGCTTGAAATGTAGTTACGATTTCTCCTAATATTTACTAATCTTTACTAATTGTTACTGATTGCTATATGTAACTAACAATGTAGAAAGTTATTGCAGTTGTAGTTAGACAAAAGGTTATTTAAGAAAAAAAACTACTGGAACTCATAAAAGCTATGGTTTGGGGTGCTGGTTGATGGTTCGGCCACGACGTTTGGGGGTGTGAGGAGCGTGATCCAGGTCACGCCATCCGTGCTGGCTGTCTGGAACTGTTGAGGGTGAGGCGGATGCTGAGGACCATGCGCCGCCAGCATCATCCGCATGAGTTCTTTCTCATGTAGCCTCTGTGCCTCCTCTGACTCCCTTTCGCGCAGCTGCCGCCTTTCATCGCGCTCAAGGGAGATTTTCAACCGCTTCTCCTCCATTTCTCGGAACTGAGCGGTAGATTCCCTCTGAGCCGACACATACTGTGTTACCAGGTTCTCCATGAACCGGTCGTTTTTTCCCACCGCTCTGCGCTTGTGTGTCGCTGTAATATAAAGAGGGCAACCTGAACACCTATCCTATGATGTTTGAGGTAATGTGTGAGGGGGAACTGTAATGAATAATACGGTGTACGATTCCGTGTTCAGAATGTCAGAATGTTATGCGTTATTCGACGTAAATAGTTTGCATCCTGTGATCAGGTTAAGTGGATACAACACATTATAACTAACGAGAATGTTACTAACGCAATGTATACATTTCACAGGCGTAAGCCTAATAATTCGTACCGTATATTAATCGAGAATAAAAAACAAGTATTGCATGGCGTAGTGCCAAACTCAATGGCGTTATGTGTGTGTTTTGGTGTCAACGATGTGTCAAGTGCATGCGGGGAATGATGAGGTAGCTAGTGTATTGATGACCAAGAACATTGGGATGGATAAAACCCTTACCTATTGTTATCCCAACATTTCTTGTACGCCTGGGTGAGGCTTTTAATTTTGGTCCGGCAAGCAATAGCGTCGCATTCACTCCTACCGCCACCCAGCCGGCTCAACTTGGCGGCGATTCGCCGGTAGATATGTATGTTCCTCCCCGATTGTTCTAGTTCACTCTGCACCTTGTCGTCGGCCCAGATGTCAATGAGTAACCTAACCTCCTCATCCTCCCAGTTGTCACGGCGCAAAGACTCGTGGGACCCACAGATAGACATGATAACGTTTCGAGTGTACTTCTGCTAAATTTCACAACAGACCGGATGACAACAAATGTATCGCTGAGTGCGCACGTGTGTGACGTCATTAATCCGCCTCATCTAGCACGCTACAGTCCACACACGCAACATAGGCTGACCTAAGTTAGTTCGCTTCATCTAATCTACCTCGAGAGGTGGTTTAGTTGAGGTGAACTAGCTGATTCAGCTCATGCCTAAGTCGCCCCAACATCACGTCCACACCACCAATTTGAGTCGAACTAGACAAGCCGAAATAGTTAGGCCGGCTTAACTCACCAGTGTGAACGGGGCTTTAGCTAACCAATCCTTGTCGAGCGCCTGCCTAGGGAGCGACAAGTATCAATTTTTAAGTCATTGGTTTGATTCAACCATGGTTCGAACCCATGGGTTCGAATCCCACGTTCTACCAAAACGGCGACCAACTCATTCAGCATTCCCGTCTGGTCACTGCACAATGTATATATCGCAGTGGACAGTGTTGCGTTGAAACTACAAGCTTAAGACTCTTATGAATGCAAGCTACAAAGAGCAAGTAGTGACTTATACAGTGAAACATACAATACGTTATAGTGGTGCTATCCTATAAATGCCAAGGCGAAGCTAGGGTATATTGTTATTCCAGGATTGCAGCTAGTAGGCATGACAATTTACTTATTTGATTCCATTTAAATGTCATATGGGACCCTTTAATAGAAACAAAGCCACACTATGTTTGGGTTTGTTGTCTTTGTGATTCTGTGTGGTATTTTTGTATGCCCAATGCTCATTTTCAAACGCTTAAAGTTGCATAGTCCCATGATTTCGAGTGTCTGTCATTTTCTGAGATAAATATATTAAGTTGATCATTATAATCTATGCTACTTTAGACTGAAGGAATTTTATTTGAAGTGGCTAATTTTTTTAATATTTGAAGTGCACACATAAAATTAATTTCAGCAAGCACGCCAAAACTCTGACGCCATAGGCTTCTGCAGTAAACAGGTTACATTAAATTGACTTTGTATTCCATTCTATGTGGTGACAAATGTTTGGTATGTGCACAAGTATTCAAATTAGATATATGTAGTATCAAATGTAGATCACTGGTTTGGTTGTGAAAATGTGATGTTTTCATCGGGTTATGTTACTTTAAGAGTGGTACTATTAGACATCCAATGAACTACTTCATCTACTGGAAATTATATGTCTGTGGAATATATTTGAATGGCAGTCATTATAATTAAAATATTTTAATCCAGAATAAATATGAACACGGGTGTCTCATTGTATTAATTAAGCGCTTTCTTTTTACCAACCGACGTTTGATTGGTGACATTTTTAATTTAAACACAAACAAGGAACTGCATGACATGGACTTTATTCAAGAGAACGATCGGTATAAGAGGCAATGGTCAAGCAATTGAGTAAGGTCAATCAATCAAATGAATCAATCAATCAAGTGAAGTCAAATTCAGGAAATCAGGCTCTCAACCCTAACGAGGTGTTCTTCTTGTAGGGATGGATGGGCGGCCGAGTAAGGTGGTAATTGTTGTCGGTCCGGCGTCTGGAGGCGATGTGTTGAAATCCAGGACCCGGCGGCCCATTGTCGACCGGAAGTGAAGTCACGGGTCTCAGATGGCGAGATGTGGTTCCATGGAGGTCTGACAGCAGGCTTGAAGGTGTTCGGGTTCGAACCCAGGTGGTGGCACCACAGGAGCAGTCCCTTGTTTGCGCGCAAATTACCCATGTTGACGAACAAACATGAACAATGTCAGGATATTGCTGAATTCATCAGAATGTAGACAGCGTTCCAATATTCTTTGTCAGATATCAACCACATTAAAGTTGCATGATCCGATGGTTTTGAGTTTTCGACATATTAGTTGCATAAAGATATCAGATTGATCACACACAAAAATACCCCCAATAGCCGATGTCCACTTTTTCTGCTAGGGGTCGTTAAACAAACAAACAACAAATTGATGACAATAATCGACTTCAATTTTAATTTGAAGTAACTTTTATTTCAAAGGGTTAACTTTGGAAATATTTGAAGTGACAACATGTACAATAATGTTGGTGAGCACACCGAAATGCTAGACGCCATCAGCCTGTGTGAATTGCACACGGCAATATTGCTACTGAGAAGGCGTATGGCAATTCGCAATAGACACTGATAGAATGCATGCTCTATTTCAGACAGCCATTAAAGATCTACAATATCCGGATATAACAGGTGTCCTGGTATTGGAAGGGAAGACAATTTGTACATTGTGAAAATCTTCACATGGTAAGAGTTCGCCGATCACAGGTGTCGCTGATCGGGTGCGGTTGCCAAATTGGTAGAGCGCGGGCCTCTCGTGCGGGAGATCGGGAGTTTGGTTCCCGCTCGAGTCAAACCAATGACTCATCAAATTGATACTTGTCGCTTCCTAGCCTGCCACTCGGCATTAATAGAATAGGGCAAGGACTGGTTAGCTCAGTGTCAGGATAATGTGACTGAGTGGGAAATCAGGTCATGGTGCTGGTGGCCTGATTTCCCAGTGTGGCAGCATTATAAATTCGCCATGAGTGCACACTGTCACAAGTCGGTACCCGTCATGATATGTTGCCAGGAAGTAAAACTCGAACAACCAACCAACAGTAGTCGCTGAAGACAGATATTTCAGTATGCATAATACCAGGTACTAATATTACTGATTGAGCATGTGCTCAGATTTGTGTCAAATAACAGCAAAAAATGATTTCAAATGCAACTTGGAAGTGGTCAAATTTGTGTCAGAAAGAAATGCAACTTAGAAAACACAGATAAAATTAGAGGAGGCAATAGAGTCCGGTTGCTCTTATGAATTCTAAACCGTGTTTGTGTTTTACATTGGCGAAGAGGCCTCACGTGTTAATTACATTAAAAGATGGTGGCTGCAATGCCATAAAATCCACACATTCGACTAGTATCTGTTTGAAAGTCAGTGACACAAATAAAATAGTATCACTTTTCAGCCAGCGACTTCTGTGATCGGCAAACAATTTTGATGAATCCTTAAATCAAATAAAATGTCCAAGAATCTATTAAAAACATTTACTACAAAAAGGATATTTCTGCACTTTGACCACCATGTCAATTTGTTACACACAAGAGAAACTCGGGGATATTAATGCACAGTTCACTCCCTTGTGATTGGTGATTCTTACAAGATATTAATCCCTCTGTGAAAACTGAAATCTGAGTCAGTATTTGTTATTCATACTCGGATGCTTTAACTGTGCTCAGCAGCTCATGGGATTGAGTTCGTCTCTCTGCCTGCACATGGAGCCTCTCTGTGCCTGTGTTGTGTTCTTTACAAGGATTACATCAGGAGAGAACAAATGTTCGAACACTGCGCTCCACAGTCTCCAGCCAGTTCGCACTTCCTCGGAGCAGACTCAAAGGCTTTGGGGATCATGCTTTTAGTATTGCTGCCCCGAGACTGTGTTATGCTCTGCCAGGATATATCACTGATTGTAAATCTGTTGGTGCTTTTAAAAAAAAGGTCTTAAGACACATTTGTTTAAATCTGCTTTTAACTAGGTGAAATTTATTTTCCTGTATATTTGTTTGTTATGTAAAGCGTCTGAGAACGGCTTGCTGGATCGGACGCTATATAAAATGCAGAGTGATAAAACAAAGACATCATAAGCCATGTGTAGCTTGAACCCCAAGGGCTTGTTTTGTTGTAAAAATAGTTTATTCCTTAATTTTAAGTCAAGTTGATTTTTTTCAGTATCATGATACTGGTCTTCCGGCTATGTGAAAATATCATTATTTATAATATATGTACATATAGTCTCATATTTCCATCAGAAGCTAGTACATGTCCGTTAAAATGACAATATAATACATTTCAATACTAATATATGGTATAGATTGAAAACTTGCATATCAGATAGTAACCATGTACATCAGTGTTTACTAACAGTGAACTCAAGTTGAGTATGATTAAACTGTACAAATGACAGAATCTCTTTTGGGTATATGTTCAAGAGTAGTGTGAAGCTAAGCATGCTGGGTCGGGTCGTAGGAGATGGAAAGCTATAATTAGCCATAATTTCTGAATTGTGGTTGATTCGATGGGGGGAGCTGAGAACCCACCACGACCCCAGTCGGAAAGACAAACATCACTGACCGAGAAACCTCCCCACACCCTACCAGCCATTCGGATTCGCTTGGCCGTTGGACACATCTTATCACACCCACCCACCCTCTTGTTTAAGGACGACTTCGTAGGGGTCGGCTCCAGTGGCCTCAGAGCGCCCAGCGATCGAGGAAGCTCCCCTCTATATCTCCGCCGATGACTGACTCTCCCCCCGCTGTACCTCGACAAAACTGCTAAATAAAATTAATCTTTCCTCCCACAAGGTCCCCGGCTTCCCTTATTCGAATCAAAGACATGTGTATGCATATTGATTAATCCCATTAGATCCACTCTGCTATAAGAGAATTGGTAATGTGTGCGTGGGTGAAGAATTATGAGTTGAAAATGACACTATTTCTCAGGGTGAATTTCCTTTGGGCTGTCATTGTTACCCTGAGCCAAGAATCAGTAGCGTGTGATGTCAAGCAATGGTCATTATGGTAACCTAATATAACTGAACCTGATTGGACAGGACAGGTCACGTGGTGCTTAGATGACCGATTAAAATATTTACTTTATTAAAACAAAGTACTGCGTCCGAACCCAGCTTCTTCTTATCCAGGGCATGTTACAGAATATCCTGACCTTTCTCAATTACTTTTTGCCTAACTCATAGAAAATTGCTGACAACTGAGACTTGCAGGGAGGGTGTAATTTAGTACATATCTTATTTTGTTGTCTCAGTTTATGTGATGTGTTTCGCTGGAGGCAATTGCGAATGCAAAGGTGCAGTAGGGTAGCCAAAAGCCTACACAAGCCCTAGTAGTGTTTGGCTGATAGATCAGCTTATTTTGCTAAAGGTCATTGATTGACCTTAAGTCCTAATTATGTTTGAGCGGCATAGACAGGTAGGTGTGGGTAGTGTGGTGGCATCAGGGAACATAGGTGGTGTAATGGTTAGCACACTGGACCGGAATGCAAAGAGATGTGGGTTCAAGTCCCGTTCTAGGCACAATATTTCCAATTTTCATCACACACCCCCATGACACTGGTTGCCATGACCATGATCCTGTACAAGCTAAGCGCTGTATAGTTGTTGAACCTACCCTGGGTATGTATATGTGAGTGCATTTCCTGTATGTATGTGATTGTAAGCATTAAATTCCAGTGGGACGAGTGTCATGTTTTGCACTGACCTCTCAGGCAAGGAGCTGCATAGACAGGTCGGCATGGGTAGTGTGGTGACATCAGGGAGCCTAGGTAGTGTAATTGTTAGCACACTGCCCCGCAATGCAAAGAGATGTGGGTTCGAGCCCCACTCTATGCGCAATATTTCCCATTTTCATCACCCCTACGAGATAAGCATTAAACAATTATCGACGCAAACTATATAAAAGACTTATGATTCCCGGGGGACGAGAGTACTGTTAGTAGTTCCAACTGACCTCTCAGCAAAAGAACCACTTATCCAGGTGTTGTGTAAATAGGTGGATTGCATTAGGGTGCCTAGATAGTGTAATGGATAACATGCTAACTCTTAAATGGAAAGAAGTGTAGGTTTGGATCCAATATTTGCCAATTTCATTACCCACCATGACACTTGGCTGCATAATTATGATGTGCTGTTTAATTATGCTGGTCTATATAATTATGTTAAGCTGCATAATTATGTTGGGCTGTGCAATTATACTGGTCTTTAAGCCACGACTTAATGGCCTTTAAAGTCTCATCTTAAGCCCTAACGCAACCTTATCTTCGCATTAAAATAAAAACATGTTACTGAGCCTAGCCATGCTGTCAGTTCCTACTTTTAATAATTTCACTAATGGCATTGAATTCAATCGCCTTGATAAGAAAGCGCATTTGTTGTCAACATGATGCGTTCCATTTGAAAGCCATCATTGAGGTTCTCGGTTAATTCCCATAAAACAAGAGTTGCTGGTTTTGAGTGTCAGCTGGCCCATTTCTGCTATCAGCTATCACAGCATAACTGTCATAGGCCGTGGCTAATTACCACAATGGCACTCCAGTATGTGAGAGCCACCAAGAGGTGAGAGCGAATAATTGTGTTGGATCATGATGTACCATGAAAGTGTGATATATTACAACTAGAAAACAAAGGTCCATTGACATGATGTTGCATGGTGGCATAATGTGTTTGCTCTTAATCGTTAGGATCATATTTCAATGTATTTTGATAAATATCCCCCCATAGCAAATTTGCAAAAAAAGGAATATCTTTCTGCCTAGCCTGATATCAGATTTATCTAACTGAGCTGAAGACCCGGCTAACACATAACATTAAAGCTGCATAGTCCGATTAAAACATCAAATTTTCAAAACCAAAACAATTATCTAGATTTGATTCTACATATCTACCTTAGATACTGATGCACTTATTAAACATTTACCGGCACATATAAGGGGATACTGAGTCAATTAATAGAACCTGTTACTGCAGAAGCCTATGGTGATAGAGTTTTGGCAAGCTTGCCAAAATTAATTTAGCATTTTTCCATTTCAAATATCTCAAAAGTTTGCGATTTAAGATAAAAGTTACTTCAAACTAAAGTAAGGTAGATTATAATGAACAACCTTATATGTTTATCTCAGAAAATGAGAGAAACTCAAAACCATCGGACCATGCAACTTTAAATAACGTCAGGCTAACATTATTATTTGGTTATGGTGCATTATAATGTCTTAGCAACGTTATACATATGTCATAACATGTATTGTAATATTTTGGGGTCTATTCTGACTGAAGGAGAGGGTACCCATCTTGGCCGTTATTATGACGTTAAAAAAGTCTCCAGAATGCTATAAAATAATGTTATATAACATGCTTTACTCCATATAAAATAACGTTTATATGACGTGTTTTAATGTTATTCTGACATTTTATAACGATATTATGACGTCACTATGACGTTTTATTGTTAGCTCGGAGTCATGTATTGTAGTGGACATTGACTGCAATGTTCACTTTGAATTTGATTCAGCGGAAATGAGAGTCCCCACCCCCACCCCGACCGCTACCCCCACCCATCCGCTGTATGATGTACCTTGGGCTCTGCTCCTTGGCCAGCAGGTTTTCAAATCTCTTCTGCCTCACTGCCTTCTTGTCACTTCTCGGCGAGCTGGCGATGTGCACACTTTTTCCACCCCCCATCCTTGTTGTTTCTATTTAGAGTGCTGGGCCCTGATGCTATTTTCTCTTTGCAATTAAAACATTGATTCCCTGCACTCCCTCTCAATGTCATTCCGCTACCGAATCGAGAATGTGGTATCAATCCTATTTAAGCCCTTAAAATATATATAAAAATATTTTTTTTAACTTCCGATCGAGTGGAGTGTCAAGCCTCGCGCAGGAGGTGGAGCGGTGCATGCCGGACCCCCACCCACCCCCCGATCCAGGAGGGGGGGAGGAGAGGAGCACTCCAGAGCTTATTACAGGCGATAAAGGCCCTGTCACATTACGGCGTATGGCGGGAGCGTATTGAAAACCTACGTAGGTCCTGCGCGTGCCGGCCTATGATGACATTTGGTGACCTTTCGGGTGGTTTTGAGCGTATGTGGAACCTACAAGGAGTGTACGAGGAGCGTATGAGGAGCGTATGGGAGCGTATGGGAGCGTGCTGTGACATTTTTTGACAGTATGGGCCATACGCCCTCATAGGTCGTTTTTTTTTTAGCATGCACAAAAAAATTTGGACGGACGGATTTATGAAAGCGTTTATGGCGGCGTATGCTCATACGCTTCACATACGCCGGCATCTGGTGGCATCTGGCGGCGTATGAGTAGCGTATGAGTAGCGTATGCGTAGCGTATGAGTAGCGTATACGGCGTATGCCGACGTATATGACGTAACGCGCTTACGCCGCCATACGCTCCCGCAAAAAACCCTAATGTGACACCCCCTTTAGGGGCTTAGCACTATCCATATATATATTGTATATGTGCATATATATGAAGACTTCAAATCCAAAAACCGATAAACAACATTCCGGCCGAAATGAAACCATGACAACTAGGTTTGAGCTGAAGCTGCTCTCCCCTATATAATGCAATACCCAACATAAAATTGAAAGCGTTCACCTGCAAAACACACCAATACATTTTGTTTTACAGAGAACAGCTAAAATGGATTTGTCGGTTTTTGCACCTGAACTTTTCATTTAAGAAAAGTAAAGCTTGTTTATTTAATGATGCCTCGAGAGTGCATTGATTTCCGTATCATCGGCTATTGGATGTCGAGTATAATATTATGGTCATTCTGACATATTTCTTTGAAGGAAACCAGTTGCTGTCACATAGGCTACTCTTTCTGATAAGCAGCAAGGGGTCGTTTATATGCACTTTCCAACAGACAGGACAGCACATACCACATCCTTCGATGAACTAGTTGTGAACCACTGGTCGGTGAACTCTTCATCTGGATATATAAGTGCATATGTACGTAAATATGGACATATATGTATACACACATATATGCATAGACGTATATACTGTCCCGGCGAACAAGCCCGACATCGAATTGGCACCAGTCCAATATCACTATTTGTGTTTGATTGTAGCGGAGTGTAGCGGTTCAACTACGTAGGACTGTTAGCCGCAACAGAGCCAATTGGCTAAAGTTTGAAGGGTAAATCACTTACTAGATCCTTCATCACCCAAACATGAGGGTGAAGTCATTCAGGCCTCTGGGTTGTGTGTCCGGCCTTAGGTTGCCCTCAGTCAATGCTCATCCAGAAGGTTGGTGGGTCTATAATTACACACTGCTTAAAGCTGCATAGTCTGATGAAAACATCAAATTTTCAAGATCAAAACAATTACCTGGATTTTATTATACATACCTATCTTAGATACTCGTGCATTTATTAAACATTTGTCATCACATAGAAGGGACTGCTGATGCATTTTAATATAACCTGTTACTGTAGAAGCCTATGGTGACAGAGCTTTGGCATGCATGCCAAAATTAATTCTGCAGGGTTGCACATCAAATATTTCAAAAGGTAGCCATTTCAGATAAAAGTTACGTCAAGCTAAAGTAGGGTAGATTATAGCGATCAACATAATATATGTATCTCAGAAAAATGGGAGAAACTCAAAATCATCGGACTATGCAGCTTTAACGTAATGTGAATCCAGTATACATTTGCCGCAAGTTATGGGTACTCATTCACACAGATAGGGGGCGCTAGTAATATGCTTTTTTTGGGTGGCGGGGGACATTATGTAAAATTCTCCGATTCTAAGGCAAATGACAAGGAAGGGTTATGGGAACCACAGGGACACAGCAGGCAGAGGGTTAACACAGACAGATAAGGATATCCCCAGCAAGCACACAGGCCATGGTAGGCAGGTGGGTGGAGAGCTAGGACTGTCTCTCCCACCTAATGGTTGTGATATCTCTCCCACCACCATGTTTGTGTTCAGGTATACAACCAATAGGAGGACAGCCAACCAGGACAGGCTCTACTGTTCTCTCCAAGCAGATATGTTGTAACAGTAAGTATTGCCAAACTGGTGGTTATTAAAGGACTCTCTACCAGGATGCTGTGTTGTCAGGTATGATAGTGTGTTGCATTCTACTGGACTGTCACCATCATTCATAATGGGATTCATATACATACACCTTCTACATTAATGAGAATAACCATAACTAACTTGTAGCTGGGACTAAGCAAGGTTATCTGCGGCATTCTGATGGGGTTTTACTAAAACACATGAAAGGTGGTAAAGTTATAATAGCAAACTTAATAATTAGTTGATTAGGCAGAGATGCGCCAGAGACTCTGGGACAACCACCATGTGTCCATGCGGGTCAAAGGCAAGATCTACCGTGCAATTGTGCTATCCACCCTACTATACGGAGCCGAGGCCTGGACAGTGGACAGACGACATGTGAAAAAGCTGCATGCCTTCATGATGCGACATCTGTGCTCAATCATGAGGCTAACCTGGAAGAACAAAGTGACAAATAAGGAAATACTCGAACGGACGGGGCTGCCCTCTATGGAAGATCTTCTGATCAAAAAGTGGACTGGACACCTCATGAGGATGTCATCAGACAGGCTACCAAAGCAGATCCTCTACTCTCAACTGTCTTCTGGTTACAGAAAGAGAGGGCATCCTCGTCTCCGGTTCTAGGATACCATCAAGAGAAACCTGAAGCTGAGAGACATTAAGACCGACTCATGAACATCACTCTCACAGCAGAGAGTTAAATGGAGAGTGGCAGTCAAGTAATGAAAGCAGTCTTTGTCGCATCACAACCGACAGCATGATGATGATGATGATGAGGCAGAGAAAGGTTCAATCATGGACAATTAGTCTTCCTGATGCCACTGCTCCTTGCCTTATCCTAGTAATGCCGAACGCAAAGTAACCAAATATTAATTTTTAAGTCATTGGTTAAACTTGGCCAGGGTTCGTGCTTGAGGATTTGAATCTCATGACCTACGAAAATGGGAGGAGGACGCTCAACTCATTCATCTGTTTGTTTTCCAGAAGCGGTATTCTTGTTGAAGATATTTTAAAATAATCGCATGGTAGTTGCATCTTATATATGTAATTATGATTCACTCATATACATAAAAGATTCACGGGCGCCAATGGCTGTTGAGCTTCCGTAGGCAGGATTTGTGGCGGTGGTGGTGCCACTGGTGACGTGGGAGGGCTACTCCGCACCAAAAGGATATAATCAAGCAGCAATAATAATGATAATCTCCCACCCGGGACTTTTTTCTTCTTGTTTTTTTGTAAAACAGTTTATTCATCAGAATAAACATTTTCTCAGCGCGGAGGCACTGGTCTCCCGGGCGTTTACATTACATTGTAAATAGGTAGATCACCATACTCGCATAATGCTTATACATCACTTAAATAATGTCTACATGTAAGAACCGACAGATGATGGCAACTTGTGACTGCCACTCAGAGTTGATAGCAGTTAGTGAGGTGGGATGCAGCGTGGTGGCGCCACTGGTAAGATTTGGTGAATAATAAGGAAGAGAGTTACAGTTATTGAACCATCCATTATTTATAAATAGATTGTGTATTGCTTGTTTACTATGGACATTACTGTTCGAAGATGATGTAACTATGCCGAGTTGCGGGGTAACTCCTTACTGTGGAACTGATTATGGCTGTACGTGACACACGAAGACATCAGTGTATTTCCTATGCATAGCTAAGCTCAATGATTCGCGATGATATAAGACCTCAAGAAAATAGGAAGGAAATTAATGAAGAAACATGGAAAGGTAAACAAAGGAGGAAGAAGGGGCAGGAACGGAGAAAATGGAGGGAAAGCGGGGTAAGGAAAGAAAGGGGGGAGATGGGAGGAAAAGCCTGAAGGTGGAAAGAGGAAAATGAGGGTAAGAAAGGAAAGGGGGAAATGGAAGGAAAAGGGTGAAAGGGATAGAGGAAAATGAGGGTAAGGAAGGAAAGGGGAGAAATGGGAGGAAAAGGGTGAAGGGGAGATAGGAAAATGAGGGTGAGGAAGGAAAGGGGGGAGATGGGAGGAAAAGGGTGAAGGGGAGAGAGGAAAATGAGGGTGAGGAAGGAAAGGGGCAGAATGGAAGGAAAAGGGCGAAAGGGGAGAAAGGAAAATGAGGGTATTGAAGGAAAGGGGGGAAATGGGAGGAAAAGGGTGAAGGAGAGAGAGGAAAATGAGGGTATGAAAGGAAAGGGGCAGAATGGAAGGAAAAGGGTGAAGGGTAGAGAGGGAAATGAGGGAATGGAAGGAAAGGGGGAGAATGGAAGGAAAAGAGTGAAGGGTAGAGAGGAAAATGAGGGTAAGGAAGAAAAGGGGCAGAATGGAAGGAAAAGGGTGAAGGGTAGAGAGGGAAATGAGGGTAAGGAAGGAAAGGGGGGAATGGAAGGAAAAGGGTGTAGGGGAGAGAGGAAAATGAGGGTAAGGAAGAAAAGGGGGAAATGGGAGGAAAATGGTGTAGGGTGAAGGAAGAAAAGGAGGATAAGGAAAGAAAGGGGGAGGGGGAATGGAAGGAAAAGGGTGAATGGGAGAGTTGAAAATTAGGGTAAGGAAGGAAAGGGGGGAAATCGGAGGGAAAGAGGAAGGAGGATACAGGAAAATCAGGGTAAGGAAGGAAAGGGGGAAATCGGAGGGAAAGTGGGAAGGGGAGAGAGGAAAATGAGGGTATGGAAGGAAAGGGGGGAAATCGGAGGAAAAGGGTGAAAGAGAGAGAGGAAAATGAGGGTTATGAAAGGAAAGGGGCAGAATGGAAGGAAAAAGGGTGAAAGGGGAGAAAGGAAAATGAGGGTATTGAAGGAAAGGGGGGAAATGGGAGGAAAATTGTGAAGGGAAGAGGGGAAATGAGGGTATGGAACGAAATGGGGGGAAGGGAGGAAAAGGGTGAAGGTGGAAAGAGGAAAATGAGGGTATTGAAGGAAAGGGGGGAAATGGGAGGAAAATTGTGAAGGGAAGAGAGGGAAATGAGGGTATGGAACGAAAGGGGGGGAATGGGAGGAAAAGGTTATGTCTTAGGCGGTGAAGGGGAGAGAGGAAAATGAGGGTAAGGAAGGAAATGGGGGGAAGAGAAGGAAAAGGGTGAAGGGGAGAGAAGAAATGAGGGTGAGGAAGGCAAGAGGGGAAATGGGAGGAAAATGGTGAAGGTGGAAAGAGGAAAATGAGGGTATGGAAAGAAAGGGAGGAACGGAAGGAAAAGTGGGAAGGGGTGAGAGGAAAATGAGGGTATGGAAGGAAAGTGGGGGAATGGGATGAAAAGGGTGAAAGTGGAAACAGGAAAATGAGGGTATGGAAGGAAAGAGGGGGAATGGAAGGAAAAGTTGGAAGGGTAGAGAGGGAAATGAGCGTAAGGAAGGAAAGGGGGAATGGAAGGAAAAGGGTGTAGGGGAGAGAGGGAAATGAGGGTTATGAAGGAAAGGGGAGAAATGGGAGGAAAACGGTGATGGGTGAAGGAGGAAAAGGAAGGTAAGGAAGGAAAGGGGGAAAATGGGAGGGAAAGGGTGAAGGCAAGAGAGGAAAATGAGGGTATGGAAGGAAAGGAGGAGAATGGAAGAGAAAGGGTGAAGGGGAGATCGGAAAATGAGGGTATGGAAGGAAAGGGGCAGAATGGAACGAAAAGGGTGAAGGTGGAAAGAGGAAAATGAGGGTATGGAAGGATAGCGGGCAGAAAGGAACGAAAAGGGTGAAGGTGGAAAGAGGAAAATGAGGGTATGGAAGGATAGGGGGGAAAGGGGAGGAAAAGGGTGAAGGGGAGAGAGAGGAACGGGACGGAGGGGGGATGGTGACCGAGGCGAAAAGGGGAAATATTACAGCTTGCACGTGGCAATATGTGATAACAACAATCACTCAGAAAAAGGCAGTTATCATTTTGAGTTTCTGACATTTCCTGAGATAAATATATTAGGTTGATGATTATAATCTAGCTGACTATAGCTTGAAGTGGCTTTTATTTAATATGGTTAAACTTTTAGATATTTGAAGTGCAACCATGCTATATTAATTTTGGAAAGCACGCCAGAACGCTGGCTCCATAGGCTTCTGGAGTAACGCTAACAGATTTAGTTAAATTGACTCAGTATTCCCTTCTATGTGGCGACAAATGTTTACTAAGTGCAACAGTATCTAAGTTAGATATTTAGAATCAAATCTAGATAATTGTTTTGGTTTTGAAAATTTGATGTTTTCATCGGACCATGTATCTTTAAATGATTGAATATTGTCCCTCACCTACCACGTTGTGGGGTCCATGCCTACAGATGGTGGTGTGGGGCGGAGGGTATCAAAGGGCTTATGATACCTCCGTGGTAACCACCTTCCCACAGTCGACTCACGCTTCCCCGAGGCCCCTCCAGGAGAGGCCTTTTAGACACAGGGCGTCTGAGCACCTGACCTGCCCTCCAAGAGGCGCGCCCGTCCATATTCAGCCGGTGTTGTGTTTTATGCTTTTGGTGTTGTTGTTTTCTAATCTTTCCTTTCCACTTACAATGTTGCGTGGTGGCGGTTTCTTTAAGCGATGTGTTATAGGGAGAGATACTGATATATATATATGGCTTATTCTATCAAACTGGGCACCACATATTTGGTTTGCACATTATGATGCTGATAATTTGTTCTTTCTTTTATTAATTGCAAGTCAAATAATTATTGTATCCTCTGTGTATTAAGTATGTTAGCAATAGTAGTAGTTCATTTATTGAAGCTATCCCAAGAAAGAAATTAAAAGTTTACTTATATGATTTTGTGCTAATGTGAAAAAGTGAAGATTTACACATTTCCACTATGCATGTAGCCAAGCTATTTTCAACTTATTTTTCAACTTGTTTCTTTAAGTCATAACCGTGTCTGCTTAACAGTAATCAATTAAACTTGTATATGTTAAAATGAGGTTCTGGATGTGTCATTGATGTTCATGTTATGAGAGTGATATTAATGTATTGCTCAATTTGTATAAGATCGATTTCAAAAAGTGAAATTAATTTGTTCAACTCTGACATATGCACAACATGCAAACTTTCATAGGACATTGGATTAGGCTATTATTTGAAAGGTTTTTTTGCTATTATTTGGAAGGTTTTTGCTATTATTTGGAAGGTGTTTTGCTATTATTTGGAAGGTTTTCACTTTTGGTTTCCATGTCACCCTTTAGTGCCCAGTTTTAGAGAATGACCCATATATTTAATAGAGCAAAGTGAAGAGAGTTAGTGTCCTTGTTTATATTCCCATAATAGATTAGAGCACATATATATATATATATCTGTCCTATATAATTTATTATGTGAATATAAATATAGAATAGTCCCTAATGTTTGTCGGTGTTCCTGTCTGGGTGTGTTTGTGTATATAATGTATAATGTATATATAGCCTATTAATATTATAAGAGTAAAGAGGCGCGGAAGGGAATTCTTTGATTATATTATATTGAACCGATTAATCTATGTTCTGCCTATATTGTATTGCCCGTTCTATGTACACACACACACATATACACATATATATTTAATCATTCGGTGCTACTAACACCAATCAAATTCCGGTGGAGACGAGGTGGGCCGAAATGGCACCACTGGTACAGTGTTGTATCTTATGGAGAATAACAATAATAATAAGTAATATATCATTCCCTATCTTTTTAATCACATAATATGTCTTATATGATGTATGATGTATTATGTACATGTATCTTTATGATGTATGACGTATTATATATATGATATATTATATGATGTATGATATATTATGTACATGTATATTTATGATGTATGACGTATTATATATATGATATATTATATGATGTATGATGTATTATGTACATGTATATTTATGATGTATGACATATTATATATATGGTATATTTATGATGTATTATGTACATGTATAGTTATGATGTATGACATATTATATATATATGATATAAGCCTCCCCTACGAATGGACAAGAGACAGCAGATTGGGTTGGTTCGTTTATTCGACTCCGGGCTGAGCGATAAATGCTCTACCTAATAAAAAAGCAAAAAACTGGTGGCAAGTGACGATTCAAACCAACTTGAGCAGCGTCGAACCCGCCAGGACCGCAGCAGGGCCAGCGGACGACGGCGATTGGACAATATTAAGTCGAGTAGAATCGAAACTAATAAATAATAAATAATTCTCCGAGCGTTTATATGTATATAATAGATTATATATAATATAATATATGATGTATGACGCATTATGTACATGTATATTTATGATGTATGACATATTATATATATGATATATTATATGATGTATGACATATTATGTACATGTATATTTATGATGTATGACATATTATATAAATGGTATATTTAGGCCCTGTCACATTACAGTGTATGGCGGTAGCGTATTGAAAACCTACGTAAGTCCTGCGCGTGCCGGCCTATCATGACCTTTGGTGACCTATCGGGTGTTTTTGAGCGTATGCGTAACCTATGAGGAGTGTACGAGGAGCGTATGAGGAGCGTATGAGGAGCATATGAGAGCATACTGGGACATTTTTTGACGGTTTTGATTGGCATATGGAACCTATGTGTAGCGTATGCGTAGCATATGCATAGCATATGCGTAGCGTATGCATAGCATATGCATAGCGTATGAGCGTATGAGTAGCGTATGAGTCAAGATCGATGTCGAGACCTATGGCATACACTTGGAATACGCTGTGCATACGCTGTGCATATGGTGTGCATATGCTAGGAGTACGCTCCCATACGTAACTCGTAGGTTATGCGTACGCTACATACACTAGAGATACACCGGTGACGCAAGTTGAGCGTATGCGTAACCTATGCTGGCACACCCCTAGCGTACGAGGAGCGTACACCGGCGTACGAGGAGCATACACCGGCGTATGAGTAGCGTATGAGTAGCGTATGAACCATATGCTCCCATAGGTCGAGATTTTTTGAGCATGCACAAACAAATTTGGATGGACGGACGGGAGAAAGCGTATGGCGGCGTACAACGGCATACGCCGGCATAGGCCGGCACATGACGGCCTATGTGTAGCCTATGCATAGCCTATGCATAGCATATGCATAGCGTATGCGTAGCATATGCGTAGTGTATGCGTAGCATATGCATAGCATATGCGTAGAGTATGCGTAGCATATGGCGGCGTATGGCGGCGTATGCCGACGTATATGACGTAATGCGCCTATGCTGCCATATGCTCCCGCAAAAAAACCTAATGTGACAGCCCCTTTATGTACATGTATATTTATGATGTATGACGTATTATATATATATGATATATTATATGAAGTATGACTGATTATGTACATGTATATTTATGATGCATGACATATTATATATATGGTATATTTATGATGTATGACGTATTATGTATATGTATATTTATGATGTATTACATATTATATATATGATATATATATATATATTATATGATGTATGATGTATTATGTACATATATATTCATGATGTATGACATATTATATATATATGATATATTATATGATGTATGACGTATTATGTACATATATATTTATGATGTATGACGTATTATATACATATATATATGCATACGAAGAGGACATGTGTAAGCAGAATGTGGTAGGGTTTGGGAGGGGGGTTGGGGGGTGGGGGGTGGGGGGCGTGTATTTCTTTTTTTACCGACACGCCTGCTGGTTCGAGGGCTGCTGGAATGGAGGTCGCTGTGCTGGATATTACACGGCGACCCTGTCAGAGGCTGCCCGGCCATATGCTGACAGGCCTCCACCCACCAGAATTGATTCATGCTCGATTCCATTTCTTCGTGACGTCATCAGATACCCTCCGACTCACCTCCTACCCCCCCCCCCCCCCGCTGACACGCGTCCCATCCATAAAGACCAGAAGTGTCACATCCGGTGAGCAGCCTGTTGGGTAGGTGGCTGTCCGCCTTATTCGCACACATTCCTTCTGATACACCGATTCCTTAGGATACACACGACCGGACGTGGTGTCCTAATCGCTAGAGGCTTCCCGTGCGCAAGGTCGGGAGTTCGAATCCCAGCCGAGTCAAACCAATTAATTATCAAATTGATACTTGTCACTACCTAGCCTGGTGCTCGGCATTAATAGGATAGGACAGGGACTGGTTTGCACAGTATCAGGATAATGTGACTGTGTGGGATATCTGGTCAGAGTGCTGGCGGCCCTGTCTCGCAGTGGGGCTGTGCTATAAAGTCGCAATGAGCGCGCACTGTCACAAGTCGGTACCCGTCCTGATATGGCCTTTGATGTTGCTAGGATGTAAATCAACAAACATCAACTCTGTTACAAACGTTTGTGTGTTCTGCCCAGAAGTGGTTAAGCAATTGGTGGTATGCAATTGGCCTTTCAAATACTGTGAACCCTTGTTAATCCGGTCGAATTTGGCTTAAGGCCCTGTCATACCTCACCGGATTGGGGGAAATGGACAGGAAACGAACAATGTCCAGTTTGTGTCCATACAAGTTTTGAACATGCACCAAACTAGGAACGGATGCAGCCGGATTGATGTCTATGGTTCTTGTCTGGTTTGAGTTTGTTTCGTCTGTTGGCTATCCATTCATGTCCATTTTAGGTCCGTTTCATGTCCGTTTCATGTCCGTTTCATGTCTGTTTCATGTCTGTTTCATGTCCGTTCTTCCAGTGGCGATTGACCCGATAGCACAACATTTTGACACATTTTAATACATTTTGATACTTATCACCACCGGACTAGACAATTCTATCCGTTGCTCAATCCGCCGAGGTTTGACAGCCGCATTAGAGACACTTCCAATTATTTCAGCAGCACATCTCGCCTGGCACTTACGTGATCAGTAGTTCTTTAGCGTGGTGTCTCCTATTGGTTTGTGATGTTTAATGGCTAACCTACTGTTTCTAGCTGATCTATTACTTAGTACATATTTCTTTATCTATAGCCCCGTTCACACACACACCTTAAGTCCCCTTAAGTCCCCTCAGCTAGGTTGCCTCATCTAAGTCGCCTCAAAACGTCCATGTGGCAAATTAGGGTTGATTCAACTCAACCAGTTCACCTCATGTAAACCGCTTTACGAGGTTAATTAGATGAGGCGAATTGGTTGAGGAGACTTAAGGTGTTTGTGTGAACGGGGCTTTAATCTCACTTCCAGTCTTTCTTGATTTTCTTGTAGTATTCTTGTTGTGTTTTTCGGATATCAAACGGACCTAAAATGAACATGAATGGATAGCCAACAGACGAAACAAACTCAAATCATGGCTTTGGATATTCCAAGCTTTTATGGTGTGTCTCATCTATTTTATAGCACATATTAGCCCGTTTGTGTAGGTTTATTGTAGAGCGCCTGTTTTCTAGTCATAGGCATACATTCACAGCTCTATTTCGTTGTCTTTGTAATGGCATGGTGTAAACCTGGATGTTTATTAATCTATATTTATGTGAGGTATAAAGTACTTATACATATATTATTGAATTGCATGTAAATATCCTGCTTAGACATATTTATGAAGCTTTAAGTTACCTCTCATGCCTGCCTACCCATGCCCGTCCTGAGATGACCTTAGATGTTGTTAGAAAGTAACACTCCAACAATCAATCATCAATCAATCAATCAAGCCAACCCCTGCAATTGTTGCCTGTGTTGTACAGTTTAAAGCTGGAGTACACCAATATGCAAAACTAAAATTGTGTATGCCAACAACAAATTATTATGTGGGCCGACCAGACCGCTTTCAAAACCTGCGTGTAGGGAGTTAAGGTCCGGTCACATACATGTTAGTGGAGGTAGTTGAACGTAGTGGAGGCTGACGTAGTTGAATGTAGTTGAATATAGTTGGATGTGGTTGAACGTACCGGCATCCATACTTCTCCGTCATGCTAACTTGGTAATAACGTGGGTGGGCCGTGTGTTCCGATTGACAGCAATAAGTAACACAAAAGTTTATGAGAGCGGTGTATTGGCCATCTCAGCACACACCTGGAATAATCAACCCACACAACAACGGGCAATCGAAAGCCTGGACCACTATAAAAGATCCTTAAAGAAAACAAGGCAGTACACAACCACCTACTGAAGGAACAATATCTCACCTGACCGTGGGAAGTCACTGTTTGCTGTGTTCTGGCACAAAAAGCAAAAGACAGGCCAGAAAAGTTGGTAGACATTACAAATACGGAAACTAGCCCTCCTAAGTACTAAGGAAATCCAAATGACTATCACCATATGGTACAGTCCATCTGGGTATGTGTAATGGCACAAACAAAAGCAGAACAGGGCAGGCGATGGTCAAGCATCAGATTCACCCTGAAATACAAAATGGCTAAGCATACAACACAACCATCCCACCTAGATGCAGTCCTGGAGGGTCCGGGTGTGTTCTAGCACACTGGTGCACTATCTAAGGACAGGGCGTGGGTGAAAGGATGTTGTAACAAACCACAAAAGGGACCGGATCCTCTCCCGCAGGCCTGTATGTCACCCGGGTAGATGTACATAGTAGGCTAAGGTATCATACTCATATTAGGAAAAAACTTTGAAAAATACAAAAAAACTAATATAGAAACTACTAACACCCAAAGCTCCAAACGGTTGGCCCGAGCAAGACCAGGTAAACACTTTTGAGTGCAGGACCAGACCAAAGCAGAATCACAGCTGCCCAGCATTGAAAACAAGCACCCTCACAGGAGCTTATACGCTATGGACAGAATAAATAACTAATCACCAAAAAAAATAAAAATAAAGAGAGAAAAGGAGTAGTGGGTGTCAGCGCGATTCTGGCCTTTATTTGATTGATGGGGTGTCGGTGACCAGAGGAAAGCAATCTGGACACTAACCATGTTTCAAGTCTACAATTAATTCTACCATGAGTCTGCATCACCACTAATCGATTGATGTATGCCGTATGCAAAGATTGGGCCACTATTCTACGACGGGAAAATGTGTCTAATCTCTAGCAGCGCATTCATTTGCATAGTTACCGGGATGTGTTTGTGTTTGATGGGTGTTTTATGTGTCTCGGATCCTATTTGTTTTGATGGTTTTTTTTTAAATCGCAGTTGTGTCTAAATTACATAGCTTTATAACTCTAGTTGTAGGTATGAATTGCTTGATGAGGTCAATCTTAATATTAATCCACAAATTCTGTATTTATATTCCATCCAGCCAATCATGTTCTTATTTCCTTTTTGTTAAATATGTCGATTCTTCCGTTTCTTTCTATTTTTCTTTCAATCCATTGCGATTGCAATTTATTTAATTAGTGACCAAATGCTTGCGAACGGAGACAGCGGACTTTGGAGAAGTGTTGGAAGGGAAGAAGGGGGATATTCGTTTCAACTGCATCTGAAGCCCCAGTCAGACCTCACCGGATTGAGGAAACGGACAGAAACCGGACACTGTCCAGTGAAATACGGCAACGTACAGTTTATATACGGTACCCATCCGGCGTGTCCGTTCTATCTCCGGTGGTGTCCGGTGGTGTCCGGTACAAGTTTTGAACATGCACAAAACTTGTACCGGACACCGCCGGACTGACGTGTATGGTTGGTGTCCGGTTTAAGTCCATTTAGTCTGTTTTGTCCGTTTCATGTCCGGTACCCATCCGTTAAGACTCCAGTTTGCTTCCTGCCAAGTCCGCTGACGTTTGTTTTTTTTTTTAATTTTTTGTTTTTTTTATTGTGGAAATTCGGTCAGTATATGTTGTCGGCGCGTCCGTGAACAATTCGGTACCGGTTAGCGTCCGGTGGATATTTGTTAATGTACGTTCCTTGTCCGTTTAGCATCAGTTTCGTCCGGTGGTCGTTGCAACAGTTCGACACATTTTGGTACATTTTGATACCGAACACCACCGGACTAGAAAATTCTTTGTCCGGTTTCTGTCCGTTTCCTCAATCCGGTGAGGTCTGACTGGGGCTTTAAAGAGAGATTAATACTGAACAAGTGTGAGTCCATACTCAGTGGCTGGTGCACCGTTATATTAATACCAAATATACTGGGTTTTTGTTTACCTCTTTTTCATTTAATCTCCTTGGCTCCTTGTCATAGTATATATGTATTTATTGTAGTCAGTGTTAATTGACAATGACATAGTGAATACCATGGACTAACCCACTTCCAGTGGTGCTTTCTTTTTCTTTTGTAAATATCTTTATTCTGCTGAATAACTCTTTTGTCAGCGGCGAAGCACTGGTGCTCCAGCCATTTTTCAATTCAGGATTATTTACTCAAAATGGTATATAGGGTAAGGCATACAATAACTGTTGAATACATAATTTGCAGCAAATAACACAATGAAATTCTGTAACCCACAAGTTCCACAGCAATATGACAACAGTAGTGTCATACGACTACATCAATGTTAGTCAGATCAATATAAAGTCGCCAGTCAGCACTATAAAGTCGCCATGAGTGCGCACTGTCACAAGTCGGTACCCGTCCTGATATGACCTTAGATGTTGCTAGGACGTAAAACAACAACAAACAAACAACAAACAAACATCCCACAATAGGCCCTCCACGACAGTATTCTGTCAGCAACATGTAATGAAATATATATAAATACTGTAACACTTACGGTCAGAAAACAAGTGCTGCGACACTGAAAAAAGATATATATAAATTAAATAAATTTGCACCCAAAAAAACACATAACCTACCAATCCCGACATGCCCCGCGCTCTATGTCGGGCACGGCTATGACACGGCCTCCTGTACGTGCGTGTCTGTGTGTGTGGGGGGGGGGGGGGGGAGTGGGAGTGATGGGTACATGCCTTGTTGCAGTGTGGGGAGAGGGAGGAGGTGGCCATAGCGGGATGTGCTCTAATGGCCCGTGCTGATCTAATATGCACGTCGAGGGCATATGTGCGGACAGACCGCGCTAATGGGTGCAGCATGCCGCGCCTCTGGGCTAGCGGCGCATGCGCCGTGCATAATGCATTTTTATATTGACACGGCGTGTTGGCGCCTGCACCCCGACACGGCGGGCGACGCGGGCTGGGCCGCCTCCTCCTCCTCCTCCCCCCGCCGCCCGGGCTCACCGGGTTAATGATTGATGTGTTTACTGAGGGCCTGTAGGGTGGAGGGGGATGCGAGGGGGAGGGGGACGGGGGGACGGGAGAGGGCCCCTGACCACAGCTGTCCACAGCCCTACCCTCTGTTGAATAGGTCACCACCACACCACACCACACCATATAACACCCTTCAGCACCGTACAACACTATACAACATCATACAGCACAATGCAACACATGCAACACCATGCAACATCATGCAACACCATGCCATGCCATACAATACCATACAACACCATACAACAATATACAAAACCATACAACAATATACAACACCATACAACATTATACAACACCATACAAGGCCATACAACACCATACAACACCCTACACCACCATACAGCAATATACAACACCACACAACGCTATACAACATTATACAACACTATACAACACCATACAACACAATGCAACATCATGCAACACCATGCAACGCCATACAACACCATACAACACCATAAAACACTATACAACACCATACAAGACTATACAACACCATACCAAAATATACAACACCATACAACGCTATACAACGCCATGCAACACCATACAGCACTATGCAACCCCATACAACACCACACCACACCATAAAACACTATACAACATGATACAACACAATGCAACACCATGCAACGCAATACAACATCATACAACACCATACAGCACCATACAACACTATACAACACCATACAACATTATACAACACCATACAGGGCCATACAACGCCATACAACACCCTACACCACCATACAGCACTATACAACACCATACAGCACTATACAACATTATACAACACTATACAACACCATACAACACAATGCAACATCATGCAACACCATGCAACACCATGCAACGCCATACAACACCATACAACACCATAACACACTATACAACACCATACAACACCATACAACACCATACAAAACTATACACCACCATACAATGCTATACAACGCCATGCAACACCATACATCACCACACAACACCATACAACACCACACCATACAACACTATACACCACCAGACAACACAATGCAACATCATACAACATCATACAACACTATACAAAACCATCCAACACCATACAGCACAATGCAATACCATGCAACAGCATGCAACACCACATAACACCATACAATACCATGCAACACCATACACCACAATACAACACCATCCAACACCATACAGCACAATGCAATACCATGCAACACCATGCAACACCATACAACACCATACAACACCATACAACACCATACAACACCATACAACACCATACAACACCATACAACACCGTACAACAGCATACAACACCATACAGCACCATACAACACCATACCTTGCCATGAGTGTGCACTTTGCTTGTGACTTTGTTCAGTGCTGCCCCACTGGCAGACCAGGCTGCTGGCACCATGACCCATGTTTCTACTCAGTCACATTATCCTGATGCTGAGCTAACCAGTCCTTGCCCTATCCTAGTTATGCTGAGCACCACGTTAAGGAAGCGAAAAGTATCAATGTTGTAAGTCGTGAGTTTGACTCGCCCATGATTTGATCGGGAAGCCTACGGGTTTTTTTCCCAATTCGGCCACCGTGTCCTGTCCTTTTGTGTAAGTCATATATATATATATATATATATATATATATATATATATATGATAGTTTGAAATGTAGCGGCAGAGTGACGGCCCGGGGCAGATATCGCCCGGTGGTGGCGCTCGGGCCCGGCTAGCCGGGGCAAATCCCGGGCAGGTCACCGATTGGACAATAATATCGTAACAAAGTATACAAAATAATAAATAATAATGAAACTCCACCTGTTTTTATACCTGCATAATTCATTATACATCCTATACATTTCCTAGTTTGTCATTTTAAATCAAAGTTACTTCAAACTAAAGTAAAGCCCCAGGCACACATACCCGGATCAGGGGCCGGACGAGCCCCGGACCGCCATCTGGGGTGGTCCGGGGTGATCCAGGGTGATCCGTGGCTCGTCCGTGGCTCGTCTGTGCCGACACCCCCTGATCTGGCCTGATCCGTGGCTCATCCGGCGCCATCCGGGCTCAGCCCCGGATGTTTTAAAATGTTTAAAACATTCGGGGCAGTCTGGGGGATTTTGCGATCCGGGCTCAATCCGGCCTGATCTGGCCTGATCCGGGGGTGGTCCGGGGGTGGTCCGGGTATTTTGGGGGGTGGTCCGGGGTCATTTTGAGCCACGGTAAGATCGGGGGTGATCCGGGATAGTCCGGAGGTGATCCGGGATAGTCCAGGGGTGGTCCGGGGCAGTCCGGGGGTGGTCCGGCCTCATCTGGGGCCGGTCCGGCCCAGTCCGGGGGCAGTCCGGGGGTGGTACGGGGTGGCCCGGGGCTCATCCGGGGCTCATCCAGGAAAGTGTGACTGCGAGGCAAAAATCGACGAAAACAGTGATTTTATCCATGGTGGTCCGGGACAGTCCGGGACGTTGGTCCATGGGTGGTCCGGCTCAAAATCCAGGGCTCGTCCGGCTATGTGTGACTGGGGCTTCAGGTAGATGTGATCTATTTATGTCAGCAAATCGCCAAAGCAATGTCTGCTAAATGCAGGTGGCTTCCTGCTTGGACAATGTACAAATGTAGGTGGCTTCCTGCTTGGACAATGTACAAATGTAGGTGGCTTCCTGCTTGGACAATGTACAAATGCAGGTGGCTTCCTGCTTGGACAATGTACAAATGTAGGTGGCTTCCTGCTTGGACAATGTACAAATGCAGGTGGCTTCCTGTTTGGACAATGTACAAATGTAGGTGGCGCCCCTGATGGCATAAATGTAGCTAGCTGACAATCACTGACTTTAAAGGTAAATGCTCACATTAAAGTTGCATAGTCCGATGGTTTAGAGTTTCTGACATCTTATGAGATAAATATATCAGGTTGATGCTTATAGTCTACCTTAGTGCAGCTTAAACGTTTACTAAGTGGACCAGTAATGGTATGCAGGTATTGCAGGTATAGCAATACCTCAGGGAGTTTGAAGCCCCTGCCCTGCAGAGTTGTAAACCACTGCCTTGTGGTACAGGTTTTTGACAGAACCGAAGGCTAAGGGAGCAAACCCTAAACAGAAAACCATGTCACTGTGGCAGCATTAAGGGTGGTTGATGTATGGAACTCCCAACATCTCCCGACCAGTCACTGCAGGGACAAATAGTTTTGTGCCTGTCTTGACATATTCTTGCCGGTGTGAAACCTCTATTTGCTCCCCGAGAGAGTGCCACTGGTAACTTGCAAAAACCAGCAGCACTTCAACACTTTTGCAGGCAGCTTTCATGAAATACCATCAAGAGAGACCTGAAGCTGGGCGACATTAAGACCGATTCATGGATGCAACTCTCATGGCAGAGAGCTAAATGGAGAGTGGCAGTCAAGTAATGAAAGCAGTCTTTGTCGCATCGCGACCGACAGCATGATGATGATGATGAAGTGGACCAGTATCTAGGTTAAATATGTAGAATCAAGTCTAGATAAGTGATTTAGCTTCAGCTGGTTGCAGGTATGCTCTATGTGTGAGTAGCGAATATGGATGCATTCCTTTTCTGCAATACACTAATTACAAATGATTACCTAGGGTTAGGTTGGTGCTTGCTTATTTTATCAATTTATCCCACATTTTATTGGCATTGCTTATGGTGAGAGTGCTTGACCTAAGATACCAGGTTTGCTCTTTATTGCACTCGTGAGCCACCATGGCTGATAATGCTGACTCATGGTTCCTTGTGCATTGTCATGCAGGTTGGCTGCCCAAGGTGTGGAGAACATGCACCAGAGGCTGCTGGGAAGACGGGGGCGCAGCTGGGGCAGGTGAGTGGGTGGGTGTAGGCTTATACTTTTACAGGTCGTAAGATAAAAACAGGTTATCAGGCATGTCAGCATCACTTACCCCAAACAGGGGCGGGGGGAGGGTGCCACATATGACTTATAGATGAGGGCAGCCTGATGGAGAACTAGTGGTGAAAGTGGTGTCAAAATACGAGGTGAATAGCTGGTTCAATCACCGCGTGGGATGTGCAGTAAGATAAAGGTGAGATTCCGTATATACAGAGGCGGTATGTGGTAAGTGGTATGTGATTTGGTGTTCCTGTGCCACACTGATAGCTAAATGAACTGACTTAACTTTACCTGTATTTGAACGCAAAAAAACATGTAGCTACGTCCAGGAATATGGAATCATTATAATGCATTTATATTCATTTACATTTTCCGCATCTGCATACCGCATACCGCATACCGCATTCCGCATTCCGCATACCGCATACCGCATACCTCACACTGCATATCACTTCGATGTAAATGATATTTCACCTTAAAGTTGGTCGTTTTCAGTTTCTGTTCTTTCATTTTATATAAATATAGTACAGTGAAACCTCTCTAAATCGACCGACCATGGGGCCGACTTTAAGTGGTCCATTTAGGGAGGTGGTCGGTGTAGAGAGTTAAAATATCCTTACAATTTATCAAATGTATAATACTTTTAGTACGCAGTTACTACTACAGCTGATACTTCATTTATAAAATGTATAATACTTTTAGTAACAAACAGGATTTGCATACAGTCGCTATTACGACTGATAGTAGTTTCATTTATGTATTAAGGAATTGTACTGTACGGCCGGAAGACCAGTGCTCTGGTGCTGACAAAAGATATTATTCGATGAATAAATACTTGAACCAAAAAAAATAAAACAATGGTATTGTTGGGACCCCCAAAAAAGCGATAAATATAGGTGAGTGGTCGATCAGTGGAGGGGTTGGTATACAGGTTTTACTGTAGCTTGATTGTTCTAATCTGCCTTACTTCAGCTTGGAGTAACTTTTATTTTAAATGGTAAGATTTTGAGATATTAAAAATGCAAACATGCCAAATTAATTTTGACAAGCACATCAAAACTCTGATGGCAAATTCTGCAGTAGTAACAGGTTCGATTAAATTAACTTAGCATTCTTTCCCTTCTCTGAAACAACAACTTCTTAATAAGCCCATCAGTATCTTATACCCCTGTCACACTACAACGTAATGAGTGAACGTGAGCCTAACGTGGTGATATTTCGTCATTACGTTGATGGACGTTGGATTACGTTATGATGACGTCATAATGACGTTAGAGTGACGTCGAGCTACGTCACATTACGTCGTGTAACGTCGATTAACGTCGAGGTTTTGGACATGTTCAAAAGTTTCGACGTAGGACGAACGTAATGGTTTACGTTCACCGTACGTTCTGTTCACGTTCAGCGAACGTCAATGACGTTAAACGGACGTTATTCCAACGCTCCTCACTACGTTCAACTACGTTCCACTACGTTGACCCCCATTAACCCAAGTGCAAATGCCCACGGGGCGTAATGGGAACGTCAGGAGAACGTCAGGAGAACGTCAGGAGAACGTCAGGAGAACGTCAGGAGAACGTCAGGAGAACGTCAGGAGAACGTCAGGAGAACGTATTATGACATAGCTAACGTCACGTAACGTTCTTCTCGCGATGGAATAACGTTCATAACGTTCCGTGAGCGTCATTACGTTGACCTCTCTCGTTGAATGACGGTATCACTACGCTTTACCGACGTTACGCTCTCGTCCACTACGCTGCATCCACGTTCAACTTCTGCCCAAATTTGCATACTACGCCGAGAAGTTCAACGTTCTTCACGTTCTCCCTACGGCGACGTCGTTACGTCGTAGTGTGACAGGGCCATAAGGTAGATATGTAGAATACAATCTAGCTAAGTCATCACTAAGTACTTTGGTTTAGAAGGTTTGGCGCTTTCATCGGACTATGCAGCTTTAAGGCAGTGGGAAGTTTGGAGAAGGGTCCACAGCGACAAAAGGAGCAAAAACGGCTGACCACTGGGTCATATTGAGCATACCCTTGCAGGATGTGTTTCCCATTCTTTAAGTCCTGATATTGTGTGATTTAAACAGAAGTCAATGTTGATAAATTTAAAATATATTTCAAGCACTTTAATCTGTGCAAAAGATACATATATATGTGTAAATATGTCTGAACAAGAAACTACTAAAATAATAATGTGATCTTTCCATAATTTTAGCCAATCAGAGCTGTTCTTTTCGATTGCAAATGGACGCCCCTTATGGGGGTGGCCATTTGCAATTTGTTATACAACCATCGTTTTGGTGGAATAAAGTAATAATAAAGTAATAAAATTGCATTTGTGCACCATGTTTATGCCAAATTGTTCTTTGTTTCTTTTAATTTTGAGTAAAAAATCTATGGCAGCGAGCATTTGTTTTGATATATTATTAACCAATCGCTGACCCCGAATACCTTTGTAGCGGAAACAAGTTCAAACGAGTTCAACCTTGGCTGGTTGGGTCGCAGCCGTGGCTGGTTGGGTAGCAGCCGTGGCTGGTTGGGTCGCTCCATAGAGCGCTGAATATGCTTATGGAAGTTTGGGGTGAAGGTAAATTGGAGGTGGGTGGTAAATTGGTGAGCCATGTCCCGAGAGAAGGGGAAGCAAATTAGTCAAAGCCCAGCCTCCTATTGCTTTAACAAAGCGATTATCCTAAATCTAGAGAGGACCAAAGGCATCCTCTCCTTAACCCATCTAAGGCATGTTCGCCTTATTAGGCTTTCTTGCCGGAGAGAAAGAACCGTGCTTGGAGGTCTCCTCTCGGCGCAGTCATAGAATGTGCTGAGTCATGCTGCTACTCTGCTTTTCCAAGAGCTGAAAATAGCACTGGCATCTCGGAGGTTCATTGCTATTGTAGTAGTCTGCACTGACCTCTCAGGCAAGTAACCACATAGACAGGTAGGCGTGGGTAGTGTGTTGATATCAGGGAGCCTAGGTGGTGTAATGGTTAGCACACTGGCCCGGAATGCAAAGAGATGTGGGTTCGAGTCCCACTCTAGGCGCAATATATCCCATTTTCATCACCGCCATGACACTGGTGCCATGACACTGGTTGCCGTGACCATGATCCTGTACAAGCCACGCGCTGTATAGTTGTTGAACCTACCCTGTGTATGTATGTGTTAGTGCATTGTCTGTATGTATGTAATTGTAAGCATTAAAATACTTACAATTCCAGGGGGACGAGTGTAGTAGTCTGCACTGACCTCTCAGGCAAGTAACCACTTAGACAGGTAGGCGTGGGTAGTGTGTTGATATCAGGAAGCCTAGGTGGTGCAATGGTTAGCACACTGGCCCGGAATGCAAAGAGATGTGGGTTCGAGTCCCACTCTAGGCGCAATATATCCCATTTTCATCAACGCCATGACACTATGAATAATTAATGAGGCTGGGTTAAGCAACAATTAAATCTAGACAGGTCTGTGGTTATATAGCAATTTATTAATGGCGGTTGACATGCATTTAAGATGATTAACAGAATTATTTTGCACCACACATGTGTGGACTTTGTTGACTGGGTGTATATGCTGTATAAGAATGATATGAGTATAATAACCCGGGATATCCCTGCTGCTCCCCAGCACTCCCATGGTCATTGACTGCTTGAGTCTGGACTAGTCATCTGCTGCTCCAGAGCCTACTCAACCTCAGCTCCGATCGTGGCGCCACCACCCGCTTCACACTGTAACCACCACTTACTACAGTACTGCCGAAAAAGTATACTGGTACTGGCCGACATGGCCATGTGGTATATAAGCATTGTTGCATTAAAAGACTTACAATTCCAGGGGGACGAGTGTAGTAGTCTGCACTGACCTCTCATGTAAGTAACCACACAGACAGTTAGGCATGGGTAGTGTCTTGATATTAGGGAGCTTAGGTGGTGAAATGGTTAGCACACTGGCCTGGAATACAAAAAGATGTAGGTTTGCGTCCCGCTCTTGGCGCAATATTTCCCATTTTCATCACCCCATGACACTAGGATAGGGCTAGAAGCAGTGGAATGAAGAATGTAAATGTAATGTATGTATTAGACATCACGTGGGTCATGCATGCGACAGGTCAGAGGTCACGCCAGGTCCCGGCCGATGATGTCGGGTCACGAGAGGTTCCAAATAAACACTTAAAACGCACACGTTCTTGTCCGTGATTGAAATTGTCTTGAATGAGCGAGGTCGCTCATTCGGTGTCATTGCTGGACATGGCAGGCTCAAGGCCAAAGCCCTACCCCCCCTGCCACTACTGTGGTGGTGGTGGTGGTGGGGGGGGGGGGGGGGGGGAGTCCAGCCTATATAACAACTCCTGCCAGCCATCATGGCCAGGCACTATCCTGGGGTCTTCCGGAGCCACTGAAGCTGGTCAATCTTCTCCACAACAATCAACAAGACCAAAAACCAATCAAGTATTTAAACTAAAAAATAAAGAATACCATCTAATGAGCGACTGACACCCGTGCAGTTGACAGATCACACCTACTTAAATGTCACATTTCTGATAATTTACCCTCTACTGTTATCTCATATTTTTATCATTAACTATTGCTATTGTACTTTAACATAATTGATTACTCGTTTGTTAAATCGTTCACATGACTCATATGCCCTCATCACATTTCATTTTCCCAATATATCGGGGCCTTCGCTCGTTCGCTTCTTGCCTTATGATACACAGTCAATGTATATGCTGCCAGGCGGGCAGCGCCCGAATAAAAGCCTTGATTAACCCACTCATGCCTCTGAGTCAGCTGTGTCCGTGAGCAATGCCCCATACTTAATCAATGAATGTAATAAAGAATTATATATATTTAACCGTTCGCCTCCGTTCTAATTCCAGTGTGTCAGTTTGAGATTGTTGGTTAGTTGTTGGAGGTTTACGTCCTGGCAACATATAAGGTCATATCAGGATGGTGACTTTATCGTGCTGCCACACTGGGAGACCAAGCCAACAGCACCATGACCTGACATCCCATCAGTCTTTGCCCTATCCTAATAATGCCAAGCGCCTGGCTAGGAACCGAAAAGTATCAATCTTTAAGTCATTGGTTTGACTCGACCTCGGTTCGAACCCATTATCTACCAAAACTGGAGTCGGACGCTCAACTCATTCCGCCTCAGAGTGAGATCTCGTGGGTGACTCAAATGAGTTTATTCTGCCCAAGGTTGTGTGCCTGATGAGGGGTGAGTCAGACCTGCAGGCTGCATGCAGTCAATAGCGAGTCTGCGTGAGCAACATGGCCTTTTCAAAATCACACATGACTGCCGTGCTGCGAGTGTTGCAGGCGATAGATACTAGTCCTCTCGCGTAGGCAGTGCCAACTGCATTGTGGTGTAGAAGTCGCCAGTATTGAGCGCAGTTCTGAGTGGTAGGGGGAGGGGTGGGGGGATAATGCATGTAAGTCACGTGACAAGTGGGGTGACTTTGGCAGAGAAGAAGACCTTGTAGTGTTCCAGAAGTGGGAGAGGAAGGGGGGGGGGGGGGGGTTATGGTGGAAAGTTGCGGTCGATGCACTTCCTGATGTATTTGGGTGGGTGTTTTCTTTGTACTTTATATTTTATTCATATTAATTGGGAATGTATTCGTCCTGTGACACTGGTCTTCCGGCAATGAGTAGAACAGTTATTTACTTCATTCTTTGTAATATGTTTTAAAGGGGAAAGGTAATACATGTGATACATTAAGTATCCCCTTCCAAGCCGTGGACCTGCCTCTGACTCCCACCTCCTGCTCTTTCCTTCTACCCCCCTCTGTCAGCGCTATCAACATCAGAACTGTCTCCTTCTCCTTCTCCTTCTCCTCCTTCCATTTCCCCTTTCCCTTCCACTTGTCTTTCTCCTCCTTCTCCTTCTCATTTTCCTTCGCATTCTCCTTCCATTTCCCCTTTCCCTTGTCTTTCTCCTCCTTCCCCTTCTCATTCTCCTTCTCCTGCTTCCATTTCCCCTTTCCCTTCCTCTTGTCTTTATCCTCCTTCTCCTTCTCCTTCTCCTTCCCTTTCCCGTTTCCCTTCCTCTTGTCTTTATCCTCCTTCTCCTTCTCCTTCTCCTTCCCTTTCCCGTTTCCCTTCCTCTTGTCTTCATCCTCCTTCTCCTTCTCCTTCTCCTTCCCTTTCCCGTTTCCCTTCCTCTTGTCTTTATCCTCCTTCTCCTTCTCCTTCTCCTTCCCTTTCCCGTTTCCCTTCCTCTTGTCTTTATCCTCCTTCTCCTTCTCCTTCTCCTTCCCTTTCCCGTTTCCCTTCCTCTTGGCTTTCTCCTCCTTCTCCTTTTCCTTCTCCTTCTCCTTCCCTTTCCCGTTTCCCTTCCTCTTGGCTTTCTCCTCATTCTCCTTCATCTTCTCCTCCTCCTTCTCCTTCCCTTCCCCATTTCCCTTCCTCTCGTCTTTCTCCTCCTTCTCCTTCTCCGTCTCCTTACATTTCCCTTTCCATTCCCCTTGTATTTCTCCCCCTGCTCCTCCTTCTCCTTTTCCTTCTCCTTCTCCTTCCATTTCCCCTTTCCATTCCCCTTGTATTTCTCCCCCTGCTCCTCCTTCTCCTTTTCCTTCTCCTTCTCCTTCCATTTCCCCTTTCCCTCCCCCTTGTATTTCTCCCCCTGCTCCTCCTTCTCCTTTTCCTTCTCCTTCTCCTTCTCCTTCCATTTCCCCTTCCCTTGTCTTTCTCCTTCTTCTTCTTCTCCTTTCCCTACTCCTGCTCTTTCCACTCTTAATATGATTTAAGTCATGTTTTATTCCAATAGGCTACATCGCCATTCCAGCCGCGCGGTGCATTGTGGGATCCGTGGATAAACAACCCCCCGCAAAGCACATGGCTAATGCTAATTAATACCATGGATGCAGCTGTGAAATGTGCTAGTTTCAGCTCATCTCAGCTCTTGTTTGAAACATAGAATACCAACTAAAAAAAAAGATTTTATAAATTTAGATGTTAATCTTTTATCTAGCATTGCATTTAGATCAATCTAATCAGCACATCTTATACCATCTGCATTTAGATTGAGACAAATCTGGGCATTCAGACTAGTGTTAGAGGCACAGCCAGAGTCAGCTTTACTCGTTTTATTCATGTTTTTATTTATATCCTATTGTTAATAACATTTGTTGGGCTAGGAAATGGGTAGGCTTAATCAGACATTGGTTATATATGTCTTTGAAACAAGTTTTTGTTGACACATTTGACATTTTAATATTTAGAACAAGAATTACTTCTGGCTAATCAATGGTGATGTAAACATCAACCATTAACGTGACTGAAATTGTATGTTTCTTAGCTCAAAATGCTTAATTATGGAGCATTGTGTCTTAACCATATTCATTATATTATTATATTGCATCCATCCATGTTTGTGCCAAATTGTTATGTATTTTGATTAATTTGGAATAAAATTGAAGTTTTGCTCTATGCGTATTGGCAAACTCAATGGCCGTATGCCCTTGCTTTGCTGCCAACGCCGTTTTCAGTGAATGTGCACTCGGAACGGTGATCTCATCTATTATCATCAATAAAAAGAAGATAATCGAACTTCATCAAGTTTGTTTGTTTTCTTTGTTCATTGGGGTTTTACAGCCTGGCAACATCTAAGGTCATACCAGGATTGGTACCGACTTGTGACAGTGTGCACTCATATTACCTTTACAGTGCTGCCCCACTAGGTCGCTGACGCCATAACTGAATTTCCCACTCGGTTACATTATCGATTACTCGCCAGTCCTTGCCCTATCCTAGTGATGCCAAGTCCCAGGCTAGGTAGCAAAAAGCATTAATTTTGTAAGTCATTGGTTTGACTCGGCTGGCTTTCGAATGCCTGACCTTCAAAGTGGGAAGCCTGCGCTCCTACCGATTCCGCCACTACATCTGGTTTTGTTCAAGTAATATAAACATAAATCCAACAAGCATCTGTTCGAGGTGTCCTGCTGTGGGCGATTCATGAATACAGAACTCAATGTCCTTAATGGGACTGGGCGCGCTGGCCTAATCGGTAGAGCGCGGGGCTCGCGTGCGGAAGGTCGTGAGTTCGGTTCCTAGTCGAGTCAAACCAATGACTTTTAAAATTGATACTTGCACTTCCTAGTCTGGCACTCAGCTTGAATAGAATAGGACAAGGACTAGTTAGCTCAGTGTCGGGATAATGTGACTGAGTTGAATATCGGGTCATGGTGCCAGCAGCCTGATTTCCTAGTGAGGCAGCACTATAAACTCGCCATGAGTGTGCATTGTCACAAGTCGGTACCCATTCTGATATTACCTTAGATGTTGCTAGGACATAAAACAACAAAAAACAATCCTCAATGGGTTAACAGTAGTAACATCAGCTCTACACACCAATTATGCGCCATAATCCCATTAGGAACTAGGCACATCACATGTAATAGTTCCTAATTACTATGTTCAGGGGAAATAGCCGGAGTGTATTTGATAATGTAGACCTCAAATACCGACCGGTCGCAAACAGAGATATTAAAGCAATGAAAGCCCAGCATCAGGTCAGATATTAAACCACACACACATGGCAGCACTGGGCATGGCCGGCCCCATCAGGCACACATAAATACCACGACATAACTCTCTTACCGCTACAGCTCCACTAGAGCTGGTTCAATATTAGGAACACGAGCAAGATCCATTAATTACATGTGCCCAATACTTGGTTTTATTGTTGCTAGATTTATGTTCATATTTCTTTCATTCTTGTTTTGCTTTTTGCTTCTTTCGTTGCTATTATTGTCCGCCAAAGATAGGAGAACCGCTGATGGCATTGGTTGATGTCATATGTCGGATTGATGACTGTTTACAGTGCAGGGTATATTAGTGGCGGCTAAGGTTGGTTGTTGGGGCTTTACGTCCTGACAACATCTAAGGTCATATCAGGACGGGTAGTGGCGACTAAGTGTTCGTCGCGTCCTTTCATGTAAATATTATGGCCGTCGGTTGGTTGGTTGGCTGTTGGAGTGTTATGTCCTGGCAACATCTAAGGTCATATCAGATGGGTACCGACTTGTGACAGTCCGCACTCATGGTGATTTTATAGTGCTGCCCCACTGGGAAATCAGGCTGCTCGCACCATCACCCGATACCCGTCATGCTGTATATATATATATATATATATATATATATATATATATATTGCATCATGCTATATATATATATGTGCTATATAGCATATATATATAGCATGAAGTCTGTCCTTTAGTGAGTGGAAGCTGGTCATTATAGGAAGCCATTGGATTAGATTAGATGCAGTAGACATCTGTATAGGATGTAGTTAGGAATACTGTCCACCATCATGCCATTGTCTACTTCCCCCTTCATAGCAAGTGCCATTGTACTAATACAGAAGTCGGTGCATTGAGTGCACTTTTCGCTTCCTAGCCAGGCACTCGGCATTATTAGGATAGGGAAAGGACTGGTCTGTTCAGTGTCAGGATAATGTGACTGAGTGGGATATCAGGTCATGGTGCTGGCAGTCTGGTCTCCTAGTGGGGCAGCACTATAAAGTGCCCATGAGTGCGCACTGTCACAAGTCGGTACCCGTCCTGATATGACCTTACATGTTGCTAGGACGTAAAAAAACAACAAACAAACAGCATTCAGCGCAACCATTGTGTTCACGTAGTGATGGTGGTGACTGGCTTCAGCTGAAATGCTGCCCTATGTGGTCCTTTCTATTAGGGAACTTGAGGTTAAGTTTTATTTAACCACAAACATGTATTAAGGGCACTGTATGGCTTCCCCAAGGGGTCATCTTTCACAAAGACCCTATAATACTCAGACGGCTCATTCCCTATCTCTCCCATGGTAATGTAAATTTTGCAGTGCCACCTTGTGGTGGGTTTGATCAGCCCGGCTGCTGGTCGGTGTTTCACATGTAAACACATACAATTATATTATACATGAGATAGGTAAGTATGAATACACATCAATATGAAATTGCTATGAACAAATACACATCATCATCAGCATCAGCATCATGATCGCACATCTTTCACATTCATATATACATTTATACATATAATATAGCAACTGTTTAACCAAGAGAATAGCCAGCGCACCAAGTGGTGGGTTTGATCCTTTTGATTACACAGTACAGGCTGAGTGAGCCGTCTTAGTATTATAGGGTCTTTGTCTTCCAGCCCAGCACCTGCCGTTACATTAAAGCGGTATAGTCCGATACAAGAAACAAATTTTCAAAACCAAAACCAAATTATCTAGATTTGATTCTACATATCTAATTTAGAGTTGTTGCCACAAAGAAGCGATTTGTTGGTTTCTTGTTGTTTTACGTCCTAGCAACATCTAAGATAATATCAGGCCGGCATAGAAGGGCATAGAAGGGAATACTGAGGCAATTTAAAGAACCTGTCAGAGCTGAAGCCTATGGAGTTTTGGCGTGCTTGCCAAAATTAATGTTGCCTGTTTACACTAGATCATAGCGAGCAACCTAATATATTTATCTCAGAGAATGATAGAAACCCAAAGCCATCGGACTGTGCAACTTTAACCACAAACACGTGGTAAGGTCACAGTATGGCTTCTCCAGAGGGGGTGATCTTCCAGCCGAGCATCCAACATTGCATTAAATTAAAGTTCATACTTATGCTAAATGCATTGTTGCAACAAAATCTGCAATTGCAATCTTTACCTGAAAGCTTTACCTGGAAACTGGGCGTTGAGCGAGATCCAACAGGCTGACGATGGGCATTGTTATATAGGTGGCGCTTTTACAGGGGGTGGAAGCCATGACACGCCGCAGGCGATGTGGGAAGGCGGGAGGGGGGCAGAGCTGGGGCAGCTGGGGCAGCTGGGGCAGCTGGGGCAGCTGGGGATTCTGCAGGTCACTGAGATCAAACAGATTACCAGCTATGCCACAATTACTCATCCCAGATGGTGGGAGGATGGGAGGGTGGGAGGGTGGGAGGGTGGGAGGGTGGGAGAGCGGGAGGGTGGGAGAGCGGCATGAGTGCACTGCATATGGGGTATGTTGTACACTGGGTTGTGTGCATACAGTTTATGTCTAGTGAAATTATGGTCAATATGTTATCAAAGATTACCTATAGTGCATGTATGGGTCTAGATGTAGACTGCATTGTGTGCATACACGTTATGTTTAGGTGAAATTATGGTGAACATGTTTTCAAAGAATGGCAATATTGCATATGGGTCTAGATGTAGACTGCATTGTATGCATACAGGTTATGTTTAGGTGAAATCATGGTGGAAATATTATCGAAGCCTCTGTATATGGTATCTTGGCCTAATTAAACACTGCATTCTGCATATGTGTTGTGTGTGTGTGGGGGTGAAATCATGGTTAAACATGTTATCGAAGAGTGCATACATTACATCTGGGCCTAAATGGACACTGGATTGTGTGTATACAATGTGTTTTTAGGTGAAATCATGATGAAAATGTTATCAAAACCTGCATCCATTGACCCTGACCCTTGATATACACAGGATTGTTTGTATATATAAAATGCATTGCCTGCATTATGTGATTGTAAACATTGAACGACTTATGGACGTAAACTATTTAAAAGACATTCAATTCTAGGATGACAAGTGTAGTCTGCACTTACTTCTCAGGCAAGAAACCACATAGGCAGGTAGGGGTGGATAGGGTGATTGCATCAGACAGCATCGGTAGTTTAATGGTTAGCACACATGGCCTTGAATGATAAGAAGTATAGGTTTGACTCCTGCTCTATGCACAATAGTTCCTGTTTTTATCAACCCTACGGCAACATCAATACAATAAGATATGATTGGCATCGCGCAATAGTGTGAGATGCAATAGCCACTGTACTTAAGTCACTATCTGTGAACTTGCTACAGAAAGTACCCGCAGGCATTTAAGGCATACTAGGGTTGCGATATAGGATTGTGTGTATCTAGTATCTATATAGTAGATACATTGGAAGTAAATATAAATATTTAGAATCAGTAAAGAATTATGTAAGTCTATTAACAGTAGCCATTCCTCTCTTCATTAGTTACATGACAGTCAAGCACTAAAGAATAGGACTCCTTTTCCGTGTAGAGGGAGTCTAATATTTTTTTGGGGGGGTAAAGTATTTATTCATCTGAATATGACATTTGTCAGTGATTAGCGGGACATGTGATGATGAAATAGTAGGCCTACACCCGAGTACGGCATACTGGGGGCCCACTGTCTAATAATAGAATGTTCTATTATGTTCATGACATGAACATCCTTATATAAAGCATCAGTAGTAATAATATGCCACAGACATCAGTATTTAATTACTTACACATATCCTATATTTACTGAGCATGCATTAAGTCAACAAGTCAGCGATAGGCTGTTGGTGTACCGGTACCTAGATCCTTTCTGTATTTAGTTTTTTGCTATGCAGTTGCCTAGATCATTTCTGAATTTAGTCTTTAGTGTACTGTTTTCCATTTCCGAATTTAGTCTTTGGTGTACAGTTGCTTAGGTCTTTCTAAATTTAGTTGTTGGTGTACTGTTGCTTAGGTCCTACTAAATTTAGTCTTTGCTGTACTGTTGCTTAGGTCCTTCTAAATTTAGTCTCTGGTGTACTGTATCTTATACCCCTGTCACACTACGACGTAACGAGCCAACGTAAGCCTGACGTGGTGATTTTTCGTCATTACGTTGACGTACGTTGGCTTACGTTATGATGACGTCAGAATGACGTTAGACTGACGTCGAGCTACGTCACATTACGTCGTGTTACGTCGGCATGCATCAAAGTTTTGAACCTGTTCAAAACTTTCGACGTATCTTGACGTCAAGCCGTTACGTCGGGATGACGTGACAATGACGTTAGGTAGATGTTGACCAATCGTTAAACCAGCGTAAATGACGTTAGAGTCACGTTATGTCACGTCAGAGCGACGCCCAGGATGGGAGGAATGCGTCGGCAGCGTTAAGTTAACGGGGCTCGCACGTAAGGGAGCGTCGCCCGAACAATACTCTGACGGGTGGATAACGTCGTTATAGCGTGTTGCGAACGTGTATTGATGTAGTTGACGTCATTGACGAGCCACTAGCGTGTTCATAACGTCTGTGACGTCATCCGAACGTGATTTGAACGTGTTCTGAACGCCCGGTCACGTCGCCAATTGCGACTCGCCGCTAACGTTTTCACATTACAGCTAACGTCACGACGTTACACCGACGTTACACCGACGATACGTCACGTTTACCTCTCTCGTTACCACTACGCTAGGCCGACGTTACGCCGACGTTACTTTCACGTTACGCTCACGTCAACTACGCGGCATTCACGTCCAGAATTTGCATATTACGCTGATAACTTCGACGTAATATAATTATTTTCACGTTGTGCCTACGCTGACGTAGTCACGTCGTAGTGTGACAGGGCCATTAGGTCCTCCTAAATTTAATCATTGGTGTACTGTTGCTTAGGTCCTTCTAAATTTAGTCTCTGGTATACTGTTGCTTAGGTCCTTCTAAATTTAATCTTTGGTATACTGTTCCTTAGGTCCTTCTAAATTTAGTCGTTGGTGTACTGTTGCTTAGGTCCTTCTAAATTTAGTATTTGGTGTAATGTTGCTTAGGTCCTTCTAAATTTAGTCATTGGTGTACTGTTGCTTAGGTCCTTCTAAATTTTGTGTTTGGTGTACTGTTGCTTAGGTCCTTCTAAATTTAGTCTATGGTGTACTGTTGCTTAGGTTCATTCTGAATTTAGTCTTGGGTGTGCAGTGATCTAGATCAATTCTGAATGTAGTGTTTGGTGACCAGCTGCATAGGTCCTAATTCTGAATACACATTGTATTGGAGATGTCCGTGTTTCCATTGTGTGACCTAGATCAACAGTTGAAGGGAATAATACACAAGAGAGGCTGGCCCGAGGCAGCCTTTCCCCGACCTTCCCAGATGTGGGGAGGGGTTGGTGGTGGTGGTGAGGGGGCGGGGGAGCTGCTCGCGCAGTAGATGGCCATGTGTGAACAGGTGAGGTGCTACAGGAAGGGAGATATAAAAATATAATAATAAAACACACACAAAAATAGAAAGAAGAACTGAAAAAGCATGATAAAAAAGAAAACAGCGTTGATCACCATGTGGCTGTATGGTAGGTATAAAAAGGTGGTGCATGTGATACGTAGGCACAAGGGAAGTAGGGTGAATGGACGGCACCAGTAGGGCGCAGAGCCTGAGAAAGGCAGCCCGGGGCGAGGGTGTCGAGGGGGTGGGTAGAGGGGAGGAGGGGAGGGGGTGGAGGTTGCTGCCATCTTCACATTACTTCCAGAAAGCACTTGCCAGCCTAGATCCATAATGGTGCTACCTTCTTTGCTGGCCCAGGGCCTGGGGCCTGCATTGGGCCCGGCACACCGCCCGCCCTCCGGTAACAACCCGGGCTGGTCTGGTTACCTGAGCCTCAAAGGTAAAGCCTTTAATCAGTCTTCTACTGTTGAAAGAAGTGTCCAGCTTGCGCTTCTACGATCTGACAAGGATTTGGTAATCCGGCTGATTATTTGATTGAGTTTGTATTGATTTTGAGTGCATTTGGCTGATTTAACGTGATTTTGATTGATTAGTTGATCGATTGATTTGTTGGTTTAGTTGGTTTGATTGATTTGGTTGAATTATTTGGTTGGGATATGTGATGGTCGGAATGAGTTAATTGACTTGATTGTTTTAGGTGATTAGGGCAATCTGATTGATTTTATTGGGTTTATAGGTTTAATTGATGAGTGATTTGATTCGTGTGGTTGATTTCATTTCCTTAATTGATTTGCTTTATATGTGTGTGATGGCTTGATTGATTGATTGGGTTGTTGAATGATTGGTTTGGTGGGGGTTTTCTTAGTTTGATTGATTGATTGGTCAATTGATAGGTTAATTGCTTGGATCTGTTGATTGGTTGGTTAGTTTGATGAGTGATAGGTTGGTTAACCAATTGGTCAATTGATTGGTTAATTTATTGGTCTATTTATTTGTTGGTTAGGGGGTCTTACGTCCGAGTAGCATGTGAGGTCATGGCAAGATGGTGAACAACTTGTGAATGCATACCGATGATGCCTTTATTATAGGATGGGTTAACATTGCCCATGATACTACGATGGTCCGATAACAAACTTAATCTCATTATCCTGACATTATCCTATTATAATCCCTATCATATCCTAGTAATGTGATTCTAGGCAATGACAAGTACCAAGCGACAAGTCCTTGGATTGACTCGTCTGGGATTGAGCTCACGGCTTCCCACAAGTGAAGCGGACACTCTAACCTCTAGGTCATTCCGTCTGGCGTCCCAATTAATCAGGGGTGAGGAATCCAATTTCCACATTCCACTCAAATGTGCCTCCCTGACCCTCACCCTCTCCCTTCCACTCCACACTGCCCTCTCTCTCCCTCTCCCGCCGTGTCCCTCCACCCCACCTCACCCTCCTTTTTTTCATTCACCTAGCCTAGCTAGTGTCGAGGCCATTTTCGATATCGCTCGACCCAACTGACTGTTTCAATTGAACCTGGACATAAATCAGGACTCACATCAGGCGGGAGGTTCAAGTCAAATTGTCGGCTAGTGTCAGGCAGGCATCCCACATTCTGCTATTGGCTGTTTGTCACGTGTGGATATTGCATTATGAAATAGTCGGCCGGTATAGCAATCAATCATTTTGGGTATCTAAATTCAGAGTTGAGCAGAGCAGCTGATTAGAGTTCTAAAAAAGAATATTTATCTCGAGGTTTTTTCATAGGGATATGTAATTCAGGGACCCACCCCCCACACTCGGCGATGTTGTCCAAAGCCCTGGGCCTGCGAATGTCACAATTCCCCATTTCTGTAGTGGTAAGGCTCCTTAAAGTCACACAATATAGCTGGCCAATAGACAAATGAACTCTGAACAGTCCTACTCACCGACACCAGCGATTCTGTTATCAAAGGCTCCCCAAGCACACTTTTGCTTAGTTTTTCATTTCATGGAACCAAACATGTGGGAGGAGAGTGCTGAGGTATCTAATTGTGAATGACGTCATGGGTGGGATGCCCTCATCACATGACCTAGAGGGGTTCCCCACAGATAGGGGAATGCAGTGGAACTTACCAAGATGGCAGCCACAGAAAGCTCTCAATTCAACTGTTAAAGTATATTAATTTACATGGTTTAATCAATTATTCACACCAAAATAAGCATTTGAACTATATACTTAGCACTATGCCTTGCAAATTCTGGCATGTTTCTCTGTTGTCTAGAAGCCCTGTCAGTGCTGCTGGACTAACTATAACACAGCAGAAGCAACCAACTTCAGTACTCTCCCCCCACATACTCAGTTGTACAAACTGAAAAACCAGGCAATGATATGATTGGAGAGCCATCGTCGGAGTTCAGTTCTCGTTTCTGTACCCTATACTGGTTCTCATTTAAAGTTGCATAGTCCGATGCCTTTGAGTGGCTGTCATTGCTACTTCATAAGTATATTATGTTGATCACTATGATCTAAATTACTTTAGTTTGAAGTAAATTCATTTGAAAATATTTGAAGTGAATAAAAATCACAAAATAAGTTTGGTGTCCAGGTCGAAATGCTGGTCACCATAGGTGTCAACAGTGAAATGTTTTATTAGATTAATTCACTATTCCTTCGAAGCAGCAACAAATGTTTAACAAGTTCACCCATATCTAAATTGAACATTTAGGATCAAATTTAGATCAAGTCTTTTGGTCTTGAAAAGGTGTTGCTTTCATCGAATTGTGCTTCCTAATATAGTGCTAATTATAATATACTATTACCAGAGTCCTTGTTTTTTGATGGTATGCATGACACAGCTTGCGAAATCACTCATAATATATTTTCTAATGGTGCTGTCACATTACGATGCTTCTCGCCAACATGCGTCGACGTGTGTCATTTTTTGGCAAAACATCGGGAGACATCTGGAAGCGTTACGCGCACGTTGGTATTCATTGATGGATGGCGACGGTCGACGAGGGTCGGCAGCACGCATCAGGGCATCGGCGAAGTTTTGAGCTTGCACAAAACTTTTGACGTGCAACGATGCGCGGATGCCAATGTTATGGCGATGTTAGGGGGTCATCGAGATACGTGTGTCATCGAGATAAAAAAAATTTTTTTTTTTTTTATTGAGGCTGTATTTATACTGTCCATAGCATATAAGCCTGGGTATTCAGGCTTGTTTTCAATGCTGGCCAGCTGTAGTGTTGGTGTTGTCTTATCACACAGTAGCTGCTGATAAGGTATTTGATTGCCTGTATTTCAGTAGCAGATAGATAGTTGGTTGGTCTGGTTAGTACTATAGTAGTCTATGTTAATTTTTTTGGATTTTCTTGGCATATATGTGCTTTATTTTTTCTACTCTTATTTCTAGACTAGCCTACTCCTATTTACATATCATAGGCTTGTACGCAGCTGTGAGGTGTGTTATCTGGGTGCTTTTGGTATGGTTACCTTCCATTGGGCGTCTCGCTGGTGGGCCGTGACATGTATCACCTGCCCCTTTGCGGTGCAGCTTAGTTGGGGGTTCCTAGCCTTATTTTGCACAGATATTTTTTGTATGTTTTTAGGTCAGGAATTTGTCGTTCCTTTACTGTTTGGGCATTCCACACCTTGGCAGCCATTTCTAGCGTGCTTCTCTCGTGAGCTTTTATTTGGCTTCTGGTCTGCTTTAGTAGTGGCGCATTATTTGCTCTAGTTGCCCTTTGTGGTTTTGTTAGGAGTTCATTGTCTTGACTATAGCTGTATGCTAATGTTTTCAGATGAATTATTCTCCTATTTTCTAGCAATTTTACTTTGGTTCTTTTGTGTATGTCATAGGTGGGGTGCAGCTTGTCTACTCTGAGGCAGATTTTCAGGGCTCTGTTCTGTAGTGTTTGCAGTTTTTTTAGAAGTTCTTTCTTTGCACCCATGTAGTTTACATCTCCATAGTCAAAATAGGGTAGCACCATGCCCTTGAAGATTTTTATTGACATTTCTTGTGTCATGTAGTCTCTTAGCTTTGCAAATAGCCACAGTTTGTGGTTTACCTTTTGGACAATTTTGTTTATACATAGGTTGTAGTTTAGTTGGCTGTCCAACTCAAGGCCTAGGTATTTGTAATGGTCTACATTTTCTAGTGTTTGGCTTCCTAGCTTACAGTGTAGTTTTCTTTCTGGCATTTGTTTATGCGAGAAGAGAACTGTTTTTGACTTGCTTGTGTTGATGGTTATTTTGTTGGACTCACACCACTCATCCAGTTTTAGTAGGAGCTTGTTTAGTTTAGTTATTACCTCCTCTTCTGTGGTGCCGTTTGCATATATGACTGTGTCATCTGCATATAGTTGGAGGCATTCGGTTTGTAACCATTTTTCAAGATCGTTTATGTAGATTATAAAGAGCAGTGGCCCTAGCACTGACCCTTGGGGTACACCACATGTGACAGGTTGGTTGTCTGATAGTGTATTGTTTATTTTTGTTCTCTGTTGCCTGTCTTTCAGGTAGCATTTTATCCAGTCCATAGTGTTGGATTTTATGCCCATGGATTCTAGTTTTTCCAATAGTATGTTATGGTCTACTGTATCGAATGCTTTGCTGAAGTCAATGAAGGCTGCTCCAACTAATTGTTTTTGGTTCATTGACGCCAATATGTCATTTGTTAGGTTAGCTATTGTTTTAGATGTGGAGTGCAGTTTCCTGAAACCTCCTTGTCTTTCGTTTAGTATATTGTTTTTTTCCAGGTGTTCATTTATGTGTCTATGTAGCACTTTTTCAATGAGCTTGCCTGGGGTTTGAAGAATCGATATTGGCCTGTAGTTTCCCATGTTTTGTTTGTCTCCACTTTTGTGGATAGGGGTAATGGTTGCCATTTTCCAGGCTGAGATAAAATGCCCCTGTTCAAAGGAGATGTTGAATAGGTCGACTATAGTGGCTGGGATGGCTTGGAGTGCCTCTTTCAGCATTTTGGTTGGTATTTCGTCTATTCCACTTGGTTTATTTGTGTCTATGTCATTTATTAGTTTTTTTACTTCTATTATATCTGTTTTGCAGGTGGGGATTTCATTCTGCACAGTTCCTGATCTATTTTCCCACCTTTTTTTAAATTTTCCTGACAGCGTTTGTCCTATTGTGGAAAAGTGCGTGTTCAGTTTGTTTGCTGCATCTTTGTCTGAGAGTATTGTCCCTTCGTTATCTTGGAAGGTTGTGTGCTCTTCTTTGTTATTTTTGGGGAATAATAGGTCTACATTCTTCCAGAATCTGTTTGTATTGCTTCCCCAGTCTCTGTCCTGCTTTATTATGTATTTCTTTTTTGCTGTTCTCACAGCTTTGAGAGAGTGGTTTCTGGCAATATGGTAGGCCAGTTTGTCTTCTATAGTTTCTGTGAGCTTTGCTTTATTACCCAGTTTACTTTTGGCTATGATGAGCGTTAGCAGGTCATTGTCTACCCAGGGGTCCTGGTTTTTTTGTATTTTTATTTTCTTAATGGGGCACATCTCGTCAGCTGATTTTCTTATTTCTGCGATGATGTTGCCCCAATAGATATTAACATCATCTCTGTTTTGTGTGATGTTGTTTATGTTTTGGTGCAGATGATTTTTTAATGCATCTTCTGAGTAGTTTTTTAGGGACCTGCCTATCTTATACTCATAGTGATTTGTGCTTTTTAGTTTTTTCCTTGTTACATATATTAGCTCATGATCACTTATACCCCAGCTCCTGGTGCCCCATTTAGTGGCGTGGTTTGAGTTGGTTAGTATTAGGTCAATTGTGGTGCTATTTTTACTGAGCCTTGTTTTTTCAGTGATGAGCTGTTGTAGGCCTAAGATTTTGATTGTGGTTTGCAGCATTAGTTTGTTTTTATCATTGCTGTTGTAATTTACATTAAAGTCTCCTAGTATGAAGATTTCTGCCTTTGTCAGTTTTTTTATGGTGTTTATGCTCTTCTCTAGGGCTTCAATGAAGAGTTCAATTTCCCCTGATGGAGGTCTGTAGAGGCTTGCTATGGCTATATTTGCTTGCTTTTCATTTTTTATTAGGCACCATAGTAGTTCTATGTGTTCATTTGATAAGTTAGCTGTTATTAGTGCTTCAGGATCTAGAATTTTGGTGTCTTTGCAGTAAAGGGCAACACCTCCACCCTTTTTTGTTTGGTTTAGTGTGTTATTTTGCTGCCTATCATTGCGTACAAGCCTATATCCATCTATGTTGAGGGTGTTGTTTTTGTGGTTGTCAGTGAACCATGTTTCTGACAGTGCCAGTATGTCGAGATTTTCTCTTTTTAGGTGTATTTTTATTGTGTCGATTTTGTTGGATGCACTCTGGCAGTTTAGGTGGGCAAAGTGTGTGCCCCTCCCCAGCTTGCATTCAATTTCTTCTACCATATATATTTGTGCTTTTCGGTGAGTGGTTGCTTGATTTCGCGAATTTTACTTTTTAGTTTTAGTTAGATTGAGTTTGTGTGTGTGTGTGTGTGTGTGTGTGTGTGTGTGTGGGGGGGGGGGGGGGGGGGGGTGCTGGTGCATGCAGCACACGCATCTCCCTCTGGTGGGTAGTTGTGTAAGTCACTGCACTTATTACCTGTTTTGTGTGGAGGATGGCATATTTTTAGTAAAGCGTGTTAGTGAGATAGTAAATTTGTGATATTCATGGTTTGGAGCCCTGGTTCCTTTCCCAGTTCTCCCCGATCTGAACATTTGTATAGTTTTGTTTATTCCTTATTTATATTTTTCCTTTTTATTTGTTGGCATTTGTCAGGGTTTCCTTGACTTTTTGGAGGATGTCCCCCATTTTATTTTTGTAACCTGGTTTTATCGTTTCTCCTTCACTGGCGCTGTCCAGGTACCTTCCTGAGCCCCAGTATGGGCACTTTGTGCATTCCCTGAATGCATTTCCAGGGGCATTTATTAGCTTTTCTTTTAGCTCTATGTTTTGTGTGAATTTTGCGTGGACGATATCCTCCAGCACTTTTTCATTTGTTTTGCACCATTCTGGTGATCTCCATATTTTTTTGGCCATTGCTTTTATTGTGTACGGGTTGTCCGTGTTTTCGATCATTCTCATTATGTCATGTTTATCGTGATATTTGGCCATTATTGAGCAGTAGTATTGCTCGGCCGAGGTGTACTTTTTCCCATCCTTTCCTGTGACTTCGCATTTGTACAGGTTACTAAAGGGGGAGTTGTGGCCTTGGAACGACACTCCCCAGGGGTGTTCCCTTGTTGCACCCTTTTCTGGTGTGATCTCTTGAATCTCAATCTCTCCGAACTCCTTGGGTGTGTAGGTTTTCCCATTTATTTCTATGTTACACCCTTTCATTTTGATCGATTTTATTTTGTCACTTTTGGTCTCGAGTGCAAGTGTGTACATTTGTTGTACTGTTTTTTCACTCAGCATTTCCGTTTCTGTCCTCACTGGTCTTATTGTGACTTTGTTGTAGTCTTTTTTGGCCTGGAGTGTTTTTTTCTTCTGGAAGAGTTCTTTTTTTTGCGACTCTTTCTCCAGCTGGATTTTTATACTCCTCGGCCTGGTTTGGACTTTCTCTGTGGCCTGGATTTCTTGTTCTTTTGTTTCCCCACCTTGGCTTTTTTTTTCAGCCTGCTCAGTATTGCCAGGGTGTTTTTTTGGTGTTGTTTCTTTTTTGGGTTTTTTTCCTAGACGTTGGAAGTATGTATACTTTTTTCCACTGACACCTCATGCACGTGAGGCTCGTTCCCACACATTGCGCCAAACTGTTGCTTCTTTTGTCTGTTGTTATTTTACATCCTACCAACATCTAAGGTCATATCAGGATGGCGCGCCAAACTTTTTGGGTTTTTTTTACACAACGTCGGCCGCACACTACCAATACGTTGTGCTCACACCGAAAGGTTTGACGTCTCTCGACGATTAAAAGTGATTTTGCGCTTTGGTGGCGCACTGGCGAGATATGTCATAGTGTGACAGGGCTATAACATCATATGAAAGAAGATCATATGAAATTAAGCCTTTATTTTGGTAGACTGCATAGCAACAGGAAAAGTAGATACATGCTGGGAAGTGTCCCCTGAGAACCCTCTGTATTATGTATAGACATGTTTTTTTATGAGATTGATGAAAGGGGTAGAGAGGGGAGTGTAAGGGAGTGTAAGGGAGGGGTTGTGGGATGGGAGAGTCAGGCCTGCCAGCCGGGTACTGTCTTCCATAATATCTGAGCCTGAGTGTGGCCGCCATAATGGCCTTTATGGCTGGCGTAATATGGTTGTTGCAGGGAATAGATAGTCACCCTTGATTAGGCATTGACAAGTGCATTGCGTGGTGGAAGTGGCTGGTATTGAACTGTGTTCTGAGAAGCGTGTAGTTCATTAACAAATGTGATGATATTGACAGATAAAAGGCTATGTCGGTGTGCCTGTGGGATCGTGCGTGTTGGCATTGATATTGCTCAATGATTAGAAATAGCCATTAATATGACAGTTTAGGCATTTATCTAAATAAATAACATAACTAAATATATAAGCTGCAATTTCCTTCTCTGTATATAGTCACTTTAGATGAATAACTACATCATTGCTGGCACGGGCACAGCGAATGGGAAAGCATTAATGGAGAATAAAACCGTAGCTTTCTTTCCTATGTATAGGAAAGATCATCAGCATCATTGTTTGTTTAAGATGTATGCAATGAAGGAGAGTGACGGGCTTAGAGTTAGAGAGGAAGTCATACACATGAATGTATAAATGAGAATAAGTACGATGATATGAACAACGACAAGATATAGGTAAATAAAGCAAACTAACATTTTTGACAATGTTGGTTTCTTCGCATCAATAATAATAGTTACATGGTATAATAATTCAAGTATTTTCTTTGTTTGTTTTAATGATTGGTTCACCTAATCAAGGTCTGGGTGGGTGGGTTAAAAAGGAGTGTGGCATTTTTGGTGCTTAGGAGTAGACTGGTTGAGGACAAAGGTTTGGAGTCTGAGGAGCAGTGGCTGGGTGGGGTGGTGCATGATTGGCTGAGGCGTTGGAGGTCAGCCAATGTTAGCTGGTGAGAGTGAGTTGTGATTGGATGAGGCCCTTATGTTGGTGGGTTGGGATGTGTGCTTTGCTGCACTCTGTGACCCCAGCATTGACAGCAAATAAGCGCCCATCACTTACAAGCTATTGTCACAGTAACTTAATTAATAACATGCTTCATGTTGCACAACCACTGGCACCGCCTGCTGATAGCAAAGGAGTGTGTGGTATAATTAAACTGCATGTATTTGTACTGGTCTTAAAATACCACATGTAATGTTTTTGTTTATAATTAGAACGGATGTATTTTCAAATAACATAGATCATAACGATCAACCTAATATGTGTATCTCAGAAAATGATAACAAAAATCAAAACCATCGGACTAAGTAATTTTAAACCAATGGATCATACAGGCTTTGAATACTGTTTTTTAAGTCAACTATTATGGTTGAACTTCTAGTAGCCCCTGTCTGTTAAAGCTTGAACCTTGCGAAGGGACTTCAGCGCAGAGCTACACTGGGTTTAATATGCAGACTGACTGTTAAAATGTGCTTGAGGACGAAGCGGAAAGACACCGGGGCACCTTACCGATTTTACCGAAGCAACAATGATCTACTGAAGCTAATCCTGGCTCCCTCCAACTGGACCAAAAATGTCTTCCATTTTTCTTCTCCCTCCAGTTTTTACACAACAGCTGCCTAGTTTCCCTGTGGCAGTGATGATGCTCACGTACGCACAGCCTCTGATTTGCTCCTGATATGAAATAGTTGGCCAAATAATAAATAAACTCAGTGTGTTATTAAAATCAGTCCTGTGTATTGTGTGTCTGTTTTTCTTTCTGAAATATATATAGTCATGGCGATATTCTGCCGACATACTGTAATATTGTACAATTTAAGACAGGATGGCACCGAATTGTAAGGATCATGGTACCGGGGTTCACGCTGTTTGTAGAATGGCCATTTATTTGCTGTCAGGGAGTGGAGTGACGATGAGGTTTTTGAGGCAGGCTTACTTTTATTTCAGTCCCTATTCCCAAGTGGGTGTTCTTCACCTCAGTACTCTTATATACGGCACACCTGGGATCGGCGGTATCCACCACTGACGGGGGGGGGGGTTCTATGAGGTGGTCGGGTTTCAAATATAGGGGAAGAGGGAATGACGCTTCAAAATAAAATTGTCTAATTTAAGTTAATAACAGTTATTGATAGATCTATTTTATATATAAATATATATGTATATATATATATATATCTATGTATATATGTACTTATGTATAGAGGTATATATGTATATTATGCATGTATGTATATGTAGTAGTCTGCACTGACCTCACAGACAAGTAACCACATAGACAGGTAGGCTTGGGTAGTATGGTGATATCAGGGAGCCTAGGTGGTGTAATGGTTAGCACACTGGCCCGGAATGCAAAGAGATGTGGGTTCGAGTCCCACTCTAGGCGCAATATTTCCCATTTTCATCACCCCCCCATGACATATATATGTGTACTTATGTATATATGTGCGTATGTACATATATGTATATATATGTGTATATATGTATGTATGTATGTATGTGTATATGTATATATAATTTACATATGGAAGAAAGACGAATGGGGCTCTAAGTTATATTAATCTAATTCGAGTTTGTGACAACAATGAATATATCAGTTTCTGTATATATTCTTTTCTTCTTTGGTTGTCCATCGGTGGCGACGATGACAGAAACTCATCATTTGTTGTGAACTCGTCGATGACCAATGAGTCCAATATGTGCTCAGAATGAGTGGTGGCACATTGGACACGTGTTTAACTTACAGATTAACTTACAGATCCTCTTCTGGCTGATCCAGGCCCTAATGGGCTTCTAATGCCAGCTCGGTATGGCAAAAAAAAAACTTTTTTTTGCACACACATGTGGGTCGACGGTGCCCTGAAGTCATATAATTGTGGGTGTCCTCTCCAATGTCTGTCCAGCCTTCTCTCAACTGCTTCTAACATTGGTGCTTCAACCACTTGGTCTGTGAGACTGTTCCATGGATATGTCACTCGAAAGAAAAATGAGTGCTTCCTGACCTCAAGTACTACAGTTAGAGAGTATGGTAGGTGAAGGAGATGATCTAGTGTATTGAAGGAGAAAGGGAGCTCCAGGTTCGATTGATCTAATTCGAATTGGTGACAACTATATATACATCAGTTCACACACATATATATATATAATGTACACATGGATGAGGGAATGGAGGCCCAAGTTACATTGATCTAATTCGAGTTTGTGACAACTAGCTATATATCTGTGCACACACACATATATCGTTTGTGACAACTATGGTTAGATAAGTTATATATATACATATATATATATATATATATATATATATATAAGGTAAGGGTGGGAAAAGTTAGAATTTACCTGTATTTAATTCAACTTTATAACTAGCAGCTACCATAAATCATGTCAAGAATGGGCTGGACAGGGCCTGGGCCTGAGAAACATTCCTGTACGATTTCGAGGCTGCATACCACTAGAGCTGAGAGCTCCGAGCTTTGTATAGGCTACCACAAGCCTGCATCAAAGAAGAGGATAATAATAATAATAATAATAATAATAACAATTACGCATATATCAGATATACACATATAATAAAGGGAAAATAGGTAAAGTTACATGTTATCTTTATGTAATTCGAATTTCTGTCAATTATGGCTAGATCGGATAGATAATTATAACCCACACATGGAAGGGGAGATGGAGCACAAAGTTACTTCGATTTAATTGGAGTTTGCGGTGTTTCTGGGTAGATCAGGTGTTTTGGGCTGTTAGAAACTGCTTTATTTGTGTGTTCATGACCATTAGTTGTGGAGTTGCTTTCCCGGACGTGAGGATCGCCTTCCAGACGGCAATTAGCTCGGTTCTGATGGGCTGCAGGTTTTGTAGCACCCTGTTTGGAGTTCCCTACATGGAAGTGATCACACTTGTTTACGATATAAAACTTTGATTAATATTATTTTGTTGTTGGATTTTATTAACTGCCTAAATACTATTGATACTGCCATATAATCGAAATGAAACAAGGGATCTGTTTTTATTAATTCCACATATTTTAGAGGTTTATTTGTATTGTATTCGTGGATAATTGTTGGTTTTTGGAGTATTACGTCCCGGCAACATCTAAGGTCATATCAGAACTTTTCGTCGATAAAGTAAGGAGCATTTTAATCGTGAATAATTGGAATTCCTCTTTCTCTGCTCATCGCCCTATCTTTGGTTTTAGAGGTGTATTGGTATATTCGTTGATAAAGTAGGGAACATTTCAATCGTGAATACATGTTCTTCCTCTTTCCACTGCTCCTTGCCATATCCCAGCAATTAACTAAATAGTGGAAGGTGTACATTTTTAATTAAGTCGTGGTTCTGCTCCATTTGTATTTCAGCCTGAGGTTCGAAACCCATGACCTGCTGCATGAGAAGTGGGTGCTCTATTCAGTTCGGCTACCCCGTCCGGCTTATGCCTGGTATTTCTAATAAATGACATTTATGTATCTTTCAACTTTTTTTTAAAACCAGATTCCAATATGTCAAAATATAGTTTGTTTGATTTTTTTGTTTTGTTTTTTTAGGTTTTTTTTATTGAGGCTGTATTTATACTGTCCATAGCATACAAGCCCAGGTACCCAGACTTGTTTTCAAAGCTGGCCAGTTGTGGTGTTGGTGTTATCTTACCACACAGTTGGTGTTGATAAGGTATTTGATTGCCTGCATTTCAGTAGCAGATAGATAATTGGTTGGTATGGTTAGTAGCCTATGTTAGTTTTTTTTAATTTTCTTGGCATATATGTATTTATTTGTTCTACTCTTATTACTAGACTAGCCTACTCCTATTTACATATCATAGGCTTGTACGTAGCTGTGTGGTGTGTTATCTGGCTACTCTTGGCATGGTTACCTTCCATTGGGCCTCCCGCTGGTGGGCCGTGACATATCATGTGTATGTGATGCATAATACCTGATTATCTGAGTATTATTTAGGATGGAGCCTAAACCCAATTGCTTCTTCCCCCCTTACTAACTAAACTGCATGTGAACGGAAACTTTTAGTTTATTTATTACTTTGTCCAACGTAATAAGGTATTGTAAGTGTCATCACATGCATAACTCCTCCTGTACCATTAAGACTATAGCTTTCATTATGCCATCTTAACGTGATTATCATATAAACTGCTACTAAAAAGAAATTATTGTCAACTACTTATACCTTACTGAGCGTTGCCCATGCTGCTTGTGATGATTTGATTATGCACACTACTGCTTGAGGCACTACACATGCCATGGGACCGAACGCAGTAGTCAAATGGGTAAGAGTGCAAGCTTCCCGTGCGGAAGGTTGGGAGTCCTAATTCTGGCCGAGTCAAACCAATGACTTACACAATTTAGACATATCACTACCCTAGCATGGTGCTTGACATGACTACAATATGACAAGGACTGGTTGCTCAGTATCAGGATAATGTCACTGAGTGGGAAATCAGGTCATGATGCAGGCGGCCTGGGCAACCAGTGTGGTTGCACTATAAAGTCGCCATGAATGTGCACTGTCACCCGTCAGTAGCCTACCTATCCTAATATGAAATTTAATGTAGACATGACGTAAAACACCAAAAAACAACAATACATGCTATGGCCATGAGCAACTTGGTCAACAGCTCACATGCCACTAGGATGGCAAACATGGCTTAGAAGTAGGTCACATGACCAGCGCCACGCCATCCCACAGCCTCACTCACCCAGAATCTTTGCTTTAAATAAATGCAGTGGGTCTTTTGGGGTCCATCCAAAGTTGGTTCAACCAACTAATTTGATTGCCTTTCTATATGTGCATTAATAATACAGAATAGTGTGACGCCTTAAAATGGCTCCTGCTGTCGAGGTCACTCTATTTAGTCGACATTGTTGTTATTATCAAGAAACACGATTTTCCTTACATGGAGGCAAGCAGAATAGCCGGCGGACTGCTTTCAAATTAGTCGAAGCTGAAGGTTGAGACCCGTTTGAAAGAACTCGACCTACCCATAAGGACTATTATGATGACTACTAGAATTAAGGACGCATATTTCACTTTTGATTGCACATTTACAAATCTATTTTATTATTCCCTATAAAACTATATGCTAATGTCTTCATATGATATTATTGACATTCGACCGAGCAGAAAATCGGCCTCGTGTGAAAATAATATGTGTGCAAGTAGAACTGAGCACAATGTTTTCCTTCTTTCTTTTAAACACCTCTCCCCGTGGAAAAGGGGAATGGAATGAGGAAGACCAATTGGTCACATTTGAAAGTATCCCTGATTAATCAAGGAATGTAGATAGAGGGGGGGAAATGAAAAAAAAAGGTCTTTAATCAAGGAATGTAGATAGAGAGGTAAAAAAAAGAAAAAAGTGTTTAATCAAGGAATGTAGATAGAGAGCAAAAAAAAGAAAGAAAAGGTGTTTAATCAAGGAATGTAGAGAGAGAGAAAAAAACTGAAAAAAAGTGTTTGATCAAGGAATGTAGGTAGAGAGAAAAAAAATGAAAAAAGTGTTTAATTAAGGAATGTAGATAGAGAGCAAAAACATGAAAAAAGTGTTTAATCGAGGAATGTAGAGAGAGAAAAAATGTGAAAAAAGTGTTTGATCAAGGAATGTAGAGAGAGAGAGAGAAAATAAAAACAGAAAACAAAACAGAAGATAATTGTTTATTAGTGTGGTGTATGCGATGTTTAGGGCCCGTGGTACCTGCATGATTTATATATCAAGTGCGCCGATACTGATGGGGCCCTGGGAGCGCCGAAGGCTTCAAGTGGGAGAGTATGCACTAAGGAGGTAATGAAGTGGCTTTGTCGAGCCTAATGTATCCTCCTAGTGACCGCATAGCCCAAAGTTAGCAGTGTTACTGAGAGTAAAGCTGTTTAGTAAATGAACCACAAGGAAGTATTAAATCATTCACCGTGTATGCGTGAGCTTAATCAGAAATAAATGGAGACAGAGTGTATGCTATGTATCAGCGTTTTATTGTTAAAGGTGTGTAATTTAAGGTTTTACTTATGGGTTTATTATGTAAGGCTGTGGGTATTTTTGTGGAGGGTGGGAGGGGGGGTGTTTAGGGGTGCTTCATATTCCAGCTGTGGAACGTAGATAATGGAACATTCCTTAAGCTTAACTTGATTAATGTATTTTTTTGTAATTGTAATATATATACGTGAAGTGGGCAAGACTATAAACGAGCTGTGGCCAGTGGGCTTGGGTCGAGCAACCTGCAATGTAGACGGTTCGGGTCATTGGGCTCAGATCCATTGGACGTGTTTTGTTAGCGTGCTGATGTTTTAGACGATAAGTTGGCTTTAAGTATAGTAATTGAAGGTATCATGACTTTGAATGAAATGGAGGGGAACTATTTATTCATATGATTGACGTTGGAAGAGATTAGATGGTGTTGTGTATGAACAGTTATAAAGTTGTGAGCTCTTAAAATGTGATTGAGATGTTCCTTGCATTCCATACCCGTTTTCAAACAGGTCCCTTATTATACTAACCATCATGGTCAACGCCTCTAACGAGAGTTCATTATTATAGCTATTCCTATTGGCCTTTCGCGCAGACGATGGCGTAATGTAGACATTACAGTAATGTAGAATAACCCTCTCCTCGGGAATAGTAACCACCATTTTAATACGGAAAATGACAATCATGGGTAATGTCTCAGGTGTTTATAAGTGACAGCAGCGGCGGAGTAGACCATCGACCTTAGCATAAAAGTATCAGAGTAAAAGCAGTTACTATGAAAGCGATATGCGGGGATGGAACCTGTGAACACTTATTACATAGGCTATCAGCACCTGGGCGGGGTCATATTGACGAATATGTGGAATGGCTACAACGGGTGAGAAGGGGAGAGGCGGCGGCCAGCACGGAATAAATATATATATTGAATAGAACGATCAAGTAAAAGCAGAACAGTTAAATATATATATATCACTGTTATCAGTGAGCAGAGTGACAGGTGGCTTACGGTGTAGAGGAGGCGGGGAGGAGAGAATGCCCGCTCCGCAGTGAATATCATGGAATTTAAGGTGGTTAGAGAGAAACACCGCCAATTGTTGGAGTTTTAGGACTGCCCCAGTGCTAATACCAAAGACCCTATAATACTAAGCTGGCTCACTCCCTATCTCTCCTATGGTAATGTAAATTTTGCAGTGCCACCTTGTGGTGGGTTTGATCATCCCAGCTGCTGGTTGGTGTTTCACATGTAAACACATACAATTATGTTATACATGAGATAGGTAAGTATGAATACACATCAATATGAAATTGCTATGAACAAATACACATCATCATCAGCATCATCATCATCATCGCCATCATCACACATCTTTCACATTCATATATACATTTATACATATAATATAGCAACTGTTTAACCAAGAGAACTGCCAGCGCACCAAGTGGTGGGTTTGATCATTTTGATTATACACAGTATAGGCTGAGTGAGCCGTCTTAGTATTATAGGGTCTTTGCTAGTACTATGCCGTCAGTGGGCGTGGTAACCGAATCTGTAGAGCGCGGGCTTCGTTGCGGAAGGTCGGGAGTGCGGTTCCCGGTCCAGTCAAACCAATGACTTATCAAATTGATACTTGTCTCTTCCGAGCTTGGCGCTCGGCATTAATAGGAAAGGGCAAGGGCTGGTTAGCTAAGTATCAGGATAATGTGTCTGAGTGGGATATTGGGTCTTGGTGCCGGCGGCCTGATTTCCCAGTGGAGTAGTACTATAAAATCGTTATGAGTGCGCAGTCACAAGTCAATATATGTCCTGATATGACCTTAGATGTTGCCAGGACGTAAAACTCCAAAAATCAACCACGCGACTGGGACCGGACGAACCGACGGAAAAGTGGCGACGCGCGACTAGAATCCGAGCGACGGACGAAACCAGAATGCCGTGTGGCTGACGCCGAGAATATAAAGGGGTCAGCTGACATTCTGGGAAGAGCCTGATGTCTAAACACCATTACGCAAATCGTGGGTGTTTCTTCCCAGCCAACCCCAGCCAACCCCAGCCAACCCCCGCTGTGAAAGTACAACGTCTGAACACTTTGACTTCTGGATACTGAATGACTTTATTCCCCTCCAGGGCTCAAACCATAGCCGGCCAAACTTTTCCATGACGTCATCTCATTTGCATATATTACAGACGTGTCTAGACGTCTAGACGTCTATTACACATATATCACACCCGCCAACCCCTCCTCATCCCACCCCACCCGAACACACGTACACCTTCATTCCCTTCCCAAAGAATTCCTGAATCCTCCCCCGAAAACAATATGTTGTGGCATTGAACTTTGAAGTTCATAGCAGTTCACCAAAATCAGGAAGACCAGTATTAATCTATTATCATATTAGACGCATGGTTTATTGTGGAATGTGCATTCCGTTTTGGAATTGGATCAGCATTTCAAATGTCACGAAGGAATGTTTCACGCGTGTAGTTGGGTCCTAGATCTCGTGGGTGAGGTATTAATGTGAACTGATTCGATAATGTATGACTATGACAGGCAGCAATGTGAATGGGAAATTATAAACCATGCGCAATTGTAAATTATGCATTCTGCATTCTTTATTCCGTCATCTATCATCATGGTTTACTAATTAGGACACGCCCTAAAAACGAATTATATATACACACATTTCATAACCTAATATATGTCAGCCTTCTGTTGCTGTATCATAGCTTTTTTCTGTAATATCTCCCTCACTCAATAAGATTCGTTATATTTCTGAATCACCGCCAGAATGCATAAATTTATAGCGACATTTCGTGGTGGTTGGTGGTCTATTTATTAATAAACCAGATGCCTATAGTTCACTCTCGGCACACTAGGTGGCGGCTGTAGTATACGGGCTAAGGGCCAGTCTCACCGGTAGCGTATGCGTATGCGGCGCGGCATCGGTATGCGAATGGCTGATTCTACACGCGTATGCGTATGCGGCACACACTGCTATTTAACAATAAAATAACAATTATTCTCCATACTGCTCTGTATATGACCAAATATTGCATTTATATTTATGTACCTTTTCGTATGTCACATGGGGGTTCCTACCTTTATTATAACCAATTTATAGATAAGTATTCATATTTCTGTGCATATGGTAGCATTTTTAGCTTTCCCCTAACCGTATGTCTCCCGGGTGCCCAGCTCACCATGTGTTTCCCCTCCTCACCCCTGTGTGAGACCGTTCCATAATGCTCAGTCGCCTCTCCTAGTGTTAAACTAATGGACACATCAGACTCAGGTTTCTATTCACACCCTGTGTGCCACATACCGCATGCCGCACCGATCGCTACATGGACCGATTGGAAAATGCATTCGCATTCGCATTCGCATTCGCATTTGCATACCGCATGTAAGGAATGTAGCCCATAGGTTTCAAGGCGTTTCGATTTTTTGTTGCATTCACATTCGCATACCGCATACCGCATACCGCATACCGCATACCACGTGTAAGGAATGTACCCTTAACCTTGCAGGATGCCGTGTGCCATTGACGCTATTCACGCCGTGGCCATGTTGAAACCAGACCGAGGCCAGGTACGCACGCCTCTGTGAGGCGCCGCTCTACCTTTGTGTATGAAATTGTTGCGAATATTTTTTCATCGACCAATAGCTCTCTAAATCACTCAAATTTGAGGGTATTCATTTTTTTTAAGTACCATATTCACCTTTGCATACCTGTTTTCTATTTATTGGTCAATTTTCATGAAGATTGGGTGACCCTTGCATGGTGATTTTCCCATTCTTTAACTACAATGTGACTGTCAACTTCAAGTCTGCATAGTTATGGTTATATCATGTACCATGCAGCACTGTCAGCATAGTTATCTGTGTAACACAGTTAAGCAACTAGTCTTAGTAATTATAAATTAATAAAAGCTTTAAAAGGGTTAAAATATATTTTTTAAATATATATATTAAGAAAGTTATGCAATTTTGAATTTAGGAAAAGATTTGCAACTAGGGTGAGTGAATTTGTTGATATTGCCTACTGAAATGCATCTGATCATCACTGAATCTTCATTAAAATTGACCAATAGATAGAAAAAAAGGTATGCAAAAATGAATATGGTAGTTTCAAAAGTGAACATCTTCAAATTTTACTCCTTTAATTTCTGTAGTAGTTCATACACATTGGCACACAGCAATGTCGTATGGCCATTTCCAATACAGACCTTTTCTGATAATTATTATTTTCTCTTTGTTTATTGCAATTTCAATATCTTTTCACAGAACATGTCACCATTTAATTATTAAGTCCCATTAGATTAAAGTTGCATAGTCCCATGGTTTTGAGTTTCTGTCATTTTCTAAGATAAATATATTTGGTTGGTCGCTATAATGTATATTATTTTAGTTTGAAGTAACTTTTATTTAAATGGGTGACTTTAGAAATATTCGAAATGTAAACAGGCCAAATTAATTTAGCATGCCAAAGTTCTGACACTGTAGGCTTCTGCAGAAACAGATTATATTATATTGGCTTGCTATTCCATCCCATGTGGTGGCAAATGTTTGATAGGTACACTAGTATCTAAGTTTGATATATGTAGAATCTAATCTAGATAATTGATTTGGATTTGAAAATTTGATGTTTTCATCGGACTGTGCAGCTTTAATGGAAAGTGCAGTTTGATTGATGGAAAAGGCTTATACGAAAGGCAAGTAACCATTGAGAAGCACTTTCACAGTGACAAGCAAGTGGATATTGAATAACTCTTATACAAAACAAGGTAAATAATCATTATCTAACCCTGTCATAGCAACGATACAGGTGAACATTGAAAAAGAATATACTGGGGATCCTACCTTGTATCGGTGAACAACCTTTTACTGTGATACAAACTACATCATTGTGTTTCAACGCATCGATCTCAAAGTCACTGTGAATTAACTACGCGACTTGTTTCCTGGTAAGTGATTCGAAGTGCAAACGTTAATCACGTGACTTGGGGTGATGGTGTCTGCACGAAGACGTTAAGTAACCTTCCCATCAGCACTAGACAGGTGCATTTAAGTAATACGTTTATCACGAATGGCTACCCAACTGAATATGAAGTAACCCTCGCACAATGGCACGGTAGATTTACATTGAGTAATTCTCACAGTAACAGGGCAAGTGGACAGCGAGTAACCCTCAGAGTAACAAGGCAAGTGGACATTAAGTAACCCTCACAGTAACAAGGCAAGTGGACATTGAGTAACCCTCACAGTAACAAGGCAAGTGGACATTGAGTAACCCTCACAGTAACAAGGCAAGTGGACATTAAGTAACCCTCACAGTAACAAGGCAAGTAGACATTGAGTAACCCTCACAGTAACAAGGCAATTGGACATTGAATAACCCCCACAGTAACAAGGCAGGTGGACATTGAGTAACCCTCACAGTAATAAGGCAACTGGACATTGAGTAACCCTCACAGTAACAAGGCAAGTGGACTTGAAAAACCGTCACAGTAATAAGGCAACTGGATATTGAGAAACCCTCACAGTAACAAGGCAAGTGGACATTGACTAATGCTCACAGTAATAAGGCAACTAGATATTGAGAAACCCTCACAGTAACAAGGCAAGTAGACATTGAATAACCCTCACAGTAATAAGGCAACTGGATATTGAGTAACCCTCACAGTAACAAGGCAAGTGTACATTAAGAAACCCTCACAGAAACAAGGCAAGTGGAGCTTGAGTAACCCTCACAGCAACAGGGAAAGTGTAGACATTGAGAAACCCTCACAGTAATAAGACAACTGGATATTGAGTAACCCTCACAGTAACAAGGCAAGTGTACATTAAGAAACCCTCACAGAGACAAGGCAAGTAGACATTGAGTAACCCTCACAGTAACAAGGCAAGTAGACATTGAGAAACCCTCACAGAAACAAGGCAAGTAGACATTGAGTAACCCTCACAGTAATAAGGCAACTGGATATTGAGTAACCCTCACAGAAACAAGGCAATTGGAGATTACGAAACCCTCACAGAAACAAGGCAAGTGGACATTGAAACTAAATTGGCTTAGAACCCCCGTCTATGCAGCAACAAATACTTAATGAGTGCACCATTAGCTAAGTTGGATTTATAGGCTCAAATATGGGTAACTGTTTTGGTACTGAAAATGTGATGCTTTTATTGGACTATGCTGCTTTAATGCACTTGTGCCACTGCTGTACGACGATTTTTAATTAAGAAGCCCGTCGCTTAAAAGGGAAGCTTGCATACAAAGTAAGTGTTCTATTTAGAACGTCGTGCAATATTTTGGTACAACACCAGAGCCGTTTTCGGTACCACACGAGATAGTCAACCATTCACTCCTAATGGTACATGCACCTGTATAACGGTACTACCTTAATTTAGGCAAGTTCTAATTGAACTAATCTAATATTATATGTATAATCTCCAGATATAGATTTGGAACAAGATAAAGTAAGGATATATGGATTCATCTGTATGTTCGTCTTGCTAATTCATCGGACGTGATGGCTGGATCGGTACAGCGCAGGCTTCCCATGCGGAAGGTCGGGAGTTCGTATCCCGGTCGAATCCAACCAATGACTTATCAAATTGGTACCTGTCGCTAGCTCGCCTGGTGCTCTGCATTAATAGGATAGGAGTAAGGACTGGTTATCCCAGTGTCAGGATAATGTGACTGTGTGAGATATGGTGCCTATTCATGGGTCATAAAACAGCAACCAACATCTTGCTAGTTAAGATACAAAGAAAGTAAAGAGTTGGCACATAAATTAAAATAAGTGCGATTTATTCACTTTTGGAATCAAATAAATCGTTCAATGCGTATTTCTTGAGTAAGGTCCAATTTAGTGGTGACTTTTTTTGTATACATTCATTTTATAAATGGAGAACAAAAAATTGACAATCAATGACAATATTCTACCGATTTCTTTTAATGTCCATGAATTTCAAAATGAATCACCTTTCATGACAATTAAATGACAATATTCTACCGATTTCTTTTAATGTCCATGAATTTCAAAATGAACCACCTTTCATGACAATCAAATGACAATATTCTACCGATTTCTTTTAATGTCCATGAATGTTAATGAACCAGCATTTACATGACAACCAAAGGCAATATTCGACATCTTTATGTCCATGAATTTCAAATGAACTACCATTTCATGACAACCAAAGGCAATATTCGACATCTTTATGTCCATGAAATAATCTATTTAATTTGGCATGTCTAAGCAATAAAAACAAATTAATAGTAAGGTGATGTAATAAATAAGTGCCATGGTATTTTGACCAATAGGGTTACAGAACTTACATAATGCGAGTCCATCACTGTGCGATTTCATCTAGTTTGATATCAATCCATAATAGATGAGTCCTATAACCCTAACAGTAAAATAGTGGTGAGACCTTGTTAAAGGCACTGTCACACTACGATGTATAGCCTTAGCGTATGGCGACATATGCAAATTTGTGCCAACACATCGGTGTATGTCGACATATGTTATGGGTACATTAGGCATACATCGTCATACGTCATCATATGCTGCCATACGGCGTCTTACGGCGATGCACACTAGGAGTCCAAAAATTGTTTGTGCATGTCAAAAAACTTGAACGCATGACAACGTGTTGGGCATATGGTAGGCGTATGCTATGTATACATTAGACATATGTCGTTACATGCCAGACGAACGTTAGACACACGTTGATATACGTTTTTCAAATGTCAACCAACGTATTGCCCACGTATCGACAACATGGGACAATGTGTGAATAATGGTCATGTAGCGTGTGTCTAACGTGCATCTGGTGTTCCTCTAACATGCCTTGACATATATAACGTGTTTGGTGTTCTTCTGGTGAATGAATAATGTATATAACCTTTGCTGGCATTCTGCGAATGTTGCTTGAGTGTATGCGAGCGTTCTGCAAGCATTCTTCGCAGGGAGGCATGTTAACCATATGTTGGCCATACGTTGGCGATACGCTATGATACGTTATATGATATGCTCTCATATGCTGGCACATGCTAGCAATAGCGTTCAGCACGTTGTGTATACAGTATGTATACGCTATACATACGTTTTCCATACGCTAGCAATACTTCGGACATTCGTTCTGCATACTTTTTGTACATTGTGTACACGTCCAACTTTCCCCCCACCCCCCCACCGCCTCCCGCGCCGAAAAGTTCTACGAATCTTGATGTGTTGGGACCATTTCAGCCATTGGGCATACACTGATGCAATACATCATAGTGTGACAGGGCCATAAAGCAAACCATGTGGTGGCGTTCGAATCCATAGGTTTCAAACCCTGGCCGAGTGAAACCGATGAGTTTTAACAAATTATACGTGTTGCTACTTAACATAATGCTCGGCATTACTAGGATACGGCAAGGAGCAGTGGAATGGGGAATACCAATTATCTGCTTAATCAACGAATGTAATAAATATATTATCAGGGATCACTATCACATCGCACAGCCGCTAACAAAATGTTGTGGAAAAGATCGGCACTGTAAGGTAATGGACGGTGTTGTGTGTGTGTGTGTGTGTGTGTGTGTGTGTGTGTGTGTGTGCGTGTGTGTGTGTGTGTATGTGTGTGTGTGTGTGTGTGTGTGTTTTTAGGGGTGGGGGATGGGGGAGGAGCAGATTTGGCAGCGTATTTAACCTGCGCAGAGGGCAAAATAAAACAAGTCCTAAATGGAAGGATACAGCAGCGCTCTGATGCCGTGGTTTCCTCCGTGATCTTCGGCAATGACTCACTGTTTGATGGCAGTCTACAGGGCTGAGATGGAGACGGGGGAGGGAGGAGAATGGGGGGGGGGCGGGAGAGTGAGGACAGGGGGGAGAGGAGGGAGAGTGTGGAGAGTGGGAGGGGAGGCGAAGTGAAGGGAGACGGGGAGGGAGGGAGGGAGTGAGGAGGGGGATGGAGGGAGTGACGAGAGAGGGGAGAGAGGACAGAGGGAGTGAGGGAAGAAGGGGGAAGGGGAGGGACAGAGGGGGAGTGAGGAGAGGGGGCAGAGGAGGAGAAGGGGTGAGGAGACGGGGAGAGAGGACAGAGGAGGAGAAGGAGCGAGTAGACGGGGAGAGAGGACAGAGGGGAGAGGGGGGGGGGGGGGGGAGATTGGGAGAGGTAGTGAGGGGGGAGTGAGGAAGAGGGGGATAGGTGGAGAGAGGGAGATATGAGGGAGAGGGGTGGGAGAGGAGGTGAATGCAGAGGGGGTGAGGAGCTGAGGATAGGGGTGGGAGCACAGAGGAGAAAGTGGGAGAGGTAGTGGGAGAGATGGAGAGGGAGAGAGGCAGTGAGGGGGCGCGAAAGAGGGGGGAGAATGATAGAGGAGGGAGAGTGAGAAGAGTGTGGAGGGGAGGGGATATGGGGAGAATGCAGAGAGGATGAGGGGGTAGAGGCGAGGGGGCGAGGGGGCGAGGGGGCGAGGGGATATGGGAAGAGCATGCAAAGGGAATGGGGGTGAACACGGACAAGTACTACAGCAGTTTGTGTTGCATGCAGATGACGAAGACTTCTCTGTGACTTATTATTATTTTTATAAAGCACGGAGATATTTTGGTCAGTCATGGCCCTGTCACACTACGACGTAACGACGTCAACGAAGGGAGAACGTGAAGAACGTTGAACTTCTCGGCGTAGTATGCAAATTTGGGCACAAGTTGAACGTGGATGCAGCGTAGTGGACGAGAGCGTAACGTCTGTACAGCGTAGTGATACCGTCATTCAACGAGAGAGGTCAACGTAATGACACTCACGGAACGTTATGAACGTTATTCCATCGCCAGAAGAACATTACGTGACGTTAGGTACGTCATGAGACGTTGAACGTACGTTGAATGCACGTTCTCCTGACGTTCTCGTGACGTACTCCTGACGTTCTCCTGACGTTCTCCTGACTTTCCCATTACGCCGCATGGACGTTTCCACTGGCTTTAATGTGGGTCAACGAGTGGAACATAGTGGAACGTAGTGGAACGTAGTGGAATGTAGTGAGGAACGTTTGCCTAATGTCCGTTTAACGTCATTGACATTCGCTGAACGTGAACAGAACGTACGGCGAACGTAAACCCTTACGTTCGAGCTATGTTGAAATTTTTTAACATGTCCAAAACCTCGACGTAACTCGACGTAACACGACGTAATGTGACGTAACTCGACGTCAGTCTAACGTCATTATGACGTCATCATAACCTAATCCAACGTACATCAACGTAATGTCGAAATATCACCCCGTTAGGCTCACGTTCGCTCATTACGTTGTAGTGTGAGAGGGGTATTAGATGCTTGTGCTTGTGTGTGATTTGAAAGACTACGGGAACTTGTCTATTAAACGTGGGTGTTGGGAGTGGTTGGAGTAGAGGTACATGCGCGTGCTGCTCGGAGGGAGGGGGTGTTAGAAGAGGGGAGTGACGCTGAGAGTTGTGGTGTGCTTAGTGGACTCGAGGGGGCGCTGCGAGACGCTACTACCCGAGCTATGGTGGGAGGGTGGATGTGTGAGAGGGTGCGGGGGGGGGGGGGGGGGGGAAGTACCATGCGACGCTGATCGTGACAAAGGGAGCCTGTACTCGGTAGGCACGAGGCACTGTCTAGGGTCGTTGGCTGGGATCGGGTAGGTCGTGTAGGTGGGGCTTGTCGGGGCGGGGGGGGGGGGGGGGGGGGGGGGGGGGGGTGTAGGTGTGGACCGGGTGATCCACCCAGTACTAACCAACCTAACTATATAACACATCGACAACACCCGTTTCCCTTCCATTCATGATGTTGTTTGTTGTTGGAGTCTTACGTCGAGTTTTACCTCCTGGCAACATCTAAGATCATATTAGGACGGGTACCGACTTGTGACAGTGTGCATAAGATAATGAAAGGACTGAATGCACAACAGGAGCTGTGCCCTCTGTGGTCCCACCCTCCACTACGTTCTGCCGGCTGGCCTCCCCCTCCTAATACTAATAGTCCATTCCCACCAAAATTGGGATTCCTAATTCCTCACACCAACACATAAATATATTTTATACTACAGAACAAACCAATAGTCAACACATCTTGACTTACTAACACAAACATACCAACAACTAAAACTTTTTATGTAAATGTAAAATGATTTAATATACCTCATACTCAGCACTTACTGCATGGTGTACACTTTAATTTCAGAATCTACTTCACATTTCAAGACACCATATTTAAAAAGAAAAATTGTAAATACCAAGATACCTGTAACACTTACGGCCGGAAGACCAGTGCTATGGCGCTGACAAAACATTTACATGAATAAAATTAATTTACCAAAAAGGAACAACAACAAAAATGGTGCCTTTATAGTGTTGCCCCACTGAGAGATCAGGCTACCAGTACCATGACCTGGTATCCCACTCATTCACATTATCCTGACACTGAGCCAACCAGTCCTTGCCCTATCCTAATAATGCCGAGTGCCTGGCTAGGAAGCGACAGTTATAAATTATTATGTCATTGGTTTGACTCAACAAGACTTCGAACCTGTGGCTTCGAATCACACAAACTACCAAAACGGGAGACGGACGCTCAACTCATTCGGCCACCCCGTCTGGTTCCATTCAAGCACTTAAATCATAACTTAGCGACACGCTGGCACTATACTACCCGACCATTCAGCTTACCTCCCTTGCATTGCCACCAGCCTACAGTACGTGTAAAACAAACAATTACATATGACCGACTGAGCGAATAAAGAAAAAGAAAAACATACAACGTGGTTTCTGCGACACTTTTTTCATTCACGTAGTCTATGCACCACCCCATTAGTATTATTTATCTATTACGTAAGTGAGAAGACAATACAATTAGTTTGGTTGAGCTATCTCTGGATGGACCCTCCTTAAAAGGCCCCTCCGCTTTATTAAAGTCAAAATTCTGTGCGAGTGAGGCAGATAGGGGGGGGGGGGGGGACCATGCGCGCACATGACCACACTGAGTCGGTATCTCCCTGTATTGGGAGCATTGAGCTGGTAGCCAGCCCAGTCAAGTGAGCAGTAGACAAGCAAGCAGTTGTCAACATAGGAAGTACCCCGCCCCCACTGCGGGGGGGGGGGGGGGGGGGGGGGGGGGGAAGGGGGGGGGGGGGCAATCGGCCAGCAACACAATAACATCACTCAGTCATATATTCGCTTATCGGGTGGCTCATTAACCAGTGCTCAGATAGCACCAGACATATACAGGTTAATTGCAGACAAGCAATGCAGGTGGACTCCATTCCAAATAATATTAGCATAACAAGTTATACAGCACATAATTTATTATCAGCATCAACAACAATTGTGTCACCACGGATGGTCAGAGCAGCACTTTGGTTTTTGATGAATGAGGTATTCTGACGAATACAATATTTACCAAAATAAAAGAACGCATAAATACTGAAGATAATTAACAGCTTTTGCTTTGGCTTTTGTTTAACACCCCCCCCCCAAGCACGAAAAGTAAACATCTGCTATTGGAGGTCAGGATAATAATAATTAAAAATATAATATAAATAAATATAAATATATATGAATAAATATGAATAAATATGAATAAAGATGAATAAATATGAATAAATATAAATAAATATATATATCAATAAATATCAATAAATATCCATATAATAATAATTAAAAGCAGTCGTGAAAACAATTAATGATGCCCATTTGGATATTCTATTACGTGTCCTTTGTGATGTAACAGAATATATACTGCATTGCAGTACACGAAGGAGAAAGCACCAAAGGAACACAGCATGCCTTAATCCTGCATAATGAACCGCCACACATGCCAGGCACAGATGGCATCGAGCTATACCGGAAGTGGTATCGTCGTTTCCGGCGGAACCGTCTCTGGGCGCTGAATCAGTGGTTGCGTAGCCTGCCGGGAAATCTTGTGTACACGTGACTTGCATGTGCGCGCAGAACACATGCATTTTGTTGACAGCTCAGACATGCGCTGCAATACAGCAGGATAATATCTTGATGCTGTAAGCTGAATTCTGCCAGGTTATGGAATGGGTGTTGAGTAATTCCTTTTAATGTGTGTAGATATTCGTTTCAATGATTGTGAGGGAATTATTGACAAACGGATATTATTTAGATGATTTTTTGTTTAAGAGAGCACACCAAAAGTCACTTTATTAAGACGCTTTTACTAATTAGCGCATTCTTTTAGATCACATTAATCAGAACAAGTACCAAAGAATGTGGTTTTGTTTCGCTCAGTGCTGAATCGCCATTGGTTACACAGGCTATTTATTAATAGATCCTATCAGAAAGACCAATAAATGAGTTTTAATTTGGAATGTGGTAGATATATATATTTAAACAAAATTAAATTTTGCCAAACAAAAAACTAACCTCATGTTTCATGCAGTGTTAAAGGCAAATTTTGTTCATTATAATAAAAGAATCTTAAAATGAAATTTTCGTATCAAAATAAAGAGTAAATCTTTTAGTTCATTCACAGTACTTTCTGGGTATTCTTAATTTAAGCATACACCCAAATAGGAGTATTTTACTAAACTAGCAATTTTTCATGATTTTCATACTTTCTTCCAGTGTTATCGAAGTACTGCCGGCACCTACGTAGACATATATCTAATAGCCGTTACATTCACATAATATTTACATAAAATACTTTTAGATCAAACATAATTATAATTATAAGTGAATATATCAGCTTAAACAGAATCAATCTGCATCCCAAGAAAATAACCTACTTATCTACGCGAGAGACTTATATTTAATAGCTGTTACATTCACATAATATTTACATAAAATACTTTTAGATCAAACATAATTATAATTATAAGTGAATATATCAGCTTAACCAGAATCAATCTGCATCCCAAGAAAATAACCTACTTATCTATGCGAGAGACTTCGGCCATCTCTCCCAATTAAGACCTCTACTCCCGTGGCCAAAATATGTTGACAATAACAATAACATATAATTTGACTGCCATCAGTTGGTACAGATCGTCGGGGTCATCTTAGTAAATGTGGAGTTCTCACTGATGCGGTTAGTCTATGTACTCACTGAGGAGCCACAAAGGTGATACAATTAAAAGGAGCTTTTTTTTAAACTTGTGAAAGAATTCGCCAGGTGAGCGTTCAAGTGCTATTGTATTGGTTTACCAGTTAACATGGTTAGCAACGATTCTTCTTTCACAACAGTGTAGTTAAGCCCTCTATTAAAGTAAGTGATTTTGGAACTTCCGTGTACTTTTGACCAAATAGTTTGTATTTTTCCTATATGGAGGTTGTTCCCCTATCTCTATATAAACATATGTATGCCATATGGATACATACATGAATCACCATAATAAACCTCCTGATATGACCTTAGATGTTGCCAGGACGCAAAACTCCAACAACCAACCAACAATCATAAACGATTCGAACCCACGGGTTCGAACCCTGGTCGAGTCAAACCAATGACTTAATAATTGATACTTGTCACTTCCTACCCTGGCTTTCTACATTATTAGGATAGGACAAGGACTGCTTGTATTGATTCAGTGTCAGGATAATGTGACTGAGAGGGATATCAGGTCATGGTACTGGCAGTCTGGTCTCCCAGTCGGGTAGCACTATATAGTCGCCACGAGTGACAACTGTCATGAGTCAGTACCCGTCCTGATATGGCCTTAGATGTTGCCAGGACGTTAAACTCCAACAACCAGCCAACCATTATAATCAGTGCCCAGGGACTACCTGCCAACCCTCATTAGTGAATGGGAGTGACCCGGATGTTGCTGATGCGCTACCTTTCACATCTCAAATTGTCTTTAGTTACTTACGTTTACCTTACTTAGGCATTTACTAGATGAAGGTCAATCGATCTGCATATCCAGATCATTGTCTGATGACTCTGAAGAGATGTCATTTTTCGACCATTGAAGAATAACTGGTTGTTTGGCCATCTCCAGTTACTCCTTTTATACTCAGTACTATCAGAAAGATCCTGGCAAGTGTCTGTCAGTCTCCCCCCAATAAATTCCAAAACACAACTCATAAGAAAGAAACGGAGACAAGTCACGCAAGATTGACAGTGATAAGGTTGAGCTTTATTGCTACAACTCTTGTTCAGCTACTAGTGACCTGCCACCCTGACCCACTTACAACCTGCTACACAAACCCACATATCTGCTGCTTGTTCAGTCAAAATCAGTGCCTACAGCCCATTGAACCTAAGTTCTATGAGTGTTACACACAGCTCAGTGGTGAACTGCTTCCTTTGGTATCTCTAGAGTCAGTGTGTGGTCTGTCCAGCAAGTGCAAGGTTTTGTTTGTTTGTATGTTGTTGTTTTACATCCTAGCAACATCTAAGGTCATATCAGGACGGGTACCGACTTGTGACAGTGTGCACTCATGGCGACTTTATAGTGTTGTCCCACTGGAAAACCAGGCCGCCAGCACCATGACCTGGTATCCCACTCAGTCACATTATCCTGACACTGAGCACACCAGTCCTTGCCCTGTCCTAATAATGCCGAGCGCCAGGCTAGGAAGTGACAAGTATCAATTTGTAAGTCATTGGTTTGACTCGACGAGGGTTAGAACCCATGACCCCACGATCTACCAGCATGGGAGACAGACGCTCTAACTCATTCAGCCATCCCATCTGGTCCCGCAAGTGCAAGGAGTACAAGGGTGACTGGGCTCACACAGCCAGTCAATCAGACACCTCTGCAGCCTGGGAGGGCTGGCACCCAAGAGGGGGCACCTGTCACTCAACTCCAGGGCAGGTGGTGTCCTTAATGTATGCAGAATGGCTGGGTGTGCTTACCCAGCGGTCCCGTGGTAACAAGTAGTCGCCATACAGTTACATTAAACAATAATACATGTCCCTCTCCCTGTTGTACTCTTCCTGGTGCATGGAGAGAAGATTCCTGTAGTTAGTAACCATATCTTAATATCCGGACATCATACCGCAATCCCGGTCACCGTGCATCATAACATTTACACATAGTTATTTACACATAAGTATTTACACATAGTTATTTACACATAGTTATTTACACATAGTTATTCATATGTCACACAGCGAGTGGGCACACATTTTATCACTATGACATAACAGTGGTCCCCAGCTCCTTCGCCCGAGATATTGATATGATTCCAAGCTCGGCTATTACGACCGAAAGACTATATATTTTTACACCATGACATGAGCTCAGACCCAGTTCATAATTATATACAATATCTTAATCCTTTACTATCTGTCATTTCTTCATCCAAACATTCGAAGCCTCCACAAGACAACTTGTAAGGCATGCATTCCTACCTGTCTTATAGTCTGGTCTGTTAGGGGAAGAATTGTGCAGATTTGTCTACAAGCATGAAATTTGGCATATTTGTAGTTTGTGACCTGCTGAATTCAAATCTGCCAGGAGCCAAAGCCAATTCTCAATGGGGGTCGCCATATTGGACAATTAAAAATGGCTGCCACAAAGAAAAAAGATTTTTACATTACGTTACAAATCAAAACACTTTGCTAGGGTTTTGGACCTCAGGGATTCTAAATCTGATGTCTGTTTGACATTAGCCTTGACAGGAAATGCCATATTGGAAAATCCAATATGGCCACCTGTAAAAATCGAATTTTGCATAACTTTGACACGTTTTTGATCCAGTTCTGCTATGGACATGCCAGCATCCTTTCATCAATGTTGAGTGCTTGGGCGATGTTATCCTCTCTGGATAATAGAGATCTTTCAACCGTGGTACCATTTCATTAGCTCTTCTGCAGACATTCTCTATCTCGGATGTCTTTGTCTCCTTGTGAGATTCCAGATTGTGTTTATATACTCCAATTGCGAGCTCACAATCACTTAAAAAACAACCTCAATTTTGCTAAGTCCATATATATAAGCGACCTCTCCAATCCCATCATTTGATTTACTTTGCTTATTAAGTTATGTGTGTATTGTTCAAAACTTAGCATCATGTGTACTATTATTCATAGGTCTTTTTCCACCACTCCCATAGGCCGTAATCGATTAACACGACCCGAGCGACCATGGTCACCTGAGTCATCAGAATTTCAAATCGAACACCGCGAGTGGAGTCGACAAATACACGTGCCATTTGCAAAATGACCCGACCCCAGAAACTCACCTCTCGGCTGGGAGTGGCTAGGAGCGATGACGTCACATTTGCACTGGTACCGTCCTGCAGGATAACAGCTACCAGTACCAGTCTAACATGGGTTTTTTTTTGTAATAACCTAGATTAATGAAATGGAAATATAGCTAAACTATGGCATCATAAAATACTTTAAATCCTATTTTGCTGTAGTTATAATGGTTGTTTTTTTTTTTTTTAAGGTTTTGGATTAAGCTACCATTATTTCCACCCCCAGCGTGGAGAAGCGTATTCGATTATTCGACCTGAGATTGTAGGATGTGAGGGTGCGCCAAAAACTGACTCGGTACACCCGAGTTGATTAATCGATTACGCCCCAGAGCACCCACCCGTGCCCGGTGGCGCCACCATACGGACACAGAAGGTGGCGCCACCATGCGGAAGTGACAGGCATGTCCAATCCTCGTCCTACTGCTGGACACGACAGTGAAACCACACTTGCAAAGTTGCAGCCTACATGCATGGAGAAGCCACCTCTATAGCCGTGTTTACACGGTCGAGTTAAAACGCTTCATATAAAACCACTTGCCTAGATCGATTTACATTTGCCGTGTAAACGCGACACTGTGGCGTTTTAGGGCTGAATCGATTCATATAAATCAGTAGATGTAAACCACCTTGCCAGGTAGTATAGATGAAGCGATACAGCTGGTTCCCAGGCGGCGATACTGTAAAATAGCGGTGCTCGCCGGCTACAGGCTCAGCTGTAACTATACACTGGTACCCGGCAGGGTTAGGGACCGATTAGGCCGAAATCTATTGAATGCGATCATATTTAACAGAATTACATACTCAAATAATGAAATTTAATTAAATTAACCCTAAATTCCAAGCGATATTAACATAGCCGCTACATCGGCGTCGTTATTCATATTGTGAATCGACGAATGTAAACTAAACAAATAGCAGTGCTCCCCGGCTACAGGCTCACCACTAAGGCTGCTGGTCCTCGGGCGCCGATAGTGTCAAATAGCAGTGCTCCCCGGCTACAGGTTCACCACTAAGGCTGCTGGTTCCCGGTCGCAGACACAGTTTCAAATTTGTCATGTAAACTTGCCACTACATCGCTTCATATAAATCGATTTGCCTAATTCGCTTCACAATTGCCTGTGTAAACACGGCTTATTACATCACTACCACTTCTATTACACCACTGCCACAGCAAACCGATGCCCGAAACACACACCACCGCCAGCAACCGACCGGGACGCCACTTGCCATCAGAAGCAGATCTGCTGCGAAGAATGGACATATAGCCACCCACGATTCCCCCGCCCACCCACACCTAAGCAAGAACCAGGTGTGTTGGCCAAATCGGTAGAGCATTCACATGCAGAAGATCGGGAGTTCTGTTCCCGGTCGAGTCAAACCAACGACTAATCAAATTCATACTTGTCACTTCGTAGCCTGGCGCTCGCAACGCCGCAGGCCGCAAGCACACCGCAAGGACACTGTATGGTCACGTTGCGGCGGGATTGCTGTTTAACAACACCAGGCTCTACCCATCAAGTAGATAAAAGATTCACCCCGTACTTGTAGTACACGGGTGAACAACAACAACGTAGTCTAAATACTGGCGAACATAGCTTTAGTATGGAACAGGAAGTAGAATGCCTGGTTCCAATATCAAATGGCTACTTATATCAGGACAGAGTTGATAAAATGGGAGAGAATGCAAAAAGACAATATGGCGGCGATAGAACGCCATCGATTTCACTTTTAAATCTTATTAAACTAGATGTTTTATTATATTTTTCAACTCAAAGGTGGCACGGAAATATGAAGACATATACAAAGAATAAATGTTCCTTCTTATTAGATTGTGAGTTTAGGCTCTCATTCCATTTACCCGCTTTTTCGACAGCTTTTATATAGGGTTGGTATTCACCTGTGTACTGCAAGTCCTGGGTGAATCCTTTATCTACCCATCAAGTTGTCTTTTTACTAAGTTATTTTTACCATTTATTTACAAAAATAAGTGTTTTGCCCTCCTGCACCATGCTTTATGCCCGAAGACCGCTAGAAACATTGCGGCGACATAGACCATTTCGATTTGTGAATAGATCAACCGCAGATCGCAACACCATAACATTTGCATAAGACGCAAGACACAATGGAGATCGCAGCATCATATGGCGACCGCAGCATTTGTGACTTAGGTATTACTGACATGCCTTATATACTGATAATGTATTGCTAAGAGCTAGTGAATGGAAGGACTGGGCTGTAACCGTAGAGCTGTGTATGTTGCGTGCGTGCGTGCGCGATTGCGTGTGTGCGTGCATGCGTGTTAAAGCTGCATAGTCCGATGAAATCTTAAATTTTCAAAACCAAACCAATTATCTAGATTTGATTTTACATATCTAACTTAGATACTGATGCACTTATTAAGCATTTGTTTCTGCATAGAAGGCAATACTTAGTCAATTTAACAGAACCTGTTACTGCAGAAGTCTATAGACCTCTTTCAATGTTTGTAAACATCGGGTATGCGCGTGCAGCTTGGGTGCAGAACGAATGCACACTGCCACTGAGTTTGCCCGTATGCGCAGTGTAAAACGTTTATTTTATTCAAAATTAATAGAAATGCAGAAGCCTAACCACATAAATCTAATCTAATCTATTCCTTAAATATTTTTTCTATATGTGTACCAAGTGGTTTGTCTCTAGGTGGTGTCTTTTTAGAGATATTTCATTTTTTCTGTAAGAAGATTGCTCACGACCATTGACAATGCACTGAGTTTGCCGGTACGCGCAGTACAAAACATTTATTTTATTCAAAATTAATAGAAATCCATAACCCTAACCTTATAAATTTAATAATCTGTTTGTTAAGCATGTTATCTGTTTGTGTGCGAAGCGGTTTGTTTCTAGGTAGTTTGGTTTTAGAGATATTTCACTTTTTCTGTAAGAAGATTGCTTACGACCATTGACAATGCACTGAGTTTGCTGACTAGCCCGCGAAGGGTAAACACTGCATTGATTTGTGCTGCAGCAATGCTATGTCTATGCAGAGCATTTATTTTAGCAAAATTAATTTTAAAGCTTTCACTGAGTTGATTAAAAATATATTAATGCGTGATTGAAGAGGAAGATCTGAAATATTTAATTTAACTTAAGGGCAATTTTCTCTGAAAGTATTAAAAACAGAGATAATAGTGAAAGTTGGGATATTCTGAGCTCATAGCCATTGAGTTTGCAGTGACCGGATGTTGTCCTGCAGCCAAGCAGCGCGCGCACTGACCTACTGACATCATATGAACTTGGTCAATAGTGATATAGCGATATAGCGAATGGTAGACAGGAATGGTGTCAGAGTTTTGGCAAGCTTGCCAAAACTAATTTTCCATGTTTGCACTCAAAATATCTCAAAAGTTTACCATTTAAAACAAAGGTAACCAGGGAGAAATGAGAAGTGCACACGCTTACAACAAAAAAGAAACAACAAAAAAAGAAGAGAAGAGGAAAATCCTACAAAAAGAACCCATCCCGAACAAACCCAGTTTGAAATACCTAATCAGAATGTCATGTCAGCTTGACAGCCTCATTTCGGAGATCTCATCTCAAGGAGAGTGATAACAAGTAGGCCTCACACTGACCCCATTACATGAAATAACACACCCACACACCCACACACCCACACACCCACACACCCACACACCCACACACCCACACACCCACACACCCACACACCCACACACCCACACACCACAGTAGCACACCACACGCACACATCGTCTGGGTGTCTGGAGGGTTGATGCATGCCGTGTCGGTAGCGGTGACATCAGGGAACCAAGGTGGTGTTAGCACAGTGGCCCGGAATGCAAGAGATGTGGGTTCAATTATGGCTCTAAGTGCAATATTTGCCATTTCCATCACCCCCAGATGACATTTACTTTCATTTATTTAGTATACTGTTACATAGGCCTCCCCGTATGGTGAAATGTCATATACACAGGTAGGCGTAGGTTGATTTCTATGGGTATGGGTGAATATTTTATCTACTGCGCCCCATGACATAATGATGCCATAACCAGGATGTTGATTCCGCTGAGCGGTGTTGAATCTTCCCTGTCTATATAATGTTAATCCCTGGTCACACACGTTAGTGAACGTACATGAACGTAGTTGAACGTAGGATAGATTAACGTGGGTGAAACGTGTTATCACTACACTAAACTACGTTAAGGTAAGGCAGGTGTTGGATGATGACCCACCTCAGAGTACGGATAAATACGTTACGGTACGGATCCCAGTACATTATGATATGGATCCCGGTACTTTATGGTACGGATCCCGGTACATCCAACTACATTGAACTATGTTGAACTACGTTGAACTACGTTACCCTCCACTACGTTCAGCAGTGGAGGGTAACGTAGTGGAGGGTAACGTGACCACGGCAGAATGGCCAAAGTTTTGTGCGGGTCAAAGTACGCTAGGGTAAGCTAGAGTATGCTAGAGTATGCTAGAGTACAGGAGAAAGTATGCTAGAGTATGCTAGAGTACACTAGAGTAATCTAGAGTACGTTATCATCACAGAGGCTACGTCTGCCTCAAATGTACCTCTCTTTCGAACATTTCCAAAGCTGAAATCGGAACTCATGGCCCACACATATTCTTATCACATTCTCATCACAGAGAAGTATGGATGCCGGTACGTTCAACTATGTTCAACTATGTTCAACTACGTTCAACTACGTTCAACTAGGTTAGCCTCCACTACGTTCACTAACGTGTATGTGACCGGGCCTGAAGTGTGTTACTTGGATATTTGTAATTCTAAGTTCTGAGACTTACAATTCCAGTATCGTGAATTGCACTCGTCTACCCGTGTAAAATGCAACACACGTAGGTGTGAGTATGTTGATTGCACAAAGGAGCCTAGATAGGTTATTGGTTATCATGGCAGAAATGAAGGTTCGAATCCCACTCTAGGTGTATTTATTGCAACCCCACTACGACAGAAATATGGTAGGGCCCTATATTCAATATGTGCACACTAAAGCCCCGGTCGCATACACGTTAGTGAACGTAGTTGAACGTAGTTAGAATAACGTGGCTGAAACGTGCTGTCACTACGTTCAAATATGTTAAGGTACGGCAGGTTTTGGTTGATGACCCACCTACTGGTATGGATAAATACGTTACGGTAGGAACCCGGTACATTACGGTATGGATCCCGGTACGTCCAACTACATTCAACTACGTTCAACTACATTGCCCTCTACTACGTTCAACTACATTCAACTTCGTCCACTAACGGCTATGTGACCACGGCACAACGGCTAAGGTTTTGTGTGGGTCAAAGTATGCTAGGGTATGCTAGAGTATGCTAGAGTACAATAAGAAGTATGCTAGAGTATGCTAAAGTACACTGAGTCTAGGTCTGTCTCAAACATAGTGCTCTTTTGAACATGTCCAAAACTTAAATCGGAACTCACAGCCCACAGACGTTATTATCACGTTATCAGTATAAATCTTCAACAACAATCATCACGGAGAAGTACGGATGCTGGTATGTTGCACTACGTTCAACTACGTTCAGCTACGTTCAACTACGTTAGCCTCCACTACGTTCAACTACGTTCACTAACGTGTAAGTGATCGGGCCTTCACATACACTGTAAGTTAAACCACTGTACCACGCATAACCTCAAATATAGCAGTTACTTGGTGGAAAATTAATTACTGCTATTTATTGGGTGGAAATGCCATATTCATTATGAATTCTCATATAAAAAATAAGAGAGTAGACAAATAATAATAGAATTAACTCATACATTAAGTGATGCGACCATTAATGCACATGTAATGAATCATCGGAGGATTTTTGTTATCTTGTTTTTGTTTTAAGGGGTTTGGGGGGGGGGGGCTTCTTGGGGATTTTGTTCTATTTAATAACTTTTTGTCAAATGAAAGCGCTGTTGGTCTTTTGGTCTTTACGGTTAGGGTGTGGTTGGACTATTTTTGAATGAAGTGATCAGATGAGATTATGTGAACCAGAAATGTTGTTATCGTCATTCCACATGCTATAACTTATAACTAAAGATATTGGAGGTGATGAACAAGGCCGTACATATAATTCAATGAAACTAGATCAACATGAATAGTCTTTGCTGGCCTCAGTGCTTTGAGTTTCTGTTTGGGTGGGGTAGTTTGTTTGGGGTTGTTGTTGTTGTTGTTGGGAAGGAGATGTTCGAGGTGTGGAGGCTTTGTTGGAATTTTCTTAGAATTTAGGGTATGTGGGAGTTGGGTGGGTGGTTTTGGGGTATGTGGCTTTTTGGGGGGGGGGGTGGTTAAGGGGAGGGAGGGGGAGTTGAGATCTTCTTAGTCCAACTCGCAGCGCCACCACCGGACAGCATGCGAACTGCAGTACGCTGGAACAATCCTGCCGACAGAGGTAGGCATACAGAGTCCTGGTTATCTGGCCACTGGTGCGTTGTTAAACCTCCCCAATGTCGTGACCAGCCAGCAAGATGGCCACTTGTTGAGGGACCCTATGCACATACTCCAAGCTCGCTCACGGGGGCGGGGAGCTCCGAGTAGATGCCGTGCACACTGTGCAGGCTTACTGGCTCTTGATAACACCTTGAATACCATTGCAGTGCCCCCGACTCCCACCCTCTCGTCTGCGCTGTCTAGACATTATTCTGGCGCCCAGTCTCCTAGTCCTACTCCACCGAGCCCACCCCCCACCCCACCCGCCTCCCCACCCACGGAACAAGTCTGCACTCTGGCACACCTACACATTTCCCCAGTTGATGGACGTACCATAGCTCTGCTTTTAGACCAGTACCGTCTCTTCGTCATTCGATTCATTTCAATTCTTTCTTTCGGACTATATATTCCTTGTACATGTACATACAATACAGGTGAATATCTATACAAATATTAAGGAACAATACATATATAATGAAGAAGAATACACCATAAAGATAACCACAACAGGGGAGAATAAATGTAATAAAATAATACTAAATAAAATAGTGGTATAATAAAATGCCAGTATTAAAATAATATATTTATGGGTTTGGGCAACTATTAGGGCCTCACCTACAACAAAGATTCACCCCGTACTTACAGTACAGGGGTGAACGACAACATAGTCTAAATACAGGCGAAAATAGCTTTAGTATGTAACAGGAAGTAGAATGCCTGGCACCTGTGTCAAATGGTTAGCTATATCAACACAGAGTTGGTGAAATCGGAGAGAATGCAAAAAGACAAGATGGTGGCCAGAGAACGCCATCGATTTCACTTTTAAATTGCATTAAAGTATATGTTTTATTATATTTTCCAACTCAAAAGTAGCGGGTAAATATGAAGATGTACATAAAGAATATATTGTGCTTCTTAAATTAAGAATTTACGCGCTCAGTTAATTAACCTAGCATGTCAAAATTCTTCGCCAGCTTTTCTAATCGGTTGGTTTTCACCCCTGTACTGGAAGTACGGGGTGAATCATTTATCTAGGCCTCACCATGAAATGCATGTGGGATATGAACATGTTAAACATATCTTACATCAACACTGAGCTTATTTGCAGTGTCAGTCTCGTTTTTGGTGTCAATATCTGCAGCCCAGAATATAGCCTACGAGGCACATTTACAAGTCACTCCCACAACCATCCGAGTTTCATGTGATGAAATATCTAACAGACTATAGTGATTCAAGACGAAAAGTCGAAGCATGACGGGTTGTACCCACTATGTAGCTGACCTACACAACTTCATTCATAATTCATAATTAACGTGATCGAATGTGACTAGTCAAAATGTGTTTAGTGCAAAACAACCTATTGTCTGAGTTATTTAGGTCCCGATTATATGGTCTTAGGGTCTATGTGGTCAAACGGTGTGTAAAAATATACGGTCTTTCGGTTCTGATAAACGAGCTTGGAAACATATCAATATCTCGGGCGATGGAGTTGGGGACCATTGTTATGTAATAGTGATGCAATGTGTGCCCACTCGCTGTGTGACATCTAAATAACTATGTGGAAATGTTATGGCGCGCAGTGACCGGGATTGCGGTATGATGTCCAGATATTAAGATGCAGTTATTAATTACAGAAATGTTCCCTCCATGCACCAGGAAGAGTGCAAGTGGAGTGGGAATATGTATTAATGTTTATTGTAACAGTATGGCGACTACTTGTTACCACGGGACCCCTGGGTAAGCACACCCAGCCATTCTGCATACATTATGGACACCAGCTGCACTGGGGTTGAGTGACAGTTGCCCCTCTTGGGTGCTGCCCCTCCCAGGCTGCAGAGGTGTCTGATTGGCTGGCTGTGTGAGCCCAGTCACCTTGTACTCCTTGCACTTGCTATGCAGACACACTCACTCTAGAGATACCAAAAGAAGCAGTTCACCACTGAGCTGTGTGTAACACCCAAGGGACTTAGGTTCAATGGGCTACTGATTAGACTGAACAAGCAGGAACCATGTGGGTATGTGTGGCAGGTTGTAAGTGAGTCAGGGTGGCAGATCACTAGTAGTTGAACAAGAGTTGTAGCAATAATTAAAGCTCAACCTTATCAGTATCAATCTTGCATGACTTGTCTTCCCTTTCTTGCTTATGAGTTGTTTCTGGTATTTAGTGGGTGGAGATAGACAGACAGTTGCCAGGATCCGGCTGATAGTGGTAGTGAGTAAGATGAGTAAATGAGACGGCCAAACCAGTTATTCTTCAGGTGGTTATTAGTATCATTCAGTTATAATGACCTCCTCGGTTGTTAGAGTGATGTAGGCCAGGGAATATCTACTTACTGGCTTAGAAACTAGTGCAAACCTTACTATCACTTCAAGTAAATTTGAAACTGGTTGATTATGCCTTATAACCTATGTAAGTCCACCGTTTCTCTAGATGTGTGAAGTCACTCAACCAATAGTAAGCGAAATCCAGGCTCAGTTTAGTGGTGCTGGGCAGATCTGTGCTTACCTATTGGGTTCAAGCTTAAATGGCCTATGCTATGTGCAGTGCAATTAACCTTTCTTGGAATATATATCAAGTAGTCATGCAAGGAGCACACGATAAAAATCAGGTGATAATTAAGATCTTTCACTAAAGGCATACCCAACCTTTTTACTGTGCCTACACAGATAAATAGTAGGCCAAATCCATATAGACCTAGATGTACAGCCCTACACACAACTCTTCACCAGTGTGTTATGTTCGTTGCATTCAATGATGTAATTCTTTAAAAAGATAATAAAAATAAATGAATAAGCAGCTTTACAGGTCGGTAGGACATTCTGTTTTTGTTTTTGGGGAGTTTTCAGTTGCATTGGTGCGCTGAAGGCTGCAAATCTGCAGCACTGAATGGGGGGGGGAGGGCTGAAGGAAGGAAAAAAGCAGCCCAAGAGACCAACCACGGTCCTCTGAGAGGGCCGGGGGAGGATGGGTGGTTGGTGTAGTTTTACGCTCCAGTAAGACCCTAGGCCATACAAGTATGTGCAACGACTTGTGACAGTGTGCACTCATAGCAACTTTATAGTGCTGCTCCACTGGGAAATCAGGCCGCCGGCACCATGACCTGATATCCCACATAGTCACATTATCCTGACACTGTGTGCCCAGTCCCTGTCCTGATCTCATAACGCCAAGCGCCGAGCAGCAACAGGTTCCTATTTTATAAGTCATTGGTTTGACTCGACCAGGATCCAAACTTCAGTCCCTCCAGATTCACCAGTATGCACAGTAAGTCCGGCCAAGGCCAGAGGAAGAAGTGAAGTGAGGATGGGACCTGGGGCCAAATGTAAGAGTCACAATTTATCGGCTGCGGAGTTTAGGGCGGCCGGCTGGTTATCTATTGTCGGCGTTAATATATGTGTCACGGGGGATGTAATAGTCCAAAGCGCGCGCGGGTTAGCTAACGTTTCAGTTATTTATAGATTTGGGAAATCCCTCTGCGTTTGTAGCCATATATTAGGCTCAAATATATTAAATGCGATCATATTTAACACAATTACATACGCAATAAGTGAAATTTTATCAATTTAACGCTAAATTTGAAGCGTTATTAAGGCTACCGCCGCGTTGGCGGCGATATTAATAGTTATATTTTCGAATCGACGATCGTACAGTCAACAAATCGCCGCCGCCGCCAGTAGGGAAAGCGACGTCGATGCGGCGGCGGAGGCGATTTGTTTACTATACTTGCGTCGGTTCGAAAATATAACTATTAATATCGCCGCCAATGCGGCGGTAGCCTTAATAACGCTTCGAATATAGGGTTAATTTAATGAAATTTCACGATTTGAGTATGTAATTCTGTTAAATATGGTCACCTTGAATAGATTTGGCCCGAATCGGTCCCTAACCTGCGCATTAACCCAGGCTCAAGTGGGAGTTAGTGACGGCGACGTTAACCCTCGAGGCGGTAGCCTAACCCGCGCACATACATTGACACTTTGGCCGCTAACCCGGGAAATCCGCACGACGCATGGGTTACGAGCTGTAACCCGGACTCTTACATTTGGCCCCTGTTAGTGAAAATTAGTGGTTAGTTGGTAGTGGTGTCAAGTCAGCTGTGGCGATGAGGTGGGTAGTAGGACATTCTAGATAGTTCGAAATGGATACAATGATACGTCACCTAGCGGTATCCACCTGCATCCCGACGGTGGGTATGCCTCGGGCTGCTGCAGCCAGATAACGTCATACCCCAGTCACACGAGAGACAGCGTTCGCCGCCAACCTCCCTACGCCCACAAGGACGCCAACCACCCAGCGTTCCATTCGATACATTGATTCAAATACGTGGTAGGCGCCATGGCGGCACCAGGGCGGCACCAGGGTGGCGCCAGGGCGGCGCCAGAGCAGCGCCAGATCGGCGCCAGATCGGCGCCAGAACGGCGCCAGAACGGCGCCAGATCGGCGCCGGCTGTCGCCGTATCAGGGCCGGGGCGGCATCAGGGCGATGCCAGGGCGATGCCAGGGCGGCGCCAGGGCGGCGCCATAGTACCTACCACCCTGTGAGCACGGCATTGCATATTTTGGCGCCGCTAGGTCGGCGCCAGATCGGCGCCAGATCGCCGGCAACTCGCCAACCCAGGGCGGCGCCAGGACGGCGCCAGGGCAGCGCCAGGGCAGCGCCAGGGCGCCAACCATTTTGAATGGCGCCGCCGGAACAGGGCGTAAGGAGGTTGCACGTGCAGCAGCAGCAACCTCCTTGCGTCCAAAATTCCCGAAATGGACGCCGGGAGGTTGGCGTCCTCGCGGCGACAGCACTCAATCAGGGCGTAGGGAGGGCGCAAGGAGGAAGTTTTGACGTCGCGAATCGATCGTTAGCGAACACAGGCCTCGTGTGACTGGGGTATTAGATGACGTGTTATACCCACGACATCTGTTGGCAGCAACTCTCAACTGCCACACACCCCTCCCTCACCCCGTACAATGCTTTGGGAGTATATTTAATTGAAATGTGTTATTATATTAGCTTTGAATACTAATTTTGATCAAAGTTATAATAGACAGTGACACATAACCCTTCCCTATCCCTGATGTCTCAGTTCTTCCATAAATTTCCCTCGAGCCTACCCAGGCACAATCAATTCAATGAAGTATTGCTCTACTGACGTCTATCCAAAACCAACCAAACTATTTCGGAAGTACAAACCACGTGACATGGGTCTTCAACATGTCTATAATAAATTAATATACTTTGCTTCCATGGCGTTCGGTGGAACTCTCGCTAATCGGAAGGTGGCGCCACTTTGCATTTTAGTGCAATTGAGAATAACTAGGCGGCGCCACAAGGCCAGCCCAAATACTCATCCCAAAATATCTGCATTCCAACCCAGTCGTGTGTATCTGGGCCGCGTTCAGGGTAGGTCTCGGCCATTTTCTAGGCGCTTTTTGTCTCCTATCTGAAAAGGGAGACGTCTCGAGACGCACCCTGAACGGAAATAAGCCAAAAAGCATCACGGAGACGTCTCGGAGACGCACCCTGAACGCGGCCCTGGTAATAGTAGCCCTATTCGTGCTGCATTACTTATCCAACTGTCCATACACTAGGCAAGAATTCGAATGTTATATAACGGCAACCAGATAATTTATATAACATTGATGGAAATAAAAGTGCTTCTTAACGTTTTGGCAACAAACGCAATATTTACAGCATAGTCCGATGGTTGTGAGTTTCTGTCATGAGCCCTGTTTACACGGGCGATTTAAAACACTTCATATAAAACGACTTGCCTAGATCGACTCACATTTGGCGTGTAAACGCGACTCTGAGGCATTTTAGGGCTGAATCGATTCATATGAAACGGTTCATCTATACCACCTCACCAGGTGGTTTATTTGAAGCGATTCAGCTGGTTCCCGGGCGGCGATAGTATAAAATAGTAGTGCTTGCCGGCTACAGGAGGGCAGTAACTAATCGCTGGTGCCCGGCAGTGTTAGGGCCCGATTACGCCGAAATCTAGTGAATGCGATCATATTTAACAGAATTACACTCAAATAATGAAATTTAATTAAATTAACCTTAAATTCCAAGCGATATTAACGTAGCAGCTACATCGGCGTCGAATCGACTTGTGTAAACTAAACAAATAGTAGTGCTCGCCGGCTACAGGCGGGCCTAAGGCTGCTGGTTCCCGGCGCCAAAACACTTTCAAACTCTGTCCGTGTAAACGCGCCTCTAAAACGCTTCATATAAATCGCTTTGTCTAGAACGTTTCACAATTCCCCGTGTAAACACGGCTATTGTCTACCGTATGCCTGTTATGATCTACCTTATGCCTGGGTCACAAATGCTGCGATCACTGTACGGTGCTGCGCCTGCGGTCTGCGGTGTGGCTTGCAGTTCATGCAAATGTTATGGCGTTGCCGTCTGCGGTTTATCTATTCACAAATTGTTCAGTCACCACAAGGCACCTTGCCGTTTGTGTTGAACTTTTTACAGGTCTTTAATATATTTTAAAGACTTCATAACTTTTTTAATGTTGATCACATAAACATAAATTGTGTAGCCTACCATATTGACATTCATTTTAAGACCTTTTCATTGCTGTCAACAAAGGTGACCATAAAGTGTTGTGGCATGATTGCGGCCTGCCACGTTGCGATTTTCCGAAGTTAAGATAACTTAAACTTAAAACCGCAAACCCTCGTGGTGAGATTAAAACTGTACGGCGACTGTAACCCACCTTACGGTCACCGTAGGGTCTAGCCAATGCGGCGTCTTACGGCCGCCGCAACGCATTTGTGACAAAGGCATTATTTAAGTTTGAAGTAACTTATTTTCAATGACTAACTTTTAAGATATTTGAAGTGTAACTATGTCGAATATATCTTGGCAAGCACACCAAAACTAACACCAGACTTCTGCAGTAATAGGATCTTTTAAATTGGCTCAGTACCCCCTTTCCACTCTATTTCCTTCTATGTGGCGACAAATGCCTAAAAAGTGCATCAATATCTAAGTTAGATATGCAGATTCAAATCTAGATAATTGTCTTGGTTTTGAAAATGTTATGTTTCATCGGACTATGCAGCTTTAATAAATAGCATGGAGTTCTAAGTACATTTCTTGAATAAATAAATGCATCTATTACTTATATTCGGTTTTGAAAAATATAAAAAATGTTACGACTTGGAATTCTTTAAGCCATCTTGCTGCCAGATTTAGTAAAAATGTGCATTATTAGAGACTGCTCCCTTCATATACAATCACACTATGAGTCAAACTATGAGTGTGGGTGATGTGCATCCAGGCACGGTATCCCATTTTTATTTGATGATGGCTCAGTCATTATTATTATTATTATCCTCTTCTTTGATGCAGGCTTGTGGTAGCCTATACAAAGCTTGTAGCTCTCAGCTCTAGTGGTATGCAGCCTCGAAATCGTACAGGAATCTTTCTGACCCAGTCCCTGTCCAGCGCATTCTTGAATTGATTTATGGTAGCTGCTTCCACTGCTTCTTCCGGTAGCTCATTCCACATGTTTATTACTCAATTGGAAAAATGCTGTTATGATATTAAAAAAATGTAGTAAAATAATTGTAGTCCGTTGCTCCAGAACATGCAAAACATGTCTACTATTAAATCGATTTCCATTAATCAAGTCAATCCAGTAATCAATGCTTTCATTGGTGATTTGATTTATTTGTGTAGCAAGGTCCCATACGGACAGAATTTGGTTGTGTATTCAGTGAAAATCCATTTTCATTTCTCTCAGCAATCACTTATTTTTATTATTGAACCTGTCGTATATAAAACGTCTATTCACCGTTCTCCAATCATTGCTACAATGTAAGCATGTTCCACATGCGCGCAGCAAGCATGTGAATAGAAATGTCTACATTGTCATTACATAATTAGGTCATATTGTTTGGTTCTTGAACATCTCACCTGTTACCCACAACAGCCATTTCGTCGCGAGGTCACCGAGCATTTCCCAAGATTTTTTATATTTTTTGCGTAACTTATAATTTCAAGATCGATCAAAGGAAACAAATCCTTAACAAAATGGCAAATATACGACGTATACATCTCCCACGAAATTAACAGAAACGGCACAACATTTACATTGCTGATCTATAAGGGAGACACGATGTACATACAATCCTAACGATATTGGGTGAGTTCTTTTTCGTTTTTTTAATGTCATATTTTTAAAGCTTAGTTCGGGGCCCTCTTTAATATATATCTTAAAGCAATTATTCTCCAGTATACTATTGTTTAGGCAGTGATATGGTATAAATAAAAACGTGTATCTCACTCAGTATGTTTCTGGTATTACATAACATGGGAGTACTATTGCACACTTTAGCAGAATACAATTCTTCGCTTAGCGTCAATTTGATTCAAATCATTAATAGGTCAATTTTACATAAACTTCTATTAAACACATTGTATGGTTAATAAGTAGAAGACCATGTTTATATTAGCTCAACAGAACTGGCTGACAAAACATGTTAGTGAAGCCAAGCGAGGGATTGTGTGTGGTATGGGTGCAGGGCATAGCCATAACTATGCCATGGGCACAACCACAGTGATGCCACAGGCACATGCCTATCACGGTTACTCGTCACACCACACAACTACTCCAACATTGCCCCCCTCTCACTATCACAATGCAGACCGAATTATAATTCATATGCACATAAGTAAAAGTAAAATTCCCCCAAGTAATTGAATCCTAATAAATAACATAATTTCAAAAATATATATCGACACTAGGACTACATAGACAATGAATAACACATGTCATTGGAGCCCATGTTGCAGAGCTCCACATGCAAAGAGTTTGGCATGGTTCTCTAGCCACGCCCAGTAGAGGGGCTGGGCGCTGAATGGCGTCAGTTATAACTATGATCACAGCGCGTTTAAATTCTACTACAAAATCGTCAGCCACCTCGCGGTGCACACTGGGAAACATTATGAACAATATACAGACAGAGAAAAGAAAGTTATGCTAATTCTTTTCGGATTTAAAGAAATCAGAATGATTATTTTCGGATTATTTACACGCTAAGGGCAATCAATGTGCATACTCAATACCATACACTTATTCTATTCATTCCTAACGTCTTATGCTATCGAAATAAAAGTTAAAAGCATCGGAGGCCTTGAAATGTGCACCTCACCCAGAGCAATAGCATAAGTAAATTATATTACATACATCGTTTTATTTTTGTCCCTTTTTTCCCTCGCCTTTTCCTTCTTTTTTGGGGGTTATACATAAACATTATTTTGAACACACCAAAGCTACCTTTAGTGCTCAAAGCAGCGTGCATTAACTTGAAATATTTACCAAAGGTTCTGCGAGACATCAATGTACATATTCAAAATGCGAAGTCACTAAATTACAATGTGATCATCACTCAATAGCTCAAAAATATAACTCTTTGAACTGTCGTCCCAAATCTCAAGTCACGTGATGAAAACCCAACAACAGAATTTAAACTTTGCGTTCTGTATTGATGTAAGCTAGGTTGCTAGAGTGTGTAGCATCTCCGACACATTCAACCATAACCTAACTACCCTTATTTGTGCAAACACAAATTATCCAGGTATTAATGTTTTTAAATGAGGCTCCACACAACCCCCTCTTGCTCTGAACAGCAGTCACAGTATTTCTATATCAGCCAAATATTGACTCAGAATCGAGTTTCCATCATCCTTATCACCAAAATATATCCAGCGATCTCCCCCCTTTAAATATACAAAATAAACAGTTCGGGAGGATATTTATATGGATATATAGGAATATAGAACGCATAAGATGAGAGGGGTAGTGGAGGGAGTCCAGTCGGAAGCAGCCAACCGTGACAAACATATCCTGGAGACACATCAACACTAATTACAGGGATGAAAGTGGTATGAGGCAAAAAAACGCGGAAATCAAGCCGAGACCCTGACACCACCTCCCGGGTTCCGACAGAACCAAGCCATGGCGAATTTCCACGAAAACGAGGATTTTCCCCTAAAGAATTAGCACTGTCATGGAATGGCAGAAAAAAAATATCCCTGTTGTGGTTATATTATTGCCCATACCTAACTTTCTTGTTTGGGTTTTATGTTCTAGCAACATCCAATGTCATAAGGACGGGATTTGAACTAACCAATTGGTGGCATATCCAATCTGGTTCGTTGCCATTTGTTTTAGTGTTAATCGATAAATATCAAAAATCGCGAAAATCCGCCCAAGACCAAGTCGTGGAGATCTTTCATCCCTGTAATTAAGACATGCCTCGCTGACGGGGTGGTCTATTTTTAGCCTCAGGTTTTGGCACACTGTCCCTGTCCTGTATATTCAAGTTCCAACACTAAGGGCATAGGCACGCCTGCACAGAAACAAAGTGCGAGGTGCAAGCCACACCAAGCTGAAGCTTTCAAAACCGAGCCTGGCTAAATTAGGAAAAGCTCGTCCTTGGCAGCACGTCCACTAAGATGTCTTTGGCGTTTTGCGAGAGTCTGTCAGGGAAGACTATTTCGAACTCTACGATCATGTCACCCTTCCGCGACGGCTGTTTGGGCAGAGGCAGCCCCTGACCCTGGATTCGCTGCACCGCATGTGGCTTGGTCACGTCGGCCAGATTCAGGGGGATCTTCCGGCCGTCCAGTGTGGGGATGCTCAAGGTGGTTCCCACCAGCGCCTGCAACGACAAGACGAGGGGGAAAAGGGGGGGGGGGGGTTATACATGTGTAGGCATTTTTGCAAGTCAACTAAAAAATAACATTCAAAATAACGTAATGCACAGTTGTAATTGAGGCGTTGTGGGTTTTATTGTATATCCATGTCCGTTGCATTCCGGTCATGCCACGACTGTTGAGCCAACTTCAACAATTTGGCTTTCGCCTTTAACAAGTTGAACTTGGTAAAGCCAAACTGTTGGCACAGGGGTCAGTAGTTAACTATACATGCATCAACAATTAATGCCATCTGCAAAATTAAACCTGTCGCAAAATAATAATACACACGTTATGTAATATGTAACATAATATATACATTACATTCTATATATTAGTAATATGAAAAAGTGAAGGAATGGTGCTTTTTTCATCAATATTCACATGCGTGTAACTATTTCTGTATGTATTTCACTATTTGATTTTGATGAAATTGCATAACCTAGAAGATCAACATATGTTCTATCCAATGTTGTTGATGGATTGAATATATAATAAGTTTGTATTTAAGTAAAATCCATTTGTATGATGAGTGTATTTAGTGAATATTCCTTCATTACTGGTGTCAATGAAAACAGGGTATTTTTGATGTGCTCATGCTTCCTTGCACTACATCGTAGAAAGTCATGCATGGTACCCAAAGAAGCGCAATGACCTCAGTTTTCCATCCATATATAGTTTGCCATAGGTCAAATTCTGCAATTTAAATTATTCTGAAAGTTTAAAACTCATTTACTGAATTAAACAATATTTAAAACCTAATATAGTAATAAGATTTGGTATGGATAAACAGACAATTTGATTCCCTTTCCAATGATACCAATCTTACTATAGTGCTAGTTAGTGCAAGGAGACAGACAGAATATTGACATCAACTTGTTTGGACCTTTGCTCACTACACTAGTTTCACAATGGTAACACCCATGTAGAAACATGTATATATATGACATTGATGTCTATTGAGATATATTACAGAATATATAATCTAATATTGGGCCAAATTGGGGAGGATCCAACCATTGCTCTAGGCACAGTGAATATTTAAAGATTTACTTAAATCAATATTTTTGGTTTCAGATACTTTTAATTTGTATTTGCAATCAAAATGCAGCTTTTGATATTTTGGGCAAAATTATTGTTATAGCCAATATACATTAGTTCCATATGCTATGTGTGCAAAATTTGAAGATCCACCAATTGGATGAGCCACAGTGAGTGTTCAAAACTTGATGAACAAACTTTTATTTTTTTATTTTGTATACTTTTCTATTGTATGTGCAATTAAAATGCACTTTTTTGTATTTCTGGACAGAATATTGATACGATAATGTGTACTACCTCCAGATGATATGCACTGTCAATTTATAGGAAGTTTAACCAATTGGTAAAGCTACAAGGAGCATTTAAATATTCATCAAATTGATATATTTGGTTTTCTGACAATTTGTCTTTATATGTTCAGTCAAAATTCAATATTTTCCATATTTATGGATATAATATTAATATAAATAATATCTATTAGTCTTAGAGAATGGTTATTGTAATACTGTGCCAAATATGAGGAAGATTCAAACGATTGTTTTGCTGCAATGAGCTTTCAAACATTGAAAATATTTCACTTACAGATACTGTTTACATGCAAATTACACTTTTGGACATTTTTTGAGATGCAAATATCTTTTGATTCTGTGTAGATAGATCTCTGAAAAAAGATATATGGTATTACACTGTTATGAATAGGTGAACTATTTAGCATTTATTCAGTCTCATTGCAGTTTTCCAAAAAAATACCCTGCTTTGAAAATGGTTATTTGGCCAAATCAGAATGATTTTCTTGTTATGAATTCCACTTTTTGACATTGTCTTATTAAAAACCTGCTTGACTAATTGATTTAGCAATTGACAATTAAAATTCCTTTATATATGTACAATGGAAATTGTTTAGCAGAACTCCCCTCACATCCTTCCACTTTTTTATTATATTTGGTCAAAGTTCCACTTTTAATTCAAAATTAATAGATTTTTATATATTTAATCTTACAAAATGATTATCTCAAGAACAATAATATATATAGCCTAACTGTTTTTGGATTTGGGCTTGTAATTTCAATGTCTACAGGAAGGAATACAAATATTGGACCCTATGCATATTTTTTAATTTCGCTGCCTGTACCTAATATTACTATAGTTATTACATTCCATATAGAAAGCGGGTGGAGTGTCACCATGATCAAAAGTGTAATGATTGGGACTGAGTCTAAATGAAAGATTAGAAGCATTCCACAACAAAAGATATCCTCCACTCCAATTAAACGTGTACACTTCATTACACGCAGACAAACAAGTGCGTAAAGGGTCTGTGGGAAGGGGGGTGTCCAGTCACATAACTAAGATAACTCTGGTTGGCAAATGGGACTTATATTTGTATAGGTAACATAAGAGTAAGACACTGGAAGGGGACGATTTTAAGCTTTTGGTAAACTTGGTAAAGCATAATATGGGAACATAAAAAAATCACGTCCAACAATAATTACAATTAGTAAATTACACAGATGTTTCTTTTGGGTAAATAACAACCTCACTTTATTTATTCCCTTTGATCATATTGAAGCAAATAATAACTGTCTTCTGGCTACAGAAAGAGAGGGCGCCCTCGTCTCCGGTTCAAGGATACCATCAAGAGAAACTTGAAGCTGAGAGACATTAAGACTGACTCATGGACGCAACTCTCACAGCAGAGAGCTAAATGGAGAGCGGCAGTCAAGTAATGAAAGCAGTTTTTGTCGCATCATGGCCTGATTACCATCATAATATATAATTCTGCTAAGACATGCAGCAGAATAGGAATTATTATGGTAAGAAAGAGGCCACGAGGGGCCAGCGGCCCACCCTATCACGGTTCACCGCCCTACACAACTGTTACACCGGTATTGAAACTACAAAAAATGATGCAAGCTCGACCGACGCGACATCCAGTAGCAGGAGGATAATGTATTAATTTACTGTAGACAGGAATAATGAGCATGAACTAGAAGACTGAAATATCTGTGACTCGGTGACTCACTGACTGCAACGAGGAGGGAGGGGTACTGTAAACATTAATATGATAGTAATACTAGACTTACTTGTAAGTTGAAGTATTACTGAGATTCTTACAAATCTACGAATACGAAGGTAAGGATCAGGGGAGAGGTCAAGCCACCGCAAACCGGTTCTGGCTTCAGTATTCATAGTTGGAGGGGAGCAAACAATCTAAAACCAGGATCAGTACCCTAACCTTCCCTAACCTTTAGGAATATATTATACAATTTTATGTTTAAAACTTGAGTAAATCATTGTTTATCCCTAATTCTAGGTGCGGGTGGACAGGGCCCCTGATCCTTACCATCGTATTCGTAGATTTGTAAGAATCTCAGTAATACTTCAACTTACAAGTAAGTCTAGTATAACTATCATATTCTTACTTCATTTTCTGAATACCGGAAGTTAAGTATCCGGGGAGAGACTTCGAAGCATGGTTTTTTGCGACCCGACTTTTATCGTCTTGCTTCTTTTCTTCTCCTCACTCGTCTACTTCTTCCATTTCTGATAATATTTGAGCATAGTGCTGGGCACTTTTGTTGTGTCATTTCATTTACTGTCTGAGTGCGTATTGGGGCCACTGTGGCCCTTTACTGGTCTAGGTATTCAACAACGCATGTTTACATAGTTCTTTATGGATATACCTTTATTTAGAAAACCTTTGTTTTGACATTTCACTCATCATTGTGTGTGCGTACATTTTACACTTTGTAACGTTGAACACTTATAACACTTTTCAATATATTGTTATAACACTTTTCATCATTTTGTGCACTTAAATCCGCCTCGTGGTGTTGCTTCACTCTACATAGTTTATCGACAAAAATCTTTTTATAAAAACAATGGTATCAACCCACCCACCTTGTCTACAGTGTTCATTTTCCCAGTACTTCTTTGTCTACCATGACTATGTTATTTTGTGACCCGTTTCACTACTTTATTTCCTGGCCTTTCGTTTAATCAGGATTAGTCTGTTTCTCCCAAATCCTTGATCGACTTATGGTAGAAACACGCAAAGATTGTGCTGTCCTCCAGGACGCATTGCGCATGATGGTATTGAGATTTGCTCCCATCACCTGAACTAAGGAAGCGGATGCCCCTCTCGTGCTGTGGCCCTTATACCGGGCCGTGTCTATTCCTGCTAAGTTCAGGACGCTCAACGTCCATCTAGCGAGCGTCACTCATGAGATCGGTCCGTGTGGCCCGATGTATGACAGGAGTAATTGTTGTTTCTCATCTTTTTAGTTCTTATCAGGAACCTTTTGATCGTCCTGACCACACACAGTGTACATTCGTCTTTAAACACGTAGAACCTCACCGAGTCCAATGGTTGGCCCAGTTGGTTGGTTTTTTAAGCAATGTTTTCATTTTGAACACAATGGAATCTTCGATTCTCATTCTGTCTACCATTAAGTTAATGATCGTTTGTCCCCTGGGAGGACACCAACAGTAACAAGATAGTCAATTTATATGATAGTAGTTTCAAACTCATGGTCTTATTGTTAGGTAACTTTTTAATCCATCGTGGCACGATTTACACACTCCAGAAAATGTTGTATCTGGGTTGTGGAACCCTCTGCTCATGGCAATTTTTACACAGCCATTTTATTAGGTAATGTTCTCCTAATGTCCTTCCCCCCCCGATCTTGGGAGGATCAGGCTTAATGCACACCTCGCCGCATTTATTGCCCCGTACCCAACCCCTGACTCAAAGTAGTCTCTCAGGTATTTCAGTATGTTTGCTATGGAGGGGTTTAACACTTTTACTCCCCTCTCAATCGCCCAGAGGGCCCAACAGTTAATATGTGTTAGATAGTTTCTTCTCGTTGAGTCCCTCCAGGTATGTTTGAAGAATTACAAAGTCTTCTCATCAATGTTGTACCTGTCCAGCGTGTTCGCTAGAAAAGGTACACCATCAATCTTAGGTCTTGTAGCCCTGGTCCCTTGCTTTCGCTGCACAGGTGCCCTCTCTCAGAGGTTCCCCGGCCTTTTGGGGAACATGCGCTGCTCTCTTGGCCGCTCTTGGAGGATCGGGTGCCACGGTTGTGCTGGCTAGTGTGGGGCGATCACTATCGCTCTCATCCCGTCTTCCTTGATTTATCTCGCCACTCGTGGCAGGAGGCTGAATGGTGGGAAGCAGAAAATGAACATATTAGCCCAGATAGATGCAAATGCGTCCGTTCTCCAGTTGTCTGGTTCTGGCTCCCAACTGACATACTTCTCTGTCTATTTAGTCTTTGGACGCAAACATATCCACTTCTGGTATGCCCCAACAGTCACATAATTCATTGAAAATATTTTCATTTAATTTCCACTCTAGGTGATCTGTGAATTTTCTAGACCTCAGGTCTGCTAGCACGTTCTCGACCCCTGGGATGTGTGTAATTGCTACCCAGTTTTGGTGGAGATGTGCCCATTCCCAAATTTGTATTGACTCTCTCAAGCAGTCCTCTGACCGTGTACCACCCATGTTCTTAACGTATGCTAATGCTTATTGTGTTATCCGTATGTATTTGTATGTGCGCGTTCTCTACCTTACGTAGGCCGCAAAGTATGGCTTTATGTGCGCTAGTTCTTCTGGGTGCCAATGGCCTCCTGTTTGTGTTGTTTGTGTATGCAGCCCCCATCCCTCTAGTGAGGCGTCTGTGTACAACTCAATCTTTGGCAGTTCCCTCCTGATCTGCCTTGGTGTTTCTAACTGTTCTAACCACCAGTTAATGTCTGCTAGACCATTGTTTGAGAACCACATTATGTCATCAAAGTTCCCTTACTTCTTTTTAGGGCCTTAATCTTATCCCTTTCCAGCTGTTTGAAGCAAGCCTCTGCATACTCCACCGCTGGTGAGTAGGCTACCATCAACACCACTACTCCCGCCACTTGTCTTATTACAGGTGTTTTATTCTTAATTATCTCTAGGGCTGCTTCTCAGAATTTTGTTAATTTATCTTCCGTTAGTTCAACTTCCATTGTAGTTGAGTCTATCTCAAACCCTAGGAATTTTAGGCGTTGTATTGGTTCCAATATCGACTTCTCCTCATTTATTGTAAATCCTAACTTTTTAAATAGGTTTACTAGGTCTGAAATTGCCGTACGGCATTCGTCCAGGCGTGTTCGCCAGCACAAAGCTGTCGTCTAAGTAGGGGAAGCATATGTGATCCCTCTCACCCATGTCAGCATAAATTGATTTTAGCAATTTTGTGAAAATCCTACGACCCGGTGCTAGACCATTGGGTAGGACCTGATACTCGAGCAGAGTTTCTCCCAGCAGAATACGCAAATATTTTCGTTGGGATTGATTTACGTTTACCGAATAGTACGCATCTGTGAGGTCAGCACTGGCCATCCATGCTCCACATTCAATCAGATCTAACGCTGTTTTTAGGTTGAACAAGTGTTTGTACTGGATGATTTTATTTAGTTCAGCGAGGTCTAAGATCATTCTGAATTTCCCATTAGGTTTCGGCCTTAGAAAAATGGTAGAGATCCACTGTACTGGATCCACCTCTTTAACACTCCCTTTTCTGTTAACATTTTTACCTCATTTGTTACAAATGTTCTCTCTTCCTTATCCATTCTGAATGGCTGAGGTTCTGTTTTGTACCGGGGTGCTAGTGAACGGTATAGTCAAACCGTATACACATTTCAAAATCCATTTATCAGACGTTAACTGTTTCCAAAATGTTAAATGATGCACAATGTTCCCTGCTTTTGTTTTAATTTCTTTGTATAGTGGGATTTCATGCTTACCAGTGTTTAATTGGACTGTTGAGGCACACACCTGGATTGGGCACCTCACTTCTGAAAACCCTGCCTGGGGTTTCCTCGGCCATGCCCACCTCTCGGAGTGGATGGCATGTTGCCGTACTGTGTGTAGTCTTCATCTGTACGCCCATACTTCTTTTCTGGTCCAGCTGAACTCGCACCCCAGTTAGACTCGCCTCTGCCTCTTGAACGCCCTTTTCCCCGGAACTTGTTGTAGGGGCGTAGTCTTGCCCTGGTGATCATAGCTGTTTCTACGCTTACCGCGGTACGCTCGGTTTGTGTTCATGCAGTTGTCGTATGCTTTAACCGACTTGAGTAGCTGCTTGGTTTGCTAACCTAGGTTCTCACCTAGTAGGTACTCCGTTGGTTCGCAGAGGTCACCATATCCCGCTTCACATGTATGAGTTCCTTACCCAAGTGTGTGTGTACTACTTTACCCACACTAGCAATACGGTCTGCTCTGGCTTGACTGTGGGTTGCTACGAGTAACTTAATAGCATTGAGCGCATTCACTGCTTGCGCTTCTAGCTCGGGGTCTGCCAAACCCCGCTGTATGATTAGGTCCATAGTCGGGACAATTGCAGAGAGGGCCTCCTAGCAGCCCTTTGGACGCCGTTAGTTAGGCACTTTCACCTTCTTTCCGTCCCTCTGCGAATCAAATTTCTTCGTTCAGGATTTGGATACTAGCTGCGGGCACATCCGCCAGCCCTGTGTAGAGCCTTGCCACATCTCGTATGGTCTTGAGATGTTTCGGGGCCCCCATGGTTGGCCCCCCCATAGTAGTGGTGTATCATCCCTGCCATTGTCTCGCTTACCGTGATTCTAGAAGTCACCTGACCAGCTGTGGTTTTGGCGGCGGAGGTGCTTTGAATGAGGTAACGGTGACGGTTTAGTCATCTCGCTCGTCTCTGTGTTAGACCATATTCTATTGCCAACATTTGTTCAGAGGTACTGAGGGAGTCTTCCTCAGTGTCTTCCTCCTCCCTAGTCTTCTGCTTCATAGTCTGTCCATGCGGCTGAACTGCTGCCATGTTGACCTACTTTTGTGTCTTGCTCAGTCCGCTCAGCGGACTGCTGCTGCCACTCTTCTCAGGCGCTGTCCCAAATTTGCTTTGTCTCCAGTCTGTACTCGCTCGCCTCCTGTCTTAATAGGGTGAGTTCTTCGTACATCCTCTTAATTTCCAATCTCTGGTTGTGGTGTAGAGGTTTGCGCTGCCATGGGCGCTTGCACTGTGGCGGATTCCTTCGCCCTGGTTTTCGGCTTAGTATCCGCCACCATTTTCTTTTGTGGCTTGGCTTTTGACACGCTCGTGGGCTCTGCCATTTCACTCTCCGATTCACTGGCGCCATGCAGTGAAATCGATGGTTGGTCCTCTATGGACATCATTTTTGGCATATTGAGTGTTGTTTGGGTATATTAGCGACCACACCGTCCAGCAGCACGCAATGCATGTTCTATCCGGCCAATAGCAGTGTCAGGAGCACATGTAATCACAGTCTTGTTTGTACGTCGTTCTGTAATGACAGCGTGAGCAGAGATTAGACAGTGTAACATACATTTAATATTACATTTCACATGCACAACCGAGTAGTCATTTCACTACTCCGCGTATTATATTTTGGATCAATATCACTTAATTTAATTTAACCTTACCTAAGTTTGTTTTCCTCCTCCAACTCGCTGTTGCTCCTCCACTGCCGAGTTGCTAACTGAAGCCAGATCCGGTCTGCGTGGGCTTGACCTCACCCCGGATACTTAACTTCCGGTATTCGAAAGATGAAGTAAGAATTATGAAATTCATGCACACACACTCACTACCCAGCCAGCAACACAGTCTAATTATATAACAAATAGACGTTCGGACATTAATTCCAACCAATGATACAATATTAGACAAACTTGTGTTGAAGACTTACCTCTCGTAATCCCAATTTTGCTTTGTACTTGATGTTAGAGCCGTCCCTTGTGAATGTTGTATGTGGCTTATCTTTTATTATAAACACAATGTCTGCTGGGATATTGTTCGGGGTCTGATCACCTTCCTTCGGGAAGGTAATCTTAGTTCCCGATTTCCAGCCAGGTTTTATTTCAACGGTGAGCACTTTATCCTCCATGCGGACAGATCTTCCGTCAGCATTTAGTACTTTCCGCGTTATCTTCATCTTTTTCGTGTTACCTTTGTATATTTCTTCCAGTGAGACGAGGAGGTCGTGCACTACAGGTGGGTCTTGTCGTTTGGACCTTTGATGGTGGTGGTGCATTCCACCCATCCCCGGGTGTCCGTGAGAGGACCCCCGTTGTGGGCCACCACCGAACCGATTACCGAAGGGATCATCGTCAATATCCATTGGGTCGTGAACTCCATGCCCGAAGAACATGGCATTCTGTCCGCCCGGTCCGAAAGGAAAGAAAGATCCGAATGGATTCTCATCCCCAAAGAACATACGGAATGTTTCGTGTGGGTCGCCGTGGTAGTTGTAGGTGAAGGTTCCCCCTTCGCCTGGCGGGCCCCCGGACCCTCCAGGGCCGTTTACCCTGGCCTTCAGCCCTTCCTCCCCGTACTTATCGAAGATTTCGCGTTTCTTGGGGTCGCTCAGAATTTCGTAGGCTTCAGCGACTTCCTTAAATTTTTCCTCGGCTCCTGGTGATTTGTTCTTGTCTGGGTGATATTTCAGCGCCATCTTGCGATAAGCCTTTTTTAGTTGGTCTTCGTTCGAATCACGGCCGATGCCGAGAACTTTGTAAAAATCCTTACCCATGTTTATGAATAGGGTTATACACGGCGGTGACGGTGTGGTAGTACTGGAGGCCCGATGGCGAGGTGAATAGCAACTCTCTACGTGGCCTTATTTAGCAAATGACAATCGGTTTGCCCAACTGCTGCATCGACAATGCTCACTATTCCGTCGTTTGGGCGCTTATACGACGACACCGGATATTCAGTTCTCTCACTGCCACGATTGCAGGAGGAGCCCTTGTTTTGCTTTTCTCCCAAGTTCGCGAATATACTAGGTTATTCCAGATGGTTCGCGAAATAAACGTCACTTCCGCGATGTAAGATATAAATAGAGACTGGTTCCCGTACCCTCGTTCACTGCTATCATACTGGAACGCAGGCAAGGAACCAGTCTAGCCAAAGATGATCGCGCTTGTAAAGACTAACTCATAAGTATGTGTAAACGGAATACCTTAGGCTTATTGCAGTTGGGTCCGCAATAATATGTCAGTATAGTTTGTAGTGGCACCACCATATTATGTCATTGTGTTTATATAATACACTATATTTGTTCTTCGCTTAGAATTATAGGTAAGAAATAATCGGTTACAGAGTACGAATAATGATATTATAAGCCATTCTATCAAATACACACATTATTGTGATGCTGTGGACGATACTAGCGATGATAACGATTAGTTATAGTTTATGTTTATGATCATTATATATATATCTTTTTTTTTTTCATTATTGTTATACTATTCGTCTGTGGTATTTTCTGTTGTTGCGTCATTCGTGTAAACTGTGCATTCACTTTTATCCCAAATAGTTTTCAGTGATTTTAAATAGTATAACTATTGCAACTGTATGTAATACAAGAAAATGTGAGTAGATATGTGTGCAATTACTTGGAATGTCAACAATGGTGCTGTGCAGAAATATTAGCTAACTCAACATATGTCATTAACATGTGAAAGAAAAGGAGATATGCCTTACAATCTTAGGCTAAGCCTAAATGCCATTTTAAGGGTAAGAGTATGCATATGTAATGTTGAACTTATTTACTCTGTGTAAAATGGAGATTTACACTAATTATTCTACCTGAACGAGGGGTTTGTATATTAGTGTAGATATGCCCTACCTACAGAAACATCGTTTATAAATATGTTCACCATATAATGTACCGATATTCACTAATTACATCATGATTGGAAAGAACAACAACTTAAAGCTGCATAGTCCGATGAAGCATCAAATTTTCAAAACCAAAATAATTATTTAGATTTGATTCTACATATCTAACTTAGATACATTTGTTTCTGCGTAGAAGGCAATACTGAGTCAATTTAACAGAACCTGTTACTGCAGAAGTCTATGGTTTTCCATGTTTGCTCTCAAAATATCTCAAAAGTTTACAATTTCAAATAAAAGTAACTTTGAACTAATGTAAAGTAGATACTAGTGATCGATCTAATATATTTATCTCAGAAAGAATACAGAAATCGAAAACCATCGGACTATGTAACTTTAATTTTCTATAAAGCTCTCACTCCCTAATTATAGTAAATGCCATTGTGATACTTTGAAGGGGTCCTGTGTTACTGTTGCAGCATTAATTTGAAAATATGGTTGTTTTCTGCTTTGTCGAATGGCACCGTGCAGTGCCATGCAAATAGAGCAATAAAGTTATGTGCTTTAAAAAAAATAGTAATAGGCCTTCAACTTCAGACAATTTGAAATAACCCGCCCATCTATTCGGATTATGGTCTATTCTCGATCTTCGGCATGATGTCACAACCCCGGAAACTAGCCCGCGAAGGGTAAAATACTGCAGTGATGTGCGCTGCAGCAATGCTATGTCTCTGCGAAGCATTTATTTTTGTAAAATAAATTTTAAAGCTTTCATTGGATCGATTAAAAATATCTTAATGCGCGATTGAAGAGGAAGATCTGAAGTATTTAATGTAACCTAAGAGCAATTTACCCTGAAAGTATTAAAAACAGAGATAATAGTGAAAGTTGGGATATTCTGAGTGTCACTGCCAGTGTTAGCCTTACCAGATCATGGCCTCAAAAACTATTTTCGCAAAATAAATTCAAGAACTTCCAATTGGCTGATAAAAAAAAAGCTGAATGTGAAATTGTAGAGAAAGATCTGAACTATTTAATAGAAACAAGAGAAATTTGCTTACAAAGCACCAAAAGTCACAAATTACTGTGATAGTTAGGGTGGTTTTAATGTTGTCTCTATATATATAGCCATGTTCACATGGGCAAAATCTAAAGCGATTCAGCCAAGGCGAATAGCAGGAGTTGAATTAGCCACCCGTTCACACAGGCACTACTTGGGCCGGAAGTCGATATCTGTGCATGAGCAAGTACGAGAGAGTGGGTTCGACCTAGATATGTATGTACTGAATCGTATTGGTTTGGAACGGTCAAAACTTCTGCTGGGCAGTGAAAACCTATAAATAAATGACACAAAAAATATATGTGAACCTCTATCCGACCAACATATATGTGAACCTCTATAGACCAAATTATATAATATGCGCTTTTGATCGACCGGAAAGTCAACAAACTAAGGTCTCGACTGTGCATGCGTGTCACGTCCTTAATCCGCCTCAGTGCGTCCACACGGGCAAAATAAATCGATTCACAGAAATCGACTCACGTAAACTACCTCGAGAGGTGGTTTACAGAAACCGGATCACAGGAATCGATTCAGCCCTAATCCGCCTCAGACGCCCGTTCACATGCGAAATGTAACCCGAACTAGGCAAGTCGCTTTCTACAAATCGATTTACATTGCCCGTGTGAACACGGCTTATGAGACTGGCATTTGTTTTACCCTTCGCGCGCCGTGAACCCCAAAAGTGCCCGGATGTCCGACATCGAGAATGCATACACAAATAGCTTAAGATCAGGTGATTTTGGTTGGCATTCTTCAGCCTGTTTCTTTTCACATCAGATTACGCTAGTTCGTATTTTCTCATCCACCAAGATGGAGGTAAGTTGATACTGACGTCCCTTGTCGCCTTTAACAATGTAGATACACCTTATGTTATGATTAATATCTGCATCCAAAGTGTATACCACTGGTTGTGCAATATACAATGACACTGCTTATAAGTAAATATAACATATAGGTTATTGAAATATGGTAAGTGCATTGTTTCTGACAACCGGTTTAGTTCACACAGGCACCAAGTTGTACACCGGGTTGCGTGCGAAACAGTGCTACTCCGCTTCATGTAGCATGATTGCGAGCATCGGCGCTCCTGGTCCGACGTACTACGTGTGCTTGCGATAAGTCGTTTGTTTGGGGTCAATGTCCCATGTCCAGAATGATAGCTTGCCAGGGTACCGGCACAGCAATTGCACGCATGTCATTACAACACGCAGTTTTGGGAAGGGGGGGTGGGGGGGGGGGGTGTTTAAATGTGCAACCAAAAACATGAAATGGTATGCTTTAGCTTTAAAAACCACTTCCAACTTCGGCGACGATATCGATAATAAAAGTGAGACGCCGACGTAATCAGGTAGGTATATGAGACACAAAAATTTCAAAGTCAACAGATTCCACATAAAATATATCATTGCAAAGGTATTGGAAAGTCCTTTCTAATGATACTTAAATCATCATCCTGTGACAATTATCAAAGAAGTTGTGACACTTTATAAAGCGTTTTTAATGGGTAATTTTGGTCCATTGTTTCAATGGAAAACCAATTGAATTCTGTGACCCACTTGGCATGTGTGAAAAAAATGTTTTGTAAAGTGTCAGAACTTCCTTGATAATTGTCACAGGATGATGATTTAGGTATCATTAGAAAGGACTTTCCAATAACTTTGCAATGATATATTTTATGTTGGAATCTGTTGACTGAATTTTTTTGTCACATACCTATTACCAGACACAGCTTTTTATCCGCCCTCAAAATCAATGTTCCGGGCCTCAAATTGACACCAAATTACACCCTAATATGGAGTAGTATATAAAGAAACAAAATATACTAGTTTCAAAAATATCAAAACTTACCTTCAGGTAGCATTCCAGTGACTTGAACAGACATAAATTTGAATAAAGATTTGTTTTCACTTCTATAAATCAGACAGAAAATATTTTTGGATGTAGTAGTGGAGCAAAATGTGAACTATATCATTCATATGGTTGCAGTCCTGGAAGTCCCAAAATAAAGATTGCAAGTGAGATGGAAACAGATAGTCAGGTGTGCTCCGCACACGCACCGCGGGACACATGAGTACCATGAAAGCGGTGGTTTTTTTCCGTGTGGCTATGTAATGGTTACATACTATGACTGCAATGTATGCATATATATATCTAGGGACCAACCAGACCCAGCAAGGCAGGGGTCACATGACGTGGTGAAGTGGTGTATAATAAACTGGCACTTATTGTCTAGATCTTGGAGGAGTCACGTCTCTGTCTTTAGTCACATCTCTGTCTTTACTTTGCCACGACACTACATGGTGTCAGATGTGAACAAGAACCAGCCGGCATGTCAGGAATGGGACTAAAACCGCCACCTCCCCTTTGCTTAGAGGGGAATGTGGCATTGAATTGGCGTACGTGGTACGGGGCATATCAGCTATACGCCGGTGCAACAGGAGTAACCGGTAAGAGTGAACGGACACAATGCTGCACATTCCTACACGTTGCGGGAGCAAATGCCCCAAAAGTTCACCATGCAATGAAATTCGAGAGCAGAGAACGTGACAAGATAAAACCTCTAGTAGAAGCGTTAAAAAAGTATTGTAGCAGCAAGTCGAACAGAACAATTGTGCAATATCAATTCTCTACGTACAGCCAGGGCACCATATCTATGGGGACCTCCCCGAACCAACAAGAGTATCTACTAGGTGAGAACCTAGGGGAGCGAAACAAGCAGCTACTCAAGTCGGTCAAAGCGTCCGACAACTGCATGAACACAAACCGAGCATACCGCGGTAGGCGCAGAAACAGCTACGATCACCAGGGCAAGACTATGCCCTACAAAAAGTTCTGGGGAAATGGACGTTCAAGAGGCAGAGGCGCGAGAGGCATGTCTAACTGGGGTGCGAGATCAGCGGCACCCGAAAAGAAGTACGGATGTACAAATGAAGACTACGCACAGTACGGCAACGTGCCATCCACCCCGAGAGGAGGGCGTGGCCGAGGAAACCCCGGACGGGGTTTTCAGATGTGAGGCGCCCAATCCAGGGGCCATATGCAGGACGCGGTGTTAGCGAGCCAAAACGCGTTCAGACGGGATTTCTGGTTTAGCGCCGAAAAGTCGGTATGCAGGAGGCGGTATTACGCTAACACCGCACGTTTAAGGTCCGCGACACTAACCCCGTTTCATAAGACGTTTAAGGGCGGTGTTAGCGTAAGGTTGTGCCCAAATCTATTCAATGCTGTCATATTTAACAGAATTACATACGCAATAAGTGAAATTTGAGCAATTTAACCCTAAATTCGAAGCGTTATTAAGGCTACCACCGCATTGGCGGTGATATTAATAGTTATATTTTCTAATCGACGAACGTAAAGTAAACAAATCGCCGCCGCCGCCACATCGACGTCGCTTTCCATACTGGCGGCGGCGGCGGTTTGTTTACTTTACGTTCGTCGATTCGAAAATATAAATATTAATATCGCCGCCGTTGCGGCAGCAGCGTTAACATTGCTTCGAATTTAGGGTTAATTTCATCAAATTTCACTTATTGCATATTTAATTCTGTTAAATATGATAGCATTTAATAGATTTAAGCTTTATGGGTACAGACGCAGAGGGATTTCCCAAATCTATAAATAAATTCACGTTTAGCTAAAATGAAAATGTTACGTGCTCCTGCATACGACTTGACACAGTTCCCGACGTCGGTGATAGCTAAACGGTAACAGGCTCTAACACCAAACCCCGCTAACACTGACTCCTGCATATGGCCCCAGGTGTGTGCCTCAACAGTCCAATTAAACACTGGTAAGCATGAAATCCCACTGTACGAAGAAATTAAAACAAAAGCACGGAACATTGGGCATCAATTAACGTTTTGGAAACAGTTAACGTCTGTTAAATGGATTTTAAAATGTGTGGTGGGGTTGACTATACTGTTCCCTAGCACCCCGGTATAAAAGAGAGAACCTCATCCATTCACAATGGATAAGGAAGAGAGAACATTCATAACAAATGAGGTAAAAATGTTAGCAAGCCAGGGAGTGTTAAGATAAGAGAGGTGGTTCCAGTACAGGAACAATGGATCTCTAACATTTTTCTAAGGCCGAAGCCTAACGGAAAATTCAGAATGATATTAGACCTCACTGAACTAAATCCTTACCTTCGTATTCGTAGATTCGTAAGAATCTCAGTAATACTTCAACTTACAAGTAAGTCTAGTATAACTATGTATATTCAAATAGGAGATTAGACAGTCTCCCCGAAGATCGATAATAATTAATACTGACGATGTTAGTAATTAAGCTATGCACATAAAAAAAAACGAATAAACAATTATACGGTCAGAAAAGAAAGATGTTTTGATAAAAGGAACATGTAAGGTATGCATATATGTATCTAGGGACTGACCGGACCCAGCGAGGCGGGGGGTCACATGAAGTGGTGTATAATAAACTGGCACTTGTTGTCTAGGTCTTGGAGGAGTCACGTCTCTGTCTTTACTTTACCACAACACTACAATGACTGTACCAATTTACCATTACGTAGTCATAGCCCTTTTTATTCTACGAAACATTTAAATGTATCTGTATATTTATTCTATATATATATATTAACTATTGTCAGTGGTATTTTTATTAACCCAAGTATATCACTGTTTCATCCATGAAAACTGCTGGTCAATACTGTAGTAGTCTGCACTGACCTCTCAGGCAACTAACCACATAGGCATGGGTAGTGTGGTGATACCAGGGAGCCTAGGTGGTGTAATGGTTAGCACACTGGCCCGGAATGCAAAGAGATGTGGGTTCGAGTCCCGCTCTAGACGCAATATTTCCCATTTTCATCACCCCCCATGACAATACTTTCTCATTTGAATATATAATTAAATACTTACTTAGTTAAAAGTCTTCATCTTGTAATATGATTTTCACATGCATTCCTTACATGATTTTTACCTTATGATTTTCACATGCATTCCTTACATGAATATTCTTAATAACAATTCATCAGATAGTCTCCAGATGGTTACTTACTGTTCTTAATTTACATAATTATGCTTTAAAAACCAAGTACGTAAGGCATATATACAGACATCACAAGCCTTAATTGTGTGTGTCTGCCCGCATGCACGCACACACCGGACGTGGTGGTCGAATAAAATTCAAACCACGCTCACTCACTCACTCACTCATTGGTTAAATCGAAAGGTGAATGTCCTTAATATTCCAATTTTGTCCTTGTCTTGATTGTACTGTTTATAAGTATTATAATATGGTGATTTTTGTTCTATTTTCAGATCGAAGTAGTACACGCCAAGTCCGGCAAACACATTACCAAGCTGAAGGATGTGAGTTCACTAGATTGCCCTTCTGGTTTTTGTCACCCGGGGCCGTGTTCAGGGTACGCCTCCGAGTCGTCTCAGAGACGTCTCCCATTTCAGAGTAGAGACAAAAAGTGACTCGAAAATGGCTGCCATATTCCAGGGTTTCAGCCAATCAGAGCTCTTCTTTTCCAATGCAAATGGCTGTCCCCTATGACTGCTTTTGCTGTTCAGACTAGCGTGATATATTCTTGACATGGATATTCAATGATTCTTAGCCAAATATTTGAATGCTTGAAATATTAACTACATTGCTCTTAGAACTACTAATAGCAGTTATGTAGACAGGACATACCCATCACTACCAATTCCGTTGAAGCTCAAATAGTGCATTCTGTTGCATCAAGCAGGGATGGGATAAGTAGAATTATCTAGATTATAACATGGTGTGGAATTTGATAATAAAATATTCCAGGCCTGGAAAGTCATGGAATTTGTCTAAAGATCCTTGAATATGGAAAATCGTGATTGTATTTTTTAAGACCTACCGCATATGTCCCAATAGAAGCACGCTACCCAATAGAAGTACACACCCCATTTCAAGATTGAAACCACGCACAAATTTACCATCATATTCAGACTGAATGCACATAAAATAAGACAATCCCACTTTATTTCAGAGGCACGACAAAAACAAATCCATGAAATTCTTTAACTTTAAATGGACGTGCATCCATGTGTATGCACTCAGGCAGTGCGAGTCTATTGGGAGATATGCGGTATATTATCTTTTAATCATTAATAGCTGGGTTTATTGTGCATATTTTCTTTGTAGTTGTTTTGTAGTTGAAGTGATTTTTGTGGGTTCGTTATCCTGTCGTTTGATTTGTATATTAAAACTATATGTTTGTTTTATTTTATGCTTATTTACACTTCACATCGTACTATGAATACGGCCATGTTTCAGGGTACTGTAATCTAATTAACATATTTAAAATGTCCTGGAACTTTGCAGTGAAAGTCCTGAAATTTGGTATGTCAAAATGGGATGAACCCTGTATACGCTAGTCAATGGGCTTTATATTCACTAAAAGACCCGTCCTGATATGACCTTAGATGTTGCTAGGACGTAAAACAACAAACAAACAAATAATCACTAAAAGGTTTTGTGATGTCGTTCTGGGGAAGGTCTAGCAATGTTTTTTTTTATAACCCTTTATCCATAATTATCCATGGGTGTAAGCATATTTTGGTTCTATTTATGAGATACTGACGTCCAATAGCCGATGATAAAAATCAATGTGCTCTAGAGGCGTCGTTAAATAAAACAAGCTTTAGTATTTATGAGTAAGCTTATCTAACTTTGGAAGTGTTCCTTGGCCTACATCCCCGTAACGGCTGAGGAGTATTATGTGAAAGCTTGACGACACTGCTCCTGTCTTGATGGATACTAAAAAAAAGAATAGTGGTTTTTTTTTATAGAAAAAGATTACAAACCATCCTAATAATTATGAATATACAAAGTTGTGTTGGTTATTTTATTTGTCATTTAATAATTATGTGCATTGTTTAATTGAATATATACATTTAAAAATCCCAGCCATATGACTCTTGTAATTCCTTTCTATTATTGTAATTGTTATTTGTATTGTGAATTGGGAAAAGATCAATTATGTGTACTTTAATGTATTTTATTGCATACATATTTAACCTCTGACGGTTTCTGGAATCTTGATTCGAACTGTCGGTCACATTTGTTGTATTTGTAACCATAGGGAATTCCTTCTGAAATCTCAGTATGTCACTCTAACTAATATTCTCTCTCAGCTCACTGGATCCTCAACAATATTGGATGTAAAATGGGCTTACCACCAGCGAAGTAAGTAAACTGAACTACTGCAAGACTAGTCAGGTATAATTTGACTTGGATTCCTAAACCCTTACATATACGTCCGTTTGCTTACTTTATCATAATTACCTTTATTAACATTCCATGATGGGAAGTTTGTTAGTTTGAAAAGTATTCACACTCTGGCTGTCCCAACATAGCTACCGTTACATTTGATTGAAAAGCAAAATTTGTCGCAAAGTGTGATGATGGTAGAGGTAGCTAACAAAAACCACGAGGCTAGAGTTTGCTTATTTTAAAGCAGACCTACCTGCACCTCAGGCTGTCCCACCTCCGCCACCCAACTAACATAAAAGTATATAGCAAAAAGTGAAACCAAAAGGATAATAACAATATAGGTAATACAGGATGATAACATAATTTCTCTGCTTTTTTCTATACATTATATGAGTTAAGCTAAGATTTCCATGCATATATGTGGTATGCGAATGTGGCAAAAAATCAAAAAGCATGTAATGGCATAGTAGTGCTTCCATACGTCCGAATGCGAATGCAGAAAATGGATGGACCGATCAATGTGAATGCTGCCTCGTTTGCCATAGAAAAGAATAGTAACTGACTTTCTTTCACAAATTTGGAGTAAAAAAAAACTCAAAATGTGATGGTTATCTTTTTTTCCCCCTTTTTTTTCTTCTGTTAAACAGCCCCCTAGCACAAAAGGTAGACATCGGCTATTGGGGCTCGGCATGGGTATCTATATCGCATTCGCATACCGGATATATGGAATCTTAGCTTGTCTTCTTTATTAGGGATTTGTTAGTTTTTTTAATGTTTGACGATGTGCTATTTTGTATTTCACAGATGCCAAGATGTACAACGAGCGACAGGCCTGGAAGTTAGCTCCAAGTACGGCAAGACTTAGTATTCTATTTTCTGTCTGTGCCATATACAGGGATGCCAGTCTTCCACTAATTAATGGGATTCCAATCATTTCCAAATTTTTCCATTTTTCATTTAACAATGTTTTAGACAATTTGGGATTACTTAGATTTTTAGAATTTTCCAATTTCCATGCATATCCATTACTACAGATTTTCTTTTCTTCATATTTTTCAAATTAGATTTTTCTATGTACGTTTTAGATAATTTGGGACGTTTAAAACTTTTTCTTTTCTTTTTTTTAGATCGACAATTTCCCATAATTCCACTAATTTCCAGTAGAGATTTCTACTGGAAAATCTTTAATGGAACGGGCAAGATATGAAGAATTTGGTGTGCTGTGATTGGCCAATATTCTATGGCGACTTTCTCATAAGGCTAAACACTGACACCACCGGTGGCACCTCCTGTTGCATTAGGAGAACACTACCATCAATACTGAGCCTACCAGGTCTATTTTTCCACTAATTTCATCAACCCCAGCTGGCATCTCTGCATATATATATGGAAAATATTTGATTATGGAAAATATATGCATTATCCTTTGCAAGCTAATCCGACCATAATTGACAGTAATTTCCCTACTTAATTGCTATTCTGTTACATCCACTCAACGAAAATGGAAACATTAATGATAAGCTGCATATTATTGAATACAAAAGGGGTATTCTGAGTTACCCTTGTCCTGTAAGTACTGCAGCTGTGACCCAGCACGTCGCATTGCAGCTATGGTGTTCACGGTAGAATGTGTGCGCATAGGTAAAGCCAATGACTGTCTTTGTTTTGCTTTGGATGCCGATTTCAGCACATGCGCAGTCAGCATTACAAACTTGTCTATTGCAGATGCAATTTAAATTGAATAACTTGGTGATTTAAGTTTTCAACGATCGTTCAAAACGAGTTTCCTCTGCAAAGATCAAAGTAGTAATCATGCGTGTGGGCATGGTTCGCACACGTTGCCGAAAGTCTTAAATGTTCTTTTAATTTTTAGGTAACAGTTTATTCATCAGAACATAGATTTTTTTCAGCACCACAGCACTGGTCTTCTTACCGTTTACATTACATTGTAAATAGTAGATCAGCTGGTACTTGGATAGGGCATATTAGTAGATTATGATGGAGGTTAGTGGGTTAGCCCTAATAAGTTCAGTATTGTGTATGTTATGTCGTAATATAAATCAGGGGTGAAAGATCTCCGCGATTTCGCGGATTTCCGGGATTTTTCCTGTAGCTATAAGTGTATACTAATACATTGTTCCCTTCCTGATATGACCTTAGATATTGCCATGACGTAAAACTCCAACAACCAACCAACCAATACGTTATTTCACGCTGCAGCACCATCAGCGTATACTAATATGTGGTGCAAACGCCGCAGCACTAGCAGCGTATACTACTAATGCCTTCAAACGACGTAGCAGTGTCAGCGTATACTGATATGTGGTGCAAATGCTGTATCACTAGCAGCGTATACTACTAACATGTGCTTCTAATGCTGCAGCACTATCAGCGTATACCGATATGTGGTGCAAATGCCGCAGCACTAGCAGCGTATACTACTAATACATGCTTCAATCGGCGCAGCACTATCAGCGTATACCAATATGTATGAAACCCGACTTCCGGGAATTTTCAGCGATTCCCTGACAATGCTAAGCCTATGGGAGAATATCAGCATTTCCGCTTTTCTTACCGGAAACCACTTTCATCCCTGATAAATAATTCACAATACGACAACGAGTGTGACGGTGCCCCAAAGTAACTATGCGCCAGCGTAACCATAAACAGTTATCCCTGCAACACACATACCGTAACTATTGTGTGGTAGTTAACGTCTTGAATCCATTAAGCTTAAACAGTCAGTTACAACTTAACATTCATACAGTCACAACCTTACACACTGTATTAATTTGAAAATTGTTCCTGTCTTCATCATTGGTAGTAGAATCAGTAGCAATTATGGTGAAAACACGCAAGACGAACAAGCAGGCGAATGTGTCTGTTGTGCCAGTCGCGGTAGCAACAATTCCGGCAGCTGAAGAGCTGTCAACAAGTGGCGTTAATGTCGATCTTGTGCAGGATGGTAGCCACATTGGTACACAACCTCATACAATTGTTGCTGATGTGGAAGTGCTGACTGTTAAAAGTATGAAGGAGGTGTTTGAAGCTCAAATGGCTAACATCAATGGTTGTCTCGACCGTCGGTTGGCTGACTTTGAAGCCCGAGCTCACTTCAAGTCAAGATCATTGTTGATGACAACTGAACGTCGCGTGGAGCAGGAGCATCGTAACAATTTAATTGGTGCTTCAGAAGGCTCTGCCACCCACATATGTAACAGATGCAAGACCAAGGTGCTACAGTCGAGCGTCGGATCCTGCTGTAGTGGTGGATCCTGGAACAAGGCCGTGTGCGGTTTTTCAAGGTGATCGTCAGATGTATGCTAACGTTCAATAAGATGGACAGATTGCGTCACCATTTCGAACCGCTACTGTCGACCGCGCGTACGCTGATGTCGGCCATGAAGGCGGTAAGTTTGGGGTGTTCGTAATCTCCGTCCTGCTAGAGGTAAGGTGTCACTAATGCCTAATGACTTTGTAAATCGGGATGATAGGAAGACTAAAGTTGCACTTGGTGATAGTACATGGACTGAATATATGTCGGCATTATTTAGAATATGTGGCTCAAAGTATCTTCCTGTTAACTGGGTGCCTCCCCTCATCTGCGTCGTCATATGGATCAGTTATGTAATATGGCTACAGAGTGGGATTGGGCAATCTGTCTCGCATGGTCGGAAAGAATATTTGACATGATCGAGGATGGGCGGTTGCCGTATGGGTTGCAGGATATCCTTGCCATTAAAGATGTTCAACGAGACAGGTGTGCTGTTGGTAATCACATAGTGGCTAAAAAATCCTTCAGCTATGAGTCGTTGGGTGATTTCCGTTATAAGAGTACTTATAGTAAGGAAGTGGATGGGACTCCATGCACACAGAGGAATATGGGTACACAGTGCGGGTACTATTCATCGCATGGCATACTTCCAAATAGGCATGCCCATGTGTGTGCTTGGTGTGCAACTCAATATAAAAGGGCCAACGGCCATAAGGAAGTGGATTGTAACAATAAAAGGAAAATGCTGTTGAGAAATGCCGAGGTTAATACTGAAAAACGGGAAGATACAAATAGAAAGGGTTTTCTTCAAGCGGCCTAAATAAGGTCGTACAGTTAGTAGACAATATTCAGCCTGTGTCAGTATATGATATGTCTGTGCAACAATATATCAACCGTGATACAAATTCAATATCGTCTTTAAAAACGTTCATCATTTCAAAGTTATCGTTTATTACTGCTACTACCTGCATGTCAGTCACCTATTGAGCCTGCCAATTATGGCATTTCAGTCGGTGCCCAGCTGCACTTATTTGGGTTTTTCAAATTTAAATGATTTGGAAGTATTTATAATTGAACGTATAATGCTTTCTTCACCAGATGCCTCACTTTTTGCTGTTACAATGACGGTCGAGAGGTTTCCCCTCACCCTGATGACAGTCCAGATACCGTTTTTACCCAGACAACCAAAAAACCTGGCCATGCTGAGATCGTTCCTCCATATTGTAGACATGACAAAGCATCTGCATTCAGTTCTCAAGATACCATACAGGCAATCAATAAATTTAAAAAGACCGAAGTAAGTAAGACTTTTGTATCACTGACGGCAAAGAAGGATATAAAGCCGATTTCACCACATGATTATTGCGTGATAATATTAAATATATGGCCAATTGTTAATCATAATGTGCAGCACGAGCAATTTTATCTTGATTTATACGTCAGGCACACAGGGTTACCCAATTATTTGTCGGCTTGTATCCCTGTTCAGTCGTGCTTGATAATTACAGTAGAGGTCAGCCCAGTTGGGGTTTGACCGGTGGCTACCCGTGCCGCCACCTAGCGCAGTGTAGTGGTACTGCGCTGGTGTACGGCGTAGTCTCCGCTGCTACCATGTGATAGTAGAGCTCATGTTCAGACTACTACACTACCCTAAAGGCAATAGCATTAACTCTGGAATTCGTAAAGGTTTTTGCCAAGGAAGCCCTTTTAAATACACGCTCCCAAATATAATGGGAGAGCAGACGGGATGGCCGAATGAGTTAGAGCATCCGTCTCCCGTGCTGGTAGATCGTGGGGTCGTGGGTTCGAACCCTGGTCGAGTCAAACCAATGACTTAAAAATTGATACTTGTCACTTCCTAGCCAGGCGCTCGGCATTATTAGGACAGGGCAAGGACTGGTGTGCTCAGTGTCAGGATAATGTGACTGATTGTGATACCAGGTCATGGTGCCAGCGGCCTGGTTTCCCAGTGGGACAACACTATAAAGTTGCCATGAGCGCAGTCACAAGTCGGTACCCGTCCTGATATGACCTTAGATGTTGCTAGGATGTAAAACAACAAACATCAATATTTAGATTTCATCATTTAGCCCAATAATGTGGGAGATATTTTAGATCAAAAGTAAATGTTAATATTGTGTATTATGTATCTTATTGGGATGGATTTAGCTAAATAAATAGAAAATTACATCACTAGTTTGTCACATTGTCAACAGCATTGGAAATAAAGTGTCACAAACTTAATGAAAACCTCTGAACAACAGCTCATTTCACTTCAAATGGTCATATACAATGTCGTCATTAAGTCGAAGACATTTTCTTTTTTTTAATTATAAAAATTATGAAATAGTTAACCTTTTCTGGAGTCATTAACATTTCGTTTCCACTTGCAAGTACCATGAAACTGTATCAAATACTGAGTACAGATAGAGTACAGGAACTATATTCACCATTTGACACTATGCATGGACCCAGTTATGGTATAGTAAAAGATAAATCCTGAAATTGCCATTAAACATTGAAATTTGAGCCAAACATTTGTGTAAAATTGTTGATTCCACTTGGACTCTGACCTTGCTAATATCTTTCTGCTTTTCTCTTTAATCATCACAAATAAGACAAAACCATAGCAATGAGGTTTCAAATTATTATTACTACTGTTTATAAAGCAAGTGGCATGTGAAATGTCCTAAAAATGTCAAGCTTTGTGTGGAAAATATTTGATTTTGGAGTCAGATTGGTTTCCATGCTATGCTGTTATTGACTGGGTGCGAGCATCATTTGACCTTCTTAAAAATGTCAGAATATGTTTATTTTCAATTACTCAGATCCAAAAGGACCTACACATTGAGGAAGCTTGTATATAGGACTTTGACAGCATTTTGATTTTGTAGTACTGATGTCACAGTATTGGTACACAACTTCTGAGAGCGACCCATATAGACAATTGAAGGCGTGCCCCCTATCACTCCCTTTATATGGAATTAATGTGGATAATAAGAATTCTTTTGACATTTCGCTGGCATACTTCTTCGTTAGCATGCGCTTGTTTTGAACGATCGTTGGAAACCTGACTGAGGCTGTAGTGCATATAATGAGAGAAAATGGACACTGAGTTTTGTAATTTGGATGACTTTATAGGTGTGGCAAAGACCGAAGAGTTTGCTATTAAAGCCTATACCAATTTATTAGAACTATCTAAATTCCTTGGACTAGAGTTATCATTTAAAAAATGCATTCCGCCAACTAAAAATTGAATATGGCTAGGTTATAACATATTAGTAGAATCAATGCAAATCAAGATACCAGATAGCAAGCTGTCAACGATAATAGAAGAATGCAAACTATGGAGGGTTGGGAATATGGTGTCCAGGAACGATATACAAAGGCTTGTCGGATGGCTACAGTTTTTCACAAAATGTGTCCTACCTAGTAGACATTTCATCAATCGGATACTTGATACACTACGTTAAACTCCATTTAAAGGGAAAATAACAGTTAACACAGATTTGTTGCAGGATGTGGAGTGGTTTGTTGAGTATGCCAAACAATCAAATGGTTCAATTTTGATTCATCCACAGGCTAAACAGTTATGAACAATTGAGTGTGATTCTTCACTTAGGAGCCAGAACATTTTAATTACGCATTATATTTCAAAGCTATACAAAAGGAATTAATTGATAAACGCCACCATATAGGCCAATTAGAGGCGATTAATCTAGTGGCATCACTTAAATTGTTATGCCTTCCAAATACAGAAAATCTTGAGATTGTAATTAATACGGATAACATTGCCTCACAAGTATTTTTGTCTACAGGCACAGGAAAAGACCCTATTCTATATGCATGTGCACGAGAAATTTGGAAATTTGCGGCCTTTAATAACTGTTCAATTTCTGCTGTACATATGCCTGCTAAATTGTTAAAATTGGCTGATGCACTAAGCAGACAGTTTAGAGACATCAGCCTTGTTAACCTCCTCAAAGATGTGCCAAAAGCTTAAACTAACAAGAAAAATATTCCATTTCAATGTTCAGCTTTTGGATACTAATCTGTAGAATCTGGGAATATCATTACTCTAATTGCCACTCTATTCTCAGCCCTACACCTGGATCTCCATGGCAAGATAATGACATTGTTGGAGGCAGGTTTAGCACCAGGAACATGGAAGAACAACCTCCACCACATTAAAAGGTATACAAACTTCGCTAAAATAGATAATATAGATCAATTCACCCATCCCATTACCAAATAATGGCATATACAACATACTTATCAAACAAACTCAAATCCCCAAGTGCAGTACTGAACTACCTAAGCCACGCACGCATGTGGGTACTCATGATGGGAGGATCTGCATCAAGTTTTGACACTTACCCTGTATTTCTTGTTAGACGGGGTGTATCAAATTCAGCAGCACATATGCCCTCTAGGGCGGTGCCCCTAGAAGTCTGTGACATACTGAATATAGTAAATTTCCTTTGCTCAGCAGGAAATATTGCAGATGTCCTGATGGCCACATTGATAATTGGCTATTTCTCGTTCTTGCGACAAAGTAATTTATTGCCGTCTGGGAGTCTGTATGATTCAGGGCACTGGCTGTCGTGGGATGATGTTGAGTCATCGGGTGACAAACTCATCGTCCAGGTACGTTCAAAAACGACTTGGAATCCGATGAAGGCGTTCGGGATATGACTGGCGACTATTCCTGGTTCATCATGCTGTCCGTTGCAAGCTTGGCTGTCATATGCGAGGACAAGGAGAAACGGACGGGCGTTCATCATGCCTTCAGGAAGACCACTTCTGAGCACCACACCACAAGATGCTTACGGCCACCCATTTGACACTCACATCACTATTTGGTCGAGTGTCAAAGGTGCGGCCTTAGGACCCTTCTCCATGCATGATATATGTCGGATGTAATTAAATCAATTAAGCCCTTGAGTCGATCTTTGAGAATGAGGCCTTGGTAGATATAATTTAATATATGTCCAAGTGACAGTTAAACAACTTTCCTAAAGGTCTAATATGAACAAATCAGCAATCAATATGAGCCTTAAAGTGATAATTAATTGGCCATCCCCTTATGTGATAGTAGTCAGTAACTATAAACTGAATCACAGTCGCCTTAAGGAAAAACAGTATTACTGTTGTACATTTATAAATATATTGAGCTATCTTATGACTGTGTCAAACCTATTGTTTGTTTAGACCTCAATAAACTTGGGTCCACTGTACTTGTCTTGTCGTGTTGTGAATTATGTGCTAAGATGGTGGGTCACTGCAAAAACTGTGCTGTTATCATGGGCACGGTGTATGTGATGGGGGTGGGCGAGAGAATGGAGCTTGAATTTAGATTGTTGGTTCAAGTACCCTGGAATGTTCTTGAATTTAACTGTGTTCTTAGATTTACCCCATCCCCTCCCCTTGCTCCAGTTATCCCCAACCCTTGCCTGCCTGCCGAGATCGCTTAGTCTGCAAGTTCTTAACCTATATGTAGAATATAATTTATTATATATATATAAGTAGGCGGAGTTTCCCCTTCTCTCTTTATTAATTAATTATTTATTTATTTATTATATATTTCTTATTTATTCTTCACTGTATATTCACCTCGGGCCACTCTTTTGCCCCGGGACTGCCATTTCATTGCCGCTTGGCTCATTCCCGCTTTGATTGCACTCGCAGCACCACTTATTTTTAGCTTTAGGTAGGGCTGTTATTTTGCCCGGCCAAGGGATCTTCAAGCAAAAATAAAAGAAGGTTCCCCACCACTACTCTTTGTTCTCTCTCTCTTCCTTTACCGTAGCCTAAAACTTATATATATATATGTAAATTTCTTGTCTCAAAATGTTGCGTGTTGGCTCAATATGGTGGACAAACATTTTGTATGAACCCTGCATGTGGAATATAGCTGATTGTTGTATTTGTTTTGAGTTCCATTTGATAACTCTTTACAGGGGGGGCGTTGCTGAAGGATGAACAAGTATTAGCTGACGTGGGTCTCGGCAAGGGCGGAAAGCTGTACTTCAAGGACCTGGGGCCGCAGGTGGGGTGGACAACGGTCTTCCTCGTTGAGTATGCGGGGCCGCTGTTAATCTATCTCATTTTCTACCCACGCCCTGCTATAATCTACGGGGAGGGTGCTGCCTCCCGGCCCTTCGCACCTGTCGTCACGTAAGTTCTTCCAGCTAGCCTGATACAATGCATGTGCAAAAAGCAATGTTGCTCCTCAAACAAATTATGGCCTGTTCTCCCAGTGGGGCAGCACTAAGTCTCCATGAGTGTACACTGTCACAAGTCGGTACCCGACCTGATATGACCTTAGATGTTGCCAGGACGTAAAACTCCCAACAACCAACAAACTATGGCGATAATGATATTAGTTCAAAGTTGTTATAACCTCCACGTTGTGACAGACTGACGTGTGCTTCATGCACCTCAAATTATGGAGATGATTCATAATGCTGGAGACTGAAAATAGTGTGTGATAAAGGTTTTTATTACAGTTAGTTTGCTACAATCAAATGTGAATGTCAGAAATATAGTAGACATTTTCCAATTAATTGCAATTCTTTAGTTTATATGATAACAGGGTTTGGATCCTCATTCAGAAGCAGATCTGATACTCAGCCCTTAACTCAACTGTTGGGTGGGAGGGAAGTAACATAAATTTGTATAACTAAGTGGCAGGTCAGGTTCGTGTGAGGCTCGGGCAACGAATGAACCATTTGGCAGTTATCATTCATGGTAGTGGGTTTATCGACCTAACAACAGTTGAATACAGTAGACGCCATGATTGCAGGTGAATACGCATCTTATCATTGGATGTCAAAGTGACTACCCATGTTACTGGCAACATGTACAATGCTCTATCGGAAATGTGGTCAGCTGTAATTGCCGTTGTGGTGGTATGTGGTATATGGTATGTTATTTTGTATTTCACTGGTGTTACACCAATTAGAAGCTGTTATCTTTCCACGTTGCGACAGGTTGGCGTGTGCTTCGTGGTCTCTTCACTACTCGAAGCGGCTGTTTGAGACCCTCTTCATACACCGCTTTTCAAATGCCACCATGCCCTTTTCAAGTATACTGAAGGTAAAGAAAGTATAGACCTGCAGCACATGTTGTTCTGCCTCCTCTACTTCCCCTGACTTATGCCTATTTATAGAAAAAAGTTATATTTTGGTATTCTGCTTAATGACCAGACTGATTGCTACGATGGTATTTAAAATAATACTACAAAAATCCATTTTACTTTAAAATATATATATATATTTTTTATAAATATTCTTTATTATTTACACAAGAAGCCAACAAAAACAAGACCAATTGTTTCTACTGTAGGATTAAACTGCCTGGGCAATTTAATTCAAATTGGCTAATCGGAATTAACAATTCTTGGGAAGGTTTTTATATATGTTAAATCTTTTCTTTTTTAAAGGTATTCATGGAATTGCACCCTCTCGCTATACCAGTATGCGTTTTTTTGTCATTTTAAACTAACTCAATGTTGAATCTTTCCCGTCACAGAACTCGACCTATTACTGGGGTTTCTCTGCTTTCATCGCTTATTTCTTGAATCATCCGCTCTACAGGCCAGCAGGTAAAACTCATTGTTTTTTCTGTGTGTTTTTAATATTTTTAATTATTATTTTTACAAAGGAAGTGATCATTCAATACCATGGAGAATTTTGTTTATTTATTTAAATGTTATTTTACAACAACACAAACAAAATGTATGAAGAGTGAGCATTCCTTAGATGGGTGACTTTCTCGTCGGTGTGCCAGATGAAAATGAATTGTAACTTTGCTAATGATTGGGACCCTTTAAGAACAACTTTGTATCAGATAAATATTAATGTAGTTTTCTTTATAGCACATTTATAACACTTATGGTAACACATTACGTGCTTGTTCTGAATTGTGATGCATCGTTGTCGATTTTCGATTTGTTCATGGGTTATTCGTTTCGTTTATAGCTGTCTACGATTATTGTATTAACTATATACTTCATGCCATGTTTTAATTGTGCTAACCAATACATTTATTCCATCTCCAGCTCTACCACAGATTTACACTGGCCTGGCTCTCTTCATTGTATGTATAGTTCTCATTGTTTACGTACAAGTTCTGGCATGTTATACTGTATTCTCATGGACGTTTAAATTGGCAAATCACTGATGTGGGGGGTGGGCGTTTACCCACACATGGGTGTTTGAGGGGTGGGCATTTACGAAATATTCGCCAAGTGGGGGTGGGTGTTAACCCTAACATGGGTGTTAACCCACGAGAATACGGTAAATACATGAAAGTGTCTTGCAAGGGTGAAAGATTTCTACTATTTCGCGAATTTTGTGATGTATCAGTTTCGCAGGTTTCCTATATAAGGGGTGGGATTTCAAAGTTTTTTGTCAGAGACCACAATACTTTCATTCGTCGTCTTCAATGAATCAGTCTTTAGTGAGAGCGTTCCGACTAGACGCGGTGGCTGAATTGAAAATAGCGTTGGCTTCCCATGCAGAACGTTGGGGTTTGGAGTCCCAGCTGAGTCAAACCAATGACCCACCCAATTGATACTTGCCACTACCTAGTCTGGCGCTTGGAATTACTAGGACATAGTAAGGATTGGTTTGGTGGGCTATTGGACCATGGTACCAGTGGCCTGGTCTCCCACTGAGGCAGCACTACAAACAGGGTTTATACGGGTCCTTGTAAACCTGGAAAGTCATGGAATTTGATAATTCAGGATTCCATGCCTGGAAAGTCATGAAATATGTCTAAAGGTCGTTGAAAATGAAGTAAAATGATGACTATTTGTTAAGACCTATAATCATAAATAGCTGGGGTGTTATGTGCATATAATCCTGTATTTAAGGCGGGTTAGTTATTCTGCCTCTTGATTTTTATGTTGAAATTATACATACATTTGTTGTTTTTTATGCTTATTAATACTTCACATTTTACATGGTGAATCGACTAGGCATACTGCCGGGTTTTCCAGGTACTTTAATTTAATAGACATCTTTAAACCCTTCTGGAATTTTGCATTGGGCTATAAAGTCCTGAAATGTCTTAATGTCAAAATGGGTATAAACCCTGGATATGGTTGTTTTTGAACATAGAAATTATGTGTATTAGAATTTTGTTCGTAAATTTCTGTCATACTCGCTAGTCATTCTTCATGTACATTTTCCTCAGTAAACCTTATTATATGTATGTTATTCTTAGTTTTTTTGTTCATCATTAGTAATATAAGATCGCGTTTTTGCTGATTTCCGTTCCTGTCTGTGGGAAAGTGCATATAAAGACCCCTTGCTGCTTATCGGCCCACGGCTTTGACCGCCCCTTACCAAGACCGAGCTGGGAAGTGCACTCCACCGCCCCTCCCCCCGGAGGAAAACGACCCCCGGAGCAGATGGTGTACCAACCACAGTGTGGACCCGCCTCTCCACACACACCAGGGAAACACTGCTCCCCCTCCTAAACTCGGTCTACACACGAGCGATCATACTGCAATCGTGGAAGGACACGGTCATTGTACCTATACCAAAAAAAGACCCAGGCGAGTTCAGGCCGATCTCACTGCTGCAATCCCTCGGGATAGTAGTAGAGAGAATTGTACTCGGCCGGCTCGAAACCTTCTCCAGCGACCCGGCCAGCGGCTTCCCCGAAGAGCTGGTTGGGTCCCGAGGCGGACGTGGCACGCAGCACGCCGTCCTCACCCTCCTCAAGGAGATAGTACACGCCAGTGGACGAGGCTTTGGCGCGGCTGTCATATTCCTCGACCTCGAGAAGGGCTTCGAGCTGGTCGACCACAACGTGGTCCTTGCCTCCATCGTTGAGCTGGGAGTCACCGGGAAGCGTCTGGCTTTCGTGAAGAATACCTATGTGTCCGCTTCCAGGGCAGCACCTCTCGCCTCAACCACCTCAAAAAATGGCGTCCCCCAGGGAGCTGTCCTCAGCCCCTTCCTCTTTGATGCTGTAGTCGCAGCCCTCATAAGCCGACTGAAAGCAGGCATTACTGAGCGCCGCCTCAAACACATCAAGATCCTGTGCTATGCAGACGACATCACTGTAGTCTGCTCACGTACCAGGGACGTGCCCCTCCTCACGGCGGATGTCCTGCTCCTACTTAGCGACACCTGCCGTGGTCTGGGGCTCAAAATATCCTCAAATAAAACCAAAGCCATGATGATGTTCACCGATCAGCCTCCCCACCCACTCCGTGCAGCAGACCTGGACGTCGAGTGGGTGGACACCTTCGACTACCTCGGAGTCAGGCTTGATCACAAACTCACCATGAGACCACTTGTGAAGCACCTGGCCTCCAGAATAAACAAGAGACTTCTCCTAATGACTAGAATCTCTGGGTTCAGCTGGGGAGCCCCAGCTGAAGTGCTCAGTCTCTTCTACAAACAGGCCGTGCGGGCCCTCTACGACTATGCAGCCAACACCGTTTCCCGGATGGGTTACTGCAGAGACAACCATAGGGCATGCCTCCCTCGCATTAGCACCCTGACCAAAGACCTCCTCACCCTGGAAATAGTCCAATACCAGGCAGCGCGACTCATCACCCGAGCTCGCAGGACAACCAGAGTTGAGATCCTCCTCCTTGAGGCCAACCTCCCACCACTCCACCTACGCGGACAACAGGTGCTGGCAAACCACCTCTGCCAAGCCCTGTCTGTAGGCCATTCCACCTTCTACCGCAGCGCAGCCTCTTACCTACAAAACGGTCCAAGAGGGCGCCTCGGCCTCTCCTGGGGAACGAAGACGGCCATCCACACCCTGAAACAAACCCACGGGCTGGCACTCGCTGATGCCCCTGACCTCCAGGCGAGACCTCCCTGCTACTCCATGCCCATATAGGTCAGGCTCACCAGCCTCTGCTCAAGCAAAGCTAACTACCCGACCATAGTCCTCAGAACCCTGGCACAGGAAACCATTGCCTGGGCCAAAGAGGACTTCCCTCAAGCCACCACGGTTTACACCGATGGCTCGCTCAACCCTGACACAGGCCGAGCTGGGGCTGGACACTTCCTACCAGACCGGCAGGCTAGACACCTTATCAGAGTCATGGACTACTCCTCCACCATCGATACAGAGCTCGCCGCCATCCACCATGCACTGACTCACCTGCGACACTGCAGCTGCATAGTAGTCACTGACTCACTCAATGCAGTCCGCAAGATTAAGGACCACAGAGCTAGCCACTCTCTGGCCACCTTGATCCAGAACACCATCGCCACCAGGCACGAAGCTCTTCTCGACACAGTGCTGGCATGGGTCCCCTCCCACATAGGACTTTTCGGTAATGACCAGGCCAACTCAGCTGCTCTGGATGGTTCTCGTCGCCCTGAGATCGACCTCGTCATAGGCCACTCCCTGTCCAAGCTCAAAGCCACCCACGCTAGAGCCACCAAAGCCCTGTGGGAGGCCTCCCTCCACCACACCACCGTCAGGAACTCATACTCCATCAGTTGGGCCTGGCACGAAAATGTCAGGGAGCACCTACCAGTCCCGAGAAACCTCTCTGCGTCTGTGCAAGAGGTGGTCACGCGCTTCAGGACTGGATACAGGCGGTTCATCGACACCCCTGCATTGCAACGATGTCCCTGCGGTGACCAAATCTTCATATATTGCCCACATCCTGGCATCATATGTGGCCTTTGACAGGACCGCATCCGAGACTTCCTTGGCCCACCACACAACCTGTCTGACAACCGAGCTGCGCTCGAGTCCTCTTGGGAGCTGCTTGGCAGATTCTATAGACAGAATTACCACACCTTCAAGATCATCGGCGGCCCTGAACCCAACAAGACGGTGACTTGCCACCACCGTGAGGTCCCCCATCAGGGAACCCGGTGAGGTCCTAGTCAGGGAGCCCTGTGAGGTCCCATCGGGAGCCCCGTGAGGTCCCACCGGACACTGCACCTACACCAGGAGCCCCGTGCGGTCTCGGATACACCGGGTGTGACGGCCTCGACCCCCGCACCTACAACGTCGGTTCCCTCTTCGATCACCAATGTAGTGGGTGCTGGGGCCGCGGACGCAATCACACCCAAGAACCACACCCCGGTGCAGGAGCTCTGTTGGCCCTGGACCACCCACCCTGCGACAGGGGCCTGGAGGACCATGGCCCTGCTGCCAACGACACAGGATCCCGCTTTGCTCTCCGGTCGAGGTACATGACCGTGGGCCCCAAGAACGTATTGCCACCTGCCGGGCCACTGCCGCACCACACCAGTACCGCCCAAGACACCGCGAAGAGCACCCCGCCCCTACCACCCCTAAAGTTGGACGAAGTAAGAAGTAAAAACCACCAAAAACAAAACCACCAAAAACGGGCCGTTTTAACGGCGCCGTTTATAAATGCTGCAGTTCTGTAGGTCACAAACCCTCCAATAACTAATAACTAACTAACTATCGGAAAGAGTAGCCTATGTGGCGGCAGCAGGTTTCCTCCAAAGAAATATGTCAGACTGACCATGCATTGAATGTCCAATAGCCGATGGTAAAATTCAATGCGCTCTAGAGGCGTCGTTAAATAAAACGAGCTCTCCTTTTTTCCCCGCAGATTTCTGCAATTTTTATATTCACCGATTAAATTTGCAAAATCCTAATATATATGACAACAATTGGTTAGTTTGAATCCCATTCTTATATGATCTTAAATGTTGCTTGAACATAAAACACAAACAACAAAGTGTTAGGCATGAGCGATGCTAGTCACACAAACAATTGACATTTTACTTGGGCATTTTTCCGCGATTCCCTGACAGTGCTAAACCTAGGGATGAATATCAGCGTTTTCTTGAAAATTCCTTGTTGGTTCTGCTAAAACAGGTTTGTGAGGTGGCACCATGGTCGCGGCCTAATTTCCGCGTTTTCTTTGCCGCCACGACTTAGTTCTGCCATATCCCAGTAGGTGACGGCACGTTCTCGATCTGATTTACGGTCGGAGACCACTTCATGTCCCCAAAACCAAGCATTAAGCTTAGATAAGATAGAAATCTCAAAGGACGAGATAACATTTGAACTGAGCAAACTATTGAAATCAAACACTTTGGGAGACCCTCCTCCGTCTTCGATAACTGTGACAGCTTTTCATGATATCTGGAAGCTATGTGTGGTGAGAGGGATTACAGCCTACATCGCTTAAGGAAAAAACAGCCCGTTATTTTACCTTGCATTAGACCCTACGAACCTATTGTGAGAGATACACTAACTAGGTAGACTTTTGTCCACGGCAGGAGTAAACACCTAAGAAGCACACAGGACATTCCACCAGAGGAGCTGTTGCCTGTAATACAAAAGGTTTAGGGGTTTCCATTAAGACCATTCTGGACAAGGCAGGCTGGAAGACCTTGACATTTGCCAAGGATTACAATATAAAAATAGGACAAGACATGGGCCCCGAGCTTACTTAGGAAATAAGTTTCCATTTTGTGAATATATTGATTTAAAAATAAATATGATCAATGGCAACTAAGATTTATGTAAGCATTTCCCTTTGCTATAATTAGCAAGGATGCTAGGGGTCGGGGTGAAATAGGATAATTATGTGTGACTTACCTGTGATACAGTTAACACATAATTGTTTTACTGAGTCGTATAGCATCAGGTTGTTATAGTACAGCTCACAGACCCATTACCCGCTTGTGTTTTTCTTTCTTTATACTGCCTATCATGGATAACTCTGAATAGACTTGTTTTCACCATTAGACTGTCGATAGAAAGCCCAAGTGTACACCTTTACCGACCCAAGGGATTTTTAACCTCCCACACCACATTGACATGGTATGATAGCAACTGGTCTTTGATGATGCTGTAAGTTATACACAGCGGTGGAAATCCAAATTTTCAGAGGTGGGGTCACGGGGAATCGAACCACCGACCTTCAGATTAGGAGTCCGACCTAGAGCCACAGAGAACACCACAAGGGACTGACTTTAAGGGAATAGCAAGAAAACAAGATCATAATTTGCATAATTTCGGTAGCAAGTCTTACGTAATTGACAGCAATTGGTTAGTGCGAATCCCATTCTTATATGACCTTAGGGTTTGCTAGAACATAACAAGAAAGAGCTTGTCAGGTTTCAACTTCGGGAATTTTCCACAATTCCCTGACAGTGCTAATCCTATGTTCAATGTTCGCTGATCCCTGAGTACATACTGATGCCGATACCTGTTGTGTTTGCATGTCGGGAAGTAGGTGGTGGTTCTTCCCAGCCTTATACTTTAAGCTCACTTTGAAGCCATAAACGCAAGGTTTCTGATGACCAAACATGGTAGGGTTCTGGCTTATGTTTGTTTCTGGTGTTGACTGCAATAACACCGTCATAGCAAATCTCCTACATTATTGAAAATATCACTTGCTGTAATAATGTGTGGCAGTCTAGGAAAACCCATCACATGGTCAAAATTTAACACGTGCCTTTTATGTTGGTTTCTGAATTTACAGATTTAGCAGAGCACAGATCTGTTTGGATGTTTAATGGTTCAGCTTGTCATGTCACTGAAAAACCAGAACTGGGGAAAATGGGTTTGAGAGTTGTGCTTTATTTATTATGCACATTTTACTTAAATCTGAGCAGCGAAATTCACATTGAGTCTTCATGTAGCCACTTATTATCTTCATGCTTTCTTCACAATATTTTTTTGAATAATAATAGTGCATTTATCCGCGAATTAAGTCTGTTGTGATACCCATTCACAGATGATAAAATTCCATCCAAGAATATAGGTATATGAATTTTGAAAAGATCATTCAAAAGAATGCTAATCAGACCTTTATTGAATATTCAACACAAAAATCTTTAAATTGACCTCGGCTGAATTTTCAATGTATTTTTAACTTCATAGTGTATTTGCTCATTAAATTATATTGAATCCAGCGACTTCCGACGGGTTTTCCTAGACTGTCATACACGTATGTTGCCGTGTGCTCCGTCTCACCATAGCTTAGCCTGGAGGGACGACTAAGGCTGAGTGGACTTCCAATTTGGCACCAGACGGGGGATGGCCGAATGAGTTGAGCGTCCATCTCCCGTTTTGGGAAATCGTGGGATTCGAACCCATGGGTCCGATCCCGGTCTAGTCAAACCAATGAGTTACAAAAAATGTATACTTGTCGCTTCCTAGCCAAGCGCTTGGCATTTTTAGGATAGTGCTAGTATTGGTTGGCTCAGTGTCAGGATAATGTGACTGAGTGGGATATCAGGTCATGGTCTCCCAGTGGGGCAGCACTATTATTCATTATTAAGTCACCCTGAGTGCGCACTGTCACAAGTCGGTACCCGTCCTGATAAGACCTTAGATTTTGCCATGACGTAACAACCAACCAACCAATCCAATTTGAGGCTATCTCGGAAGTGATGTATTGTACTACAGTACAGTAAGACATCTCCAACCGACCAACCTCCACAGATCCACCACTCCCCTATACCGATCGTTTTATTTGGGTCCCAAACGATCGCTCATACAATACTATTGTAACGAACAAAATTTTACCTCGCTTAAGCCGACCACCTTTGTAAATGGACAGAGGTTTTACTGTATTTTCCACTGATCTGACCCATTTTTGTTTTAGGTCGGTGAGCTGGGAAACTTGTCATGCCACCTCCTGCTAAGGAACTTGCGCCCGAAAGGTAAGTTGCATGTAGTGTTTGAAGAATTGTATTCAGACAACCAGCTTTTACACGATTACCATTGTCTGTACTGGGGCAGTACTTTCCGTAAGTAGCTTGTGGCGTTGTGTGGTATAATACTAAATGCTGTGCCTAATGGTATTTTTGTTATCTCATTGATTTGGAGAATTTTCAGTATTTCCAATCTTTCAGTAGAATCAAATTGAAACAGGTTTAGTATGAAATATAAAGCCCCTGTCACACCTCGCCGGATTGAGCAATGGACAGAATTGTCTAGTCCGGTGGTGTTTGGGCGTGATAAGTATCAAAATGTATTAAAATGTGTCAAAATGTTGTGATATCGGGTCAAAGGCCACTGGGCGAACGGATAGCCAATGGACAGTGAGCGGACTAAACGGACTCAAACAGACCACAAGAACCATAAACGTGAATCCTGAGGCATCCGTTCCAAGTTTTGTGCATGTTCAAAACTTGTACCGGATTGGGCCGGATATCAACGGATATGCAACAGACACAAACCGGACTTTGCCAGATATCAACGGACTTTGTTCGGTTTCTTTCCGTTTCCTCAATCTGGCGAGGTGACAGCCGCTTTATGTATCACTGTTTTTGATTATTAAGATCCATACGGATTTAACCAAATTTTGATCGGTCATCTTTAGAGGGACTGAACTGCTGGAATCACCTTTGGGAATTTGTCATTGTTATTTTTAAAAAAAGGTAGTGTTTTTTTTAATGAAATTTGAGCTCTCTTCTGTGCCTCCCTCCACTATTACTTTAGCGTGAGCAGTAAATGTAAATTATATCTAACATTAAAATCATGGAAGGCGTGGACTGTTATGTATTAAACATTTTAATTATTTATTTTTCTTAAATGAAAGGAACACAGTTTTGATCGTTCAACTTTGAATGGAGGGACTTAGTGCTGAAATCACCTTTGGGGAGTTGGCATTGTTAGAGAAGAAAGGTAGTGGAAAGCACAGAAAAGAATGTATATGTCATATAATACCACTCTTTCTTTAGCACGAGCAGTAATTGTAAATTGTATTTAACATTAATATGATGAAAGGCTGTGATTGTTCTACATTTTAGAGTTGCATGGTCTGATGAAATATAATTTTGTCAAAATTAAAACAACTACTTAGATTTGATCCTATATATCCACCTTAGATACTGGTGTATTAGCTAATGATTTGGGACAGCATATAGAGAATTTATAACCTCACCCCTTTGGACACTCACTTTGAAACACCCATTATGCAGGGAGGCCATTAACCAATTAGGCCAATCTCGTGACCTCATTAGCCTACCCCGACCAAGTAAGCCTACTGTGCATAGCCATAGAGGGGAAGGGGAAATGAGGTGGATGTTGCCCCTCTCATCCATGTTGGATATTCAATGCTGTTTGGTCAATTCTATGAATATAATTAATCAATTTGTGTAATTTCAATTTTGAAATTTTTACATTTGTCAATTAAAATTGCATCTGCGATCGGGACTATGTATGGTATGAGGGGGGATGAGACATGGATGACATAACGGTAAATAATAACAGAGCAATAATATGTACATGAGAAATGCAAATTCATTAGATAGCAATGCAGATTTCCAGGTTTCATGCTATGATGGTAGCAACTGTTCTGGTCATGTGTTATCGTTTGGACGGGATCCACCACAAATGCGCCGGGTTCTGGGCTTAACGCTATGACGGCAGTAGCTGTTCCGCAGCATATGTACCGGCGAACTGCTCGGGATCGCAGAGCATGCAGTTTGTCATAGGTGAGTGTAGAAACTGATATGGTGCTACAACCCCAGTCCGTCCTCCGATGCATACTCTGTGGAACGGCGCATTTGCAATGGATCCCGTCCAAAACGGTAACACATAGGCGCGACCAGAATGGCTGCAATCATAGCATTAAACTCAGTAACCTGCAGAATTGTGGCGGATCCCGTCAAACCATTAATGCTCAGGCCCGGCTGAATCATAGAATGTGCAGTTTGTCATAGGTGAGTGTAGAAACTGATATGGTTCTACTACCCCGGACCGTCCTCTGGCGTATACACTGTGGAACAGCTGCTTCCATCACACCGTTAAGCCGCATTTGCGATGGATCCCGTCCAAACGATAACGCATAGGCACAGCCAGAACAGCTGCTGCCATCATAACATTAAACCCGGAAACCTGTGTATTTGCTGCGGATCCAGTCAAACCATTAATCCTCAGGCCCGGTTGATGTGGCCAGCATGGAATGGCTGCTGCATTAGCTAATATAAAATATCTGAACTTTCAAATGCACATATCTCACTCAAATTTTGGAATATTAAAAAAATTCAATAAGAATATTGCTTTGAATTCATTGGAGCTTCAAGTGAAATTATAATTTTAATGTTTGGACCCTTTTTGAAAATAAGGTGCATGTGTGAATGGGGATATATATATATATATATATATATATATATATATGTATATATATATATATATATATACATATATGTGTATATATACCAATCCGTTCCCAGAATGTTGACAACCAAACGGAAATACCTACCTACAGCCCTGTCAGGTTCAAGGATTAGTAAGTCATCTCACATCACGTGGTCATCACAAGATGGCCATCTGGGTCATAGCCACAGCACTTTTGGCAAGCTTGTCGAAATTATTTTGGGTTCTTTCAGCTCAAATTTCTCCAAAACTAGCCATTTTTCATCAAAGTTACTCGGGACTAATGAATATTGGGATATAATGGTCAACCTGAGCTATTTATCTCAAATATAACTAACAAATTCAAACACCATCGGACTATGCAACTTTAAGGATTTTAATTGTTTTTAATTAAGAGATTTTTTAAAAGAACAAGCCATATGTACGATGATGTCTCGAGTTCCTTGTAAATGTATATGTTCGTGGAAGCCTTGAAAAAGTCTTGAACTACTTTTGCCCCATTTTAAGGCATTGAATATAACCTATTTTGGGTAATTAATCTTAAAAAGCCTTGAATTACATTCCCACTTACCTAATTAGTTCAAAATCAGCATTTGCCATTATGTTTTTTTTAATTGAAATCCAAATGAAAATAGTCTTGAATTCTTATATTAAAAAAGAAAAAACAGCCTTGAAATAGCCTTGAATTTCATATCCTCACATGTGTACAGACCCTGCATTGTTAAATACCTTCTTTTTTAAAAACTTGTTTGCCTTAAATTCAATAAACACATTATGGATAACTTTACAGGGACCAAGGAGCGCCGCATTCCGTACCCCAACAAGAATCCGTTGACGCTGCTTTTCAACCTTGTCTCTTGCCCCAACTACTACTACGAAGTTCTCTCCTGGGTCGGCTTCAGCGTGATGACACAGAGTCTTCCAGGTATGTGCCGGACAGCATGGCAGAATCACAAACATGACATGGGGAGGGTGGTGAAACCTGGCTGAGTCAAATCAGTGAGTTATATTGATACTTGTCGTCACCTAGCCTGTAATTAAATAGCTAGGTGTCTTGATACCTAATTTTCCCCATTACTAATGATAGCGTAGGTATACGCCGTAGTGTGACAGCCCGTTTACAGAACGTTGTGAGTACGCCAGAGACACCCGGGGGGTGTCGGTTCAACGTACGGCTAACCTATGACGACTTACCCCTAACGTGTGCATAACGTACGCCGACGTACATCCAGCGTATGAGAACCGTATGGGCCACACGCCGGCATAAGTTGAACATTTTGAATATGCACAATTATTTGTTGCCGCTCGACCTATGCCGACCTATGAAGAGCGTATACGACCTATGCGTAACCTATGACGGTGTATGGTCGAAAACCACATACGCCGGCTTACACTAACGGCATAGGTCGTAGTGTGACAGGCCCTTTAGAGTGGAAAACGTGTCACCCACCGCTAGCAGCCGTCCAGACCACAAACCACAAACCCCCGCTAGCAGTATTATATCTGGGATCACCATGTGTGGTATACCCTAGTACCGAATATTGGATCACACCTGATTTGTGTTATATATTTGCATCAAATATTGCCTGTTGCAGCTCTGATCTTCACTATGGCTGGCTTCTACCAGATGACTGTCTGGGCACGACGGAAGCATCACATCTACAAGCGGGAGTTCAAGAACTACCCTCGTAGGCGGAAGGCTATTGTCCCATTCCTCCTATAGACAAGCGTTCTGTGAATGAACCACCCGCTACTCGGTGAATAAGGTGTGTTTATGATGTCAGTCGTCACTAACTGTAGCCTCTTGAACAACATTCCACACTTCTAGCTGTGTATTCGTGTTTTCCGCCTGAATGGTGCGTGTGTGGGGGGCGGGAGATCTTCTATGATGCCCCTAATTAACATTTTGCAGTTTGAAGGAATCTGGGTTTACAATGAATCTTGCGGATAATGCTAATATGTATGACCACAGATCCTTGTTACTAACTTTGTTACGAGATTTTATTTCTGAATTAAATTAGCTTTATGCAAAAGTTCGAGGGTTAATTTTGAATTGATTTGTGTGATTCGTGAGTGTTACGTAAAATTGTAACAAATTTAATACTGCAACGGATACGGACTATGGGTGATATATGACTAGTCAATGAAACCAGTATAGCCAACCTTTCTCACCATGACATCGGGTAGTATCAAAAACCTAAGGAAATATTGTACCATTATTTGGTAATTACATGTATTTGAGGTGTAATGCTACTTGAAGACGGACTTCGTTAATACAAATTTGAAATTTGATGAATCACAGTCGGTTAGATCCATTACATCATTTCTGTTGTATGTTGGAATTGTTCCTTCCTAAGGGATTGTATTTTCATCTAGTGTATACAGGGATGAAAGATCTCCGCGATTCCGCGGATTTCCGGGATTTTTCAATCCCGCAGAACCATCAGCGTAGATCTATACTAATACGTGGTGCAGACGCTGCAGCACTATCAGCATATACCACTAATAAATGCTCCAAACGTACTATTATACATGCTTCAAAGGCGCAGCACTATCAGCAAATACCAATGTATATTAAACCCGACTTCCGGAAATTTTCCGCGATTCCCTGACAGTGTTAAACCTATGGTAGAATATCAGCATTTCCGCTTTTTTTCCCGGAGATCACTTTCATCCCTGTGTATATGCGATAAGAAAATGTACGACTCTTTTCTAAATCAATGTACAGCTTGTCATCTAATATGTGTATTATGAGTTCGGCTGGTCCCACAGGAACGACTGAAGCTGTGACCCAGCACACTAGGTTGCAGCTTCAACTTAGATGGGGGCGGTGGTGAATACACATACACAAAGTGGAAGTTTAATGTAATGTGAAATAGTTGCTGTGATGATGTCATGGCAATCTACATTAGAAACAAGTCGCAGGTTCAGTCCTTCCTGAGGAACAAGCGTAACTCAGGACAACCATATTGTGCTGATAGGTCATCGTGTACTACCAATGATCCATTAGGTATTCCAGCAAATATCTTGTGTATATGTAGGAATCGATTCTTTTACCTGAGCGGGTTTTGTTGTTGCTATTGCGGTGTCTCTACCTACATAACAGTGCAAGTATGCGCTGGTCGAGTCGGTATAGCACAGGCTTCCCGTGCGGAAGGTCAGGAGTTCAATTCCCAGTCGACTCAAACCAATGAATTACAAAATTGGTACTAGTCGCTTCCTAGTCTCGTGCTCAGCATTAATAGGATATCGCAAGGACTGGTTAGCCTAGGGTCAGGATAATGTGATTGAATGGGATATCGGGTCATGGTGCCGGTGGCCCGATTTCTCAGTGGGCAGCACTATAAAGTCACTGTGAGTGTGCACTGTCACAAGTCAGTACCCGTCCTGATATGACCGTAGATGTTTCCAGGACGTAAAACTCCAATAACCAAGAGTGCAAGCCTGATAGTGAGATGATGGTCGTGTGGTTTAGAGGCATGTGTCTGTAATATAGACACAAACCAGTTGACCATCACTGGTACGCCAGGAGTACTAATGCTGGTATACATTGTCATTACAATGTGGTCATTTTCGTTATCTAAAATGTTGGCGATCATGTGAACAGAACACCCAAACTAAACGATGAAGTGTATCCGTTGAATAAGTTTTAAATAAAGCTTTTATTTCATTTGAAATTCTTGTCTTACATTTTTCAACCAAGCAGGATGGCCAATTGGGTCGGGCGCCTGCTTCCTGTTAAGTAGATCGTGGGATCAATTCTTGGTTCAAATCCAACCGAAGAATTGATACTTGTCGGTATTACCTTTGAACAGGCGAGGCGGGAGGACGACGACCCCCCCCCCCCCCCGTTTACTTGTAAAGCTAGTACTAGTAGTAGTCATATTTTGACAGCGCCCCTACCGGTATAGAGGGGTTTGTTGCATCCATGAAAGGGTGTACAATGAATACTTAGTTACAAATATAGTCACTCTCGGAGGATATTTGGGTATGTACAGAGAGATTTAATGCAAAACTGATCATGTGCAATATTGCATACATCTGGTACTCGATGCGTTTAATCCTAGTAAATCAAATTTTGACATGCATCGAACTGATACAGGCTTATAAGCCTAACAAAATCAGAAACGGATGAGTATGAGTATGTGTCACATTATCTGCAATTGACTTTAATCACTACAGTGAGGCAGCTTTTTCTTATGTCATATATATATTTATTTTCTTATTTATGATATTTCATAGCTAGCCAGGATAGAAAACAAGCAGTTCATTGTATGTCTTTGAAGCAAGTTCTTATTGACATTTTCTGCATTTAGATCTAGAAAAGTTTATTTGTTATATTATTTTTGCCAGTTCAAAAGGAGTATATAGGTTGGGCAAGACTTAGTTATAATTGAATATGTAGTGATCTGCAATTAGGGGGCCTCCCCGCCCCCTCAAACAAGGAGCAACATTGACAGGCAAGAATAGGGTGATAGCAGCAGGGGGCCTAGGTAGGCTAATGGTTAGAAGGCTAGCCCCGAAATGGAAAGCTGGTTCAAAATCTGCTTTAGGTGCTCTCTTCCCTTTGTATCACCCCTATGATAAATACAAGAAATTATTTTGTTACCAAGTTCTTGGATTTATCTGATATTTCATATCTAAATTTTTGTTGGCAAACACTGACCTCTGGCCCGCAGGCCACACTGTTTACAGGTTATTATACATACGATGGGCATACATTGACTATCTGCACTACTACCCTTACTTATGTACAACTACTGTGCACCTTGATTCTGCTTCGGAATCTGCTATTGGGTTATGTCAGTCCACTGGCCCAAACCTTTGATCTGGTTTGGATCTGCAATTTGTCTGCCCTCTATATGCATGGTCTGCTGGTGCAAACTTGACTGGTCTGACTCAAGAGGCACAAACTCCCCTGTCAGAATTATAAATCTCTCCTTGTACCCTACCCTTCATATGTAATGTATATGCCTGAGAGCACCATGCATGGATGCCAGACTATTTGTGAATGTGCCCTTGTCGCTGTGTTGCTGTGACCACTTTCAAGCACAGCCAAAGCACTGTTATGTAAACAACTTTGTTTCAAACTGTATATAGTCATGCCTCTATATGCTAAGGATAGACCTCTGACCCGAGCCCAAAGGTAACACCGCTTCATATTTGTATGTTAGAAATTGATGGACATATATTGACTACAATTATTTAAATACTACTACTGTGCACCTCAATTCCTGGTGCTGATGGAGCTGATCAGCATGAGCTTTGTGCTGATGGAAGGGCCAGGCTCAACCTTTGGAACTGGTATGCCTGATATGGCTAATTCACAGCAGTCCTTAATCTACACTTGTTATGCTGACCCTGGCTTGGGCCTTCGCTTGATTACCCAAACACCAACTGCAGCTAATGTCAATACCAAACTACCAATATGTGAGCGGCGACACTATCTACTGTTGACCACACTCAACTGTTACTGATCCCTGTCTAATTGTCATATATCATTAACTCAAACAACACCATTAACAAGAACCTATTAAGTAGACCCTACATTAATTAACCAGCCCCCTGTTACAACATGATACACTAATATCATGCCCCCCCCCCCCCCCCCCATTGAGATAACCGCAACCAAAACTGAACTCAGCCTAAGCCAACAACCACCACCACATCATGGCTAAAAGCCAAATATCAAGTTTAACTAAAGCTGGATGCCCGCTAGGTGATAGTACCGGGCAAGCATCCACGCCCAACAAAGAATACACTATACACCATGACATAAGTAAATACACAATCACATTCACACTAACTGGGAGGGGGGGGGGGGTTCTTGGGGGTACGGGGCAGACCGTATTTTCAGGGAAGGGGGCAAGCTGATGGGGGCCCTTGGGACCGTGTCATCTGGGTGCACTCCATTAACAGATCTGAAGGGCCTGCCAAGATTGGCCACCTAAACATACGTAGCCTCACACATAAGATCAACCAGCTAAGAGCCGACCTACCCCGGTCTGGTTTTGATGTCTTCACTATATCAGAAACATGGTTCAATAGAACAGTTGAAGACAAACTCACAACTATACCAGATTACCAAAGTAACTTAGTGAGGAGACCAAAGCGCGTGGTGGACTAGGTATTTACTTTAAGCAAGATCTCCATGTTGATGCAGGTAAACATGCTGAGCATAACCCATCAAATAGCAATATTGAGCTACAGAGGGCTGTAGTCACCAGTCCCCATACAAAACTAATAATCATCGGCAACGTATATGGCAACTTAAATGAAGGAATTGGGCAAATGAATAATTTAGCCAATATCGATAAATATGAGATACTCCTTATTGGGGACTTCAATGAAGAATACAATAGTAAGAGGCCTATGATGGGAGGAATGATAAAGCAATTTGCAGCTGAACATGAGTTGCAACAAATGATCCAGCAGCCAACCAGGGTAACTAAAACCACTAACAAAACAATAGACCTAGCACTTACCAATATCAAACATTGTACAAAGGCTTGGGTCTGATGAAATATAATTTTTTCAAAATTAAAACAACTACTTACATTTGAACCTATATATCCAACTTAGATACAGTGTATTAGCTAATGATTTGGGACAGTATATACCGAATAACCAGTGAATTTCTAACCTCACTCCTTTGGACGCTCACTTTGAAACACCCATTATGCAGGGAGGCCATTAACCAATTAGGCCAATCTCGTGACCTCATTAGCCTCCCTAGACAAAGTAGACCTACTGTGGAGGGCCATACCTAGAGGGGAAATGAGGTTGATGTTGCCCCCCCCCCCATGTCCATGTTGGATATTCAATGCTGTTTGGTCAATTCTATAAATATAAATAATCAATTTGGGTCATTTAAATTTTTTAATTTTTACATTTGGCATCTGCCATCGGGACTATGTATGGTATGAGGGAGGATGAGTTATATGGATGACATAACAGTAAATAATAACAGCAATAATATGTACATGAGAAATGCAAATTCATTAGATAGCAATGCGAAATGTTAAAGGGAATTGGTTTACCTGTCTGGGAAAACAAACACACTCGAAATAGTTTAATTTGTGCCACATACGTAGTGTCTACGCATACCTTATGTGAGCAGTACGCATATCCTTGGTGGTCTAAATTTATGTGAGGATGCACACGCATGTGCTTTGCGCGCATCCGTTTGAAATTTGTCCGTTACTGTATATAAAAGGAAAAAGCTTTATGTTATTGAATATAAAAAGGAGTGAACCATATGGGGTGAGATATGTGCATTTGAAAGTTTTTGACAGCAACTGTTCTGGTCATTTGACAGCAACTGGACTGGATCCATCACAAATGCGCCGGGTTCTGCGCTTAACGCTATGACGGCAGCAGCCGTTCCGCAGCGTATGTGCCGGCGGACGGCTCGGGATTGCAGAGCGTGCAGTTTGTCATAGGCGAGTGTAGAAACTGATATGGCACTACGAGCATAGGGGCAAGGACTGGTTGGCTCAGTGTCAGGATAATGTGACTGAGTGAGATATCAGGTCATGGTGCTGGTGGCCTGGTCTCCCAGTGGGGCAGCACTATAAAGTTGCCATGAGTGCGCGCTGTCGCAAGTCAGTACCCGCCCTGATGTGACCTTAAGTGTTGCTAGGACATAAAACAACAAACAAACAAAATAATATTTTGTTAAAAACCCTAGTGCCACGGGCCTAACAGAAATACCTACCTACAGCCCTGTCAGGTTCAAGGATTATTAGGTCATCTCACATCACGTGGTCATCGCGAGATGACCATTTGGGTCATAGCCACAGGACTTTTGGCAAGCTTGTCGAAATTATTTTGGGTTCTTTCAGCTCAAATTGCTCCAAAGTGCTATTTTTCATCAAAGCTACTCGGGACTAATGGATATTAGGATATAATGGTCAACCTGGGCCCATATGCATGAATCGGTGTTAGGCTTAACCGGCACTAGGCGCTAGCTCTGGGGTAGCTATCACCGGGTAGCGGCAGGTTGGAGAAATAGGTCAAGTCATATGCACCAATGTCCAAGCCGGGGCGGATAGCTAACCATGTACTTATTTATAGATTTGGGAAATCCCTCTGAGCCTGCTGCCGGTGAGCACTGCTATTTGTTTTGTGTACATTCGTCGATTCGACAATATTAATATCGCCACCGATGTAGCGGCAGCATTAATATCGCCTTTATCGGTTCGAATTTGCGGTTAATTTGATTTAAAAAATCACTTTTAGGGTATGTAATTCTGTTAAATATGATAGCATTTAATAGATCTGGGCCTAATCGGTACCTAACACTGCCGGGCACCAGCTAGCCTTGTTATTGCTGAGCCTGTTCCGGGCGAGCACCGCTATTTGTTGGTCGATTCGACAATATTAATATCGCCGGGCACCAGCCAGTAGCTATTGCTGCGCCTGTTGCCGGCGAGCACTGCGGCGGCGATTTGTTTAGTTTACATTCGTCGATTCGACAATATGAATATCGCCGCCAATGCGGCAGCGACGTTAATATCGGTTCGAATTTAGGGTTAATTTGATCAAATTTCACTTATTGAGTATGTAATTCTGTCAAATATGATAGCATTGAATAGATTGAGACCCACACATGCACACTAACCGGCGCGGCTAGCAGTTAAACCTGACTTGAAATCAGGGTAGCTTAGCCTAGGCTACCGTCGGCGGCTAGCGCTGGAACCGGTTGATGCATACAGATCTTCCACCGTTAGCCGTGTGGAGCCACCCAAACCGCGGTTACGGCCCTAACACTGGCTCATGCATATGGGCCCAGAACTATTTATCTAAAAAATAACTAACAAATTCAAACGCCATGGGACCATGCAACTTTAACTATAACATAAGCGACTATAACATAATGCTTACAAACAGAGAAGGAATGTATGTAGTAGATAGCTACACAATAACTGAAAGTGTTAAAAAGAAGGGGAGTCACAAGACTATTACTGTCTAGCGGCGAAAACAAGTCATTAGACTTAACCGTTATGGGCAGCATAAATACAGCCATCACCAAAAAAAACGGTTCGGATAGGGAGTTAATAACCTGTAGGAGAGGGTAGGGCTTCATCTCCATATCCTCAGGTATAGCCTTCATGAAGATAAGTTATCCATCAACTATATTTAAGGTAAATCTAGTTTAATATTCCTGTAAACAGGTAATTAATCTATATATCATGAGGGCTTATTGAATGCGTAAACATGCATTACTCACTACGTAGATGAAAATGTTGACAGATAAAGAAATGGGTCTTAAACTGAAACTTTTAGCTTAATTTGTTTGACCTTCCCACATCCTGCATGCTTATCTTATGGGTTTGATCGCTTACATTGTTCATATATATCTTAATAATGCACCTAAAGTAGCAACGACACAGATATTAACCTGCCTTTATCTTAGCCCGATGGGCTAGTTTCACTAAGCATGAGCATTTCTACAAAATTACCGAAATGGATATATTTGTGTAACCATGCGCTCTATAGGCCGATTGACGTATGGGAATATAAACAATTTAAGGATGCTAGTACTGTCAATTGTCCAGCTGTTATTCAACCATATATATAAAGGGAGTTAAGGTCGGGCGGTGGAGGAGCCACTATGCAGTACCCGTATGAGTAAGGAGCAAATGCATGCAGAGCCCATTGGCTCATAATATAATATCAGAATAATAGAATAATATTTAGAACAATCCCTTCCGTGGCTTTACAGTCGCATAATTTACAACACAAACAAGGAACTGCATGATATGGACTTTATTCAGGCAAGGTGAAGTTATAGCCTAAGGGTAATGTCAAATAAGTTCAGATCAGTTAGAGAATCAGACTGGAGAGAGCCGAGTCGCTGCAGAGAAGGTCGCCTTGGGTACGTAGGTGTGGAGGGCTTCCGACTGCCAGTTGCCGAGCTGCCTTATGTCGTCAACTTGGGTGGGCGCATGCCTGGGTGCCTCCGCGCCGGACGTTGTGAAGGGTGAACGAGCCTGGGGCTGGATGGTGGCCAGAGACGAGGGCTGCCTGAAGCGCGGCGGTAAGTGTGATCGCCATGAGGGGGCTCGCCGTCCAGCATGAGGAAGGCGGGTTCTTGAGGAGAGGTGCTCATGGTGAGCTTGTATGTGCGCCATGCACATACAGGACAGCATCTGGTGCCGCTGAGGTGTTGTGTAGAATGATGGTGAAGGTGTCTGAGGCTGACCTCGTTGTTTTCATGGACATGACATGAATCTTGAGCTGACTTCCGCTGTCACGGATATCAGATCTGGTGATGATGTGACCGGGATCGTAGGACAGGTCAGTGACGAGGAGGTTCCCTTGACGCAGGAGGGTGAAGAATCCCATTAGGAGAGCGGTGGAGAGGACCTTGTCTCTCGGGCCGGCCGACCGTAAGTAGCGGATCACATGAGGGGTGGCGCTTGTCAGGGGTCGTGGAGAGAGGGAATGGGCCACGCCACGTTTGACCACTGACACCGGGTATGTGTCGAATGCATCATGGGTACCTCCCGTGACGCGAACCCAGGTCGCTGCGTCAGTGAGGTAGTTGTAGATGGCAGACGGGGACTTAGTTTGGCGTTGAGGGAGGCGAGGAGCGACATCACGTTGTGGAGTGGGTGTTCGAGTCTGTGGCTATGTAGGTAGGCTAAAGTGAAAAACAATACAGATGGAGAGAAAGAGAGAAAGTAAAGCAAAAGTAACAGTGTTAGAGAGAGTCCAAGCCCCTCTGGTTTATTATATATAGTACATGGATTCTTGGTATAGGATCATGCCATTCACTCCAACCAATAGGGATGCAGCATTCCCAGTTCCTCCAATAGGGACTCAGCATTTCTGGTTGCCATGACCACCAGTGGTCTGCCCACTACCAGAGCTGGTTGACCTGTGGCCACCACCAACCTTGACCCCTGTGTGCATTGACCCCTACCTCAGAAGAGGGCCAGGCCCTGAGTGCACTCACACCCAGACCTGCCAATCATCCCTATGTCTATAATTACCTGCCCTGAAGCATGGACCAAGCCATATATATATATATATATATATATATATATATATATATATATATATATATATATATATCCACAACATACATATCCACACACTCTTAATAATAGAGGATTTCCATTTCCCCCCCTCTGCCGATTATCGGAATATTTTACAACGTGGTACTGTGAGGGGTGCCGGGGGTCGTAGCGGTTGTCTCGTGAGTACTTGAGGTAGCACGCCACCTGGCGGGACTTGTTGTGCTACATCCCGGGCACCAGCCCGGCATTGAATAGGGCGGTGATCCACTCGCATTCGTCATTTGGTGTACCTGGGGAGAGAGGTGCAGATTTAGTGCAAACTCCCCAGGTTAGATGACGTTTTCAATGACCGCATTGGAGTGCCTGACCCGGACGCGCTGGAGGTTGAGCCGTCCACAGATCTCCTCTGCCTTCTTCCTGGCCCCATTGTCGAATGGGGCTCAACTTGGGGCATCCTCGAGCACAAGCTCCTTGCTGGCCCTGTGCATGATTTCGATCTGGCTGGAGTGTATGGCGGCAAACCGCCACAACTCCCGCGCACACGAACACAACACCGTATCCCTCCCCGCATCCGATGCTAATACTGACTGTGACACCTGGTTATCAGTGTTGACCAGGATGACGTAGTCTTGTGGATTACGGGGTGAGAGGGCATGGACAGTGACGACGAGGTTGAGGGCCTACTCGCCAGGTATTCGACCGGGTACTCTTCGGAGTAGTACCCGATCTGCGAGTGGACCCCCCAGCAAGCAGCGAGGAGTCACACTCGATGGTCCAGCACGTCTTTGGAGGGGGCCTGAGTAGGACAATCCCGTTGGTGGTCTTGGAGAATTCGGCGAAAGCCATGCGAGGTCACGGATCAGCTCGGTTGTTACCGGGTGCCTCCCAGTGTGAGGTGTCGATCGCTGCAGGGCGAAGGCATCGTCACCGATGAGAAAATATGGCACATCCTTCTGGCCGTCCACGATAGGTTCAGGGTGCGGAAAGCCGATGATGCCACCTTCAGTGCCCGCCTTCAGCTCGGAGTCGTTGTAGATCTGGGCATCAGGCGCGGAGCCCAAACCCCCAAGATCTGCCCAGATAAACTTGTAGTCCGCGTCTACAAGTGCCAACATGACCAGAGAGTAAAACCCCTTGTAGTTGTAGTAGAGTGACCCACTCTTTGGAGGGCACCGGCAGGCGATCTGCTTCCCGTCCAGAGCGCCACAGGTATGGGGGAAGTTCCACTTCTCTAGGAATAGGTCCGCGATGGCACGCCATCCTTCTGGAGTCATTGGACACGTCATAACCTCGTCCATGTACTCGTCGATGAGGGGCTGACAGACTTCACGCACTATGAGTTACTGTGTGTTGTGGACGAGTATTTGGTGCCAGGTGCCACAGAGTAAGGGCGATCTTCAGCGCAGGCTCGAGCGGCACCCGGAATGTGTTGCGTTTTTTTTCGATCCTCGGTCCCACTCGTGACACAATCTCGTCGAACAACTGGGGAGGCATCCGCATGAAGTTGATGGAAGACACAGTGTCCTCGGTGTGGAGCTCGACCATAAGCTTGTCATACAAGCCAAACTGTGGCCGCCTCCCAATCCAGGGTCTGACCCACACTGCGCTGCTGCCTCCTCCTTCTCTTCTCGAGGCGGGCCGCCAGAAGAACCATAAGGTAGAGACTTAGCTCATGCTGATAAAGGGCAATTGTGTACTGATGCTGGAACTGTAGTTGGAGTGCCTGGACATCCATCCTGATTGAGCAGCCGAGCAGGACTGACAGAAGAAGCCTTGTAGTGCCTTTATATACCGAGACCATAGGTTGGGCATACGCTTTGTATACGCTTTGTATACGCTAGGAGTATGCTAGGAGTACGCTCGAACATGTTACACGTAAGCTAGGCGTATGCTATATATGCTAGAGATACGCCGAAGGCGCGGTTTCAGCGTACGCCTAACCTATGACGATCTACCCCTAACCTATACATAACCTATGCTGGCATACGCCTAGCGTATGTCTAGCGTATGAGGCATAAGCTGGCATATGCTGAAAATTTTGAACATGCACAAAACTTTCTCGGCGGCTCGGCATATGACGGCGTATGAAGAGCGTATACGGCATATGCCCACCTATACCCAACCTATGCGTAACCTATGACGGCATATGACGGCATATTGGTCGAAAACCTCATACGCTAACACCATAGGTCGTAGTGTGACACCTATGTGTAACCTATGATGGCGTAGGACGGCGTATTGGTCGAAAACCTCATACAGCCCCATAATATTGACGGCGTATTGGTCGAAAACCTCATACAGCCCCATATGTGACAGCCCCATAATATTGGAACTTAAAGATGTGGTAACTCGATTTCGCTGTTTACTTAATTAAAACCATGACATTATTAAAACAAGATTAATTTCTACCAATACTTAATACGACGTCACAATGTTAGGACTGCGTGTCAGATTTCCATCTGTATGACGCAGTGCAGGGAAGCATTAATTACCACACATAAACATTATAGAGCAATGATTCAGTGACCTAGCTTCCATATACGCAGGTACGCAGCTGCGTGTCACCGGAAATTACCAATATATATTATATAATTAAATTTAAATTTATGATAGTGTTTTATTCCATTTGCGTAACACCTGAAAATCCCTGGTTATGCTTCTATAGCCGTGGTCACACGGACAAAATGTGAGGCGAATCACACAAATCGAATCAGGTGAGGCGAATTAGCAGCCCGTTCACACGGACAGTACTTGGGCCGGAAATCGAATGCTGCGCATGAGCAAGTCCAGACTAACCAGCGCCAGTTTGGGTTTGTCGACATCGGCCGAGAGAGTGTGGGTTCGACCTAGATATGTATTTAATTAATCGTATTGGTTTGGGAACGGTCAAAACTTCTGCTGGGCAGTGAAACCCTACAAATAAATGATGAAAAAAATATCTGTGCATAGATAGTGGTTTCATTAATTAAATTATATAATAAGCGCTTTTGATCGACCGGAAAGTCAACAAACTAAGGTCGACTGCGCATGCGTGTGAGGTGCTTAATCCGCCTCAGATGCGTCCACACGGACAAAATAAATCGACTCAGAGAAATCTACTCGCGTAATCCATCTCCACAAGTGGTTTCCAGTATCAGGATCACAGGAATCGATTCAGCCCTAATTCGACTCAGACGCCCGTTCACACGCGAAATGTAACCCGAACTATACAAGTCGATTTCTACGAATCGATTTACAGCGCCCGTGTGACCACGGCTTATGATTTAATATGATATTACTACGTTGGCCTATGGCTTCTCGGATTTAAATTTGGGGTCTCGGGGTGTGGTGGGGGTGGAGGTATGTCGTGGGGGCTTAGGGATGTGGTGGGGGTGTATGTGTGTGTGGTGGGGGTAGAGGGTGTGTGTGGTTGGGGTGTAGGTGGGTGTGTATGGCCCCAGCTAACAAAAAAACGGCACACTGACGTCAGTATAACTTTATTGAATGTTATAAAAAAATGTCATATAAACATTTTTGTATGGAGTAAATAACGCTATATAACGTTATTTTATAACGTTATCGTTTAGCATTTTTTAACCTCAATAGGACGTTTTTTTATAACATTCAAGAACTCTTTTAACCCTCTTTGAGTGATTTGATGAAGATTTTGTAGAGAAATCAAGACCTAAATTGTAGTTAGAGAGCCCTCCTTTTGGGGAACTGAAAGGTAACATCTACCGCAAAGCATGACACTGGAGGAGTAAACTCCAATTTAAAAAAAAATCAGTTTAATATCATAGAGATGCATGCACCTCATATCAGATATTAAGATCATAAGACACTGTCACGTATAATAACTAATGCCTAATCTTATAGACTAGCTAATATAGTGAGGAGAAAAGAGAATTTGGAACATCTTCTATTCTTAGTAAAGAAGACAAATAACAATACACAAATATGTACTTATAACATATATTCTCAATTGGCCCATAATTTCCGAATTGTGGTTGATCCGGCGGGGAGCCCGAGACGGTCACATCTCCATGCACCGCACGCTCCCTCGCACCCCTCCCCCCCTCTGACCTGCATTCGGGCTACTGGTTCTCTCCATATGGATTTACCAACAACAACTCCCGTCTCCACCCACGTATCACCCACGTCAAACGGAATCAAACGGATTAAAAGCGCCCCCACGTCACGCAACATTATGCAAAGAACGCGCAGAGCCGCAGCTACCAGGGGCCGACCCCGGAAAACGCGCCACACGGAAGGCGACAACCCCGCCACCCGATGCGAGCGATTCCATCAACTCACAAGATGGCGGTGCCATCCCCACGGCCACCCACGCCTCCAGCAGCGCGGCAATCGACCCCGCGCACGAAAGCCGTCGGCAAAAAGCAAAGCAAGCCGACGGAATGAGTCGCATGCAGGCGTCCATCGACGCCATCGAGAGGAGGTGGAGCACCTTGGAGCAACACGCCGCGAACCAAAGGCGCGAGGTGGCCGAACAACGCGCGCAGATGTCGGCCCAGAGCAAGCTGCTCGCGGAAGCCACTGCGGCGATGGCGGCAGTCGCGGCAGGCATGCGCCACCCGGACCCGCCGGCGGCGGCCCCGGCCACGCCCCACAACCCGCCCAGCCGGCCCGCCAGGCCGCCACGCGTCCACCACCACCGCAGCCGGGCCAGGTCCCTCTCCCCGGCCTCCCCCTCGCCAGCCCCGGCGAGGAGCCGGAATGGCTCGCACCCGGGGCGCACCCCCGACGCAAGCTTCAGCGCCTGGTCGTCGCCCTCACCCAGCCCGCCCCGGCACAGACCCAGGCGGCCCGAGGCCGCGCCCGCCCTCGGGCGAATCGCCTCCAACCACCGACAACACGACAGCGACCACGGCGCCGCACACGCCCCCGACCGGCGCGCCGCGCACCGCCGACAACATGGTGGTAACGACTACGAGAGGGGCGCCCGCTCCACGGCCGAGGAGGCGGTACGCCTCATCGTAGCAGCCGCGGACGGCAAAGGACACACCCGTAAAAAAGGTATTCCGAATAAATATATTTTTCCTTATGACTTGGTTGAGCGGGGCGATGAGGGGAAGGCGGTGAAGAAGGGCGAGGCGACGAGGGAGGAGTATACTCTCGGTCTCAAACGCCTCGAGCACCAACGCGGGTTCCCCGAGGGGGCGTTGCTCGCCCTCTCTAACCATCAGGAGATGGTAGCGCAGGACAACTGCTCGTTGGCCTGGGCCGTCGTCCGCCGCTATTCGGAGGAGATATTTACGCGGATAGCCGACGGCAGGCTTCCGAGGGGCTGGGAGGACGAGGCGGCGATAAACGCGGTCCGGATTGAAATAATAGCGATGGCGGGCCACGCCCCCGCCACCTCCGCCGCCTCGGCCGAGCACCAACACACCGGGAAGCACCAGAAGCCCGGTACCGACTCCCGCGCCCAATACGACCGGGCGGCGATCGGCGCACCGTGCCCCGCATGGAACAAGGACCCAGGCTCGTGCGACAAGGCGTCGAAGGGCGGGTCACACGGCGCGGGCGCGCAAAAAATGGCGCACGTGTGTGGCTACTGCGCGAACGTGCGCAAAATCACAACCAACCACTCCGAGGCCAGCTGCTTCTCGAAAAAGTCCCGAGACCGCCCTGGTAAGAACTCTCAGCGGGATTTTTAGCGCGGTGGCGGGAGGGCACACCACGCGCCCCGCCTCGCGCGATCCCGCCCCGACCCACGGAACGCCCACCGACAGCCGACGCGGAAGCCAGCCCCGCGCGCCACGAGGTTCGCCAGGCACTGGAGGCCGCCCCGACCCCGACTGGCTTCGGCCCCGATGGCCGCGGGGCAGCCCCTCGTGACGTCACGGGCTGCCCCGCGGCAGTTGACACAGCCTCGGCACACCCCGCCCCCGCATCCGGCGAGGGGCCCCCCCAGTGACGTCACGCCCCGCCTGCAGCACTGGCGCCGCCTGGAGGATACCCCCGGAGTCTCCGCCCCCGGCGGGGAACCCCCCCATGACGTCACCCCGCCGCGCGCGCGACACTGGCGCCGCCTGGAGGATACCCCCGGAGTCCCCGCCCCGGGCGGGGAAGCCCCCGATGACGTCACGCCACTCGGACCCCGCCGGCGCCACCTGGAGGAGTCCCCCCCCACTATCAACATAAACACTGGCCGGCCGGCCACGACACGCCCTCATATGACAGTTTCGCCCGCCGGGTCGGCGCCCCCGGTAAATCATCCACACCGTCGGCCCCCGACCCGACCCGCGCCTGTGTGCTATGTGACGTGGACCGCACAGGCGCCCCACCCCGGCGGCGGCGCCGACGAGCCAGTCGACCAGGTCGTCGACCCCCTCCTGCAGAACACTCTTCCCGCAGCCGCCGCCTGCGGGCCCACCCCCGCCGAGTACAGGGCCACCCTCGACTCATTCTGGCCGGTCCTCTCGGGCGAGGGTTGGGCCGCCTACCCCCTATATGCCCGGGCATACGCGGCCGCGCCCGGTCCTCGGCCCTCCCGAACTTTTTGGCAGCCCGAGTCCCGGTCCCCTCAGACCTCATCATCGACGAATGGCGCCGGGTGCTCCGCGGGCACGACGACCCAACCCTCCTCGACCACCTCGAATTCGGGTTCCCCGCCAACTACACCGCGCCCGGGCCCCCCACGCCAACCTACAAGAACCACCGCGAGGACCCCGACTTCGCCCGCCACGTCACAAGCTACGCCGAGGAGGAGCTGCGCCGGGGCGCGCTCCTCGGACCCTTCGCAGTCCCCCCCCTTCACGCCCTGGGCCCAGTGCAGCCCCATCATGACCAGGCCGAAGTCCACCCCCGGCAAGCGCCGTGTCATCGTGGACCTCTCCTCTTCCCGCCCGGCCGCAGCGGTCAACGCGGGCATCCCAAGGAGGGAGTACCTCGGCCGCCCCCACGCCTACACACTTCCCGCCGCCGCCGACCTCGGCCGGCGCGTCGTCCGGGAGGGCAGGGGCTCGTTCTGCTGGTCGGCCGATGTCTCTCGGGCCTACCGGCAGCTGCGCGCCGACCCCCCTCTCCGCCCCACTCTTCGGCATCATCGTCGACGGCCTCACCTACGTCGACATTGCCCTGCCCTTCGGATGCCGGACCTCGGGCGCCGCCTGCGTCCGCGTCACCTCCGCGATCGTCTGGGCCCTCGCGCGACGAGGCTTCTACAGTGACGTCTACGTGGACGACTTCGTCGGGTGCGAGGCCACCTTCCTCGCAGCGATGCGCGCCTTCGACGCCATCCGCGCGCTCTGCGAGGCGCTTGGCCTCGCGCTCGCCCCCGACAAATGCTGCCCGCCCACGGTCCGCCTCGTCTGGCTTGGCATCGAGTGCGACACCGAGGCGATGACGCTCAGGATTCCCGACCGCAAGCTCCGCGAGGTCGTCGAGGAGTGCGAGCGCTGGCTCCGTCGGCCCACCCTCACCAGAAGGGCCCTCCAGCGGCTCCTCGGCCGACTCGCGCACATCACCACCTGCATCCCCCCGGGCCGCACCTTTATGGCGCGAATCCTCCGCAGCCTCAGATCCGCCCCGCTGTCCGGCGAGGCGAACGTCGACCCAGAACTGCGCAAGGATGTCCGCTGGTTCCGCGACTACGCGGCCGGCGGAAATGGCGTCTGCCTTCTTCCACCTCGGCGGCGCCCGCAATGGACGATCGAGTGCGACTCCTGCCTCTCCGGCGGGGGCGCCTTCTCAGACGCGGCCTGCTTTGCGGAGGCCTACGACGCGGACTTCTGCGCCTCATATCCGACGATCCACGAGCTCGAGGCCCTCAACCTCGTCCTCGCGGTCCGGGCCCTCGGCCCCCCCCGCGCCGGGTGGACACGTCATCGTCGTCAACACCGACAACGCCGCCTCCGCCCACGCCATCCAGACCGGCCGCGCCGTCGACCCCACCTTGGGTGCATGCGCCCGTGAGCTCTGGCTCATGGCCGCCCGCGGCTCATTCGACGTGGTCGTCCATCACAAGGCCGGCGCAGAGCTCGTGTTCGCGGACGCCCTCAGCCGCGCTCACCTCTCCCCTGCCGCCCTCGACCTCGTCCGCCATCATTGTGAAATACACCGCTTACCTCGCATTAGGGTGCATCATACACGGGCGATACTCACACTTGATCTCTAATCATTCCAGACTACGGGCCTGCGGCGCACCGGCACCTCATGGAGATGCACCGCGCCGCCCTCGCCCCCGGCACCTGGAGGAACCGCCACCGCCACGCCAAGCGCTACCTCGAGTTCGCCCTCGAACGCGGCGTCGACCACCTCGCCCCCGCTCCCTACGACGTCGGACAGTTTCGTCGCCCACCTGCACCGCCTCCTGCCGTCTCCCGCTTCGGTCGCCAACGCGTTCTCGGGCGCACGCGCCTGGGTCCGGGAGGCGGGGGGCGACGCGGCACCTTTCGACGCTCCCTTTCCGGCCCACGTCCGGCGCGGGGGCGAGCGCCTCTTCGCCACCCCGGTGCGACGCGCCTCGGGGATCACCCCCGAGATGCTGCCCATCATACACACCTACATGCGCGGCCTCGGGCACCTCGGGGTTGCCCCCTGGGCGGCGACCGTGATGGGCTTCTTCAGTTTCCTGAGGCAGTCGAATCTGCTGTCGCCCTCCCACGCCCTCTGGGGCGGCCCGCACACGCTCCGCCGAGACGACATCCGGCCCGTTCCCGGAGGCCTCCGCCTGCGCGTCGCCTCGTCCAAGACCATCCGGTCGGCCGCGCAGGCGGTGTCGATCTTCGTCCCCGCCATTCCCGGGTCGCCCATCTGCCCCCTCCGGGCCTGGAGGCGCGCCCTCGACCTGACGCCCGCCCCGGCCGGCGCCCCCGCATTCCTGGCACGCGCGGGCGTCCCCCTCACCCCCCGCGACGTGACCCCCCTCATCCGCGCCGCCCTGCGTGGAGCCGGTGTCCCCGGAGCTGACGCCTACACCATGCACGGCCTACGCAGGGGCGCGGCGCAGGCTTGCGCGTCGAGGGGGGTCGACCTCTCCGCGATAATGGCGCAGGGAACCTGGGAGTCCGACGCCGTCCACGCTTATGTGCCCAAGCTGGCGGCCCCTGACGCCCCGAGAGCCCTGGCACTTTGCTTTGGGTCGGCTCCCGGGCCTACCTCCTCCCAGAGTGCCCCCTCAGCGGACTTGGACGAGGTTGATTGACACTTCACCGTTTGACTTTGTACCCTGTGCCGTTATCGCTAACTAATAAACACCCTTTCTCCCACCTCCGTCTCGGGTTCCTCTGTCCGGATCGGCCCATAATTTCCGAATTGTGGTTGATCCGGCGGGGAGCCCGAGACGGTCACATCTCCATGCACCGCACGCTCCCTCGCACCCCTCCCCCCCTCTGACCTGCATTCGGGCTACTGGTTCTCTCCATATGGATTTACCTCACCCACCCACCCTCTAACTTTACTTTACTACCTTACGTTATCACTCCAGGGGGTCGGCTCCCGGGCCTACCTCCTCCCAGAGTGCCCCCTCAGCGGACTTGGACGAGGTTGATTGACACTTCACCGTTTGACTTTGTACCCTGTGCCGTTATCGCTAACTAATAAACACCCTTTCTCCCACCTCCGTCTCGGGTTCCTCTGTCCGGATCACAAAGTGTACAGTTACATATAAATTCTCAATGGTATGATATTACACTCACAACTGTCTGTGTAGTCCATATGGATGATAGATACACTCAGTCCTCTTGGTGCTTCTTCTATGTCTCAGTTGCCTTGAGGAGTTGATAGATATAGATGATCCATTGTCTGTGAGCCGTCGCCAACCATACAGGTATAGAGTCTCAGTTGATGATGGATGTACATGTCAGGCTAAGCTGCGTTTACACGGGCAAAAGTAAAACGATTCAAGACAAAGCGTTCTACCTGAAACGTTCTCGTGGCGCGTTTACACGGTATCGTATTTTCAGACATGTCGTGGCTTCTGCGCATGCGCGGATTCTCCCCCAGTTGCCGGCGAGCACTGCTATTTGTTTTGTTTACACTCGTCTATTCGACGCCGATGTAGCTGCTACGTTAATATCACTTGGAATTTAGGGTTAATTTAATTAAATTTCATCATTTGAGTATGTAATTCTGTTACATATGACCGCATTCAATAGATTTCATTCTATTCGGTCCATAACACAGCTGGGCACCAGTGTAAAGTTACAGCTGAGCCTGTATCCGGCAAGCACCGCTATTGTGCACTATCGCCGCCCGGGAACCAGCTGAAACGTTTCCTGTAGACCACCTGATTAGGTGGTATACGCGGAACGTTCCAGCCGAAACGGTTAAGCCCTAAAACGCTGCAGTGCCGCGTTTACACGGACACATTTAAAACGAACTAGGCAACTGGTTCCAGCTGGGGCGTTTCAACTCGCCCGTGTAAACACAGCTTAAGCAGCAGTGATGTGGGAAAAGGCAGACACCACAGTCACCAATCCTCCTCACGTCCATTGGTCCATATTGTAGAAGCTCAGCAAGTTGAATCCATCCCATAAGCTCTAACTAGCCAGATCAGGTTTCAGGCCTAACTGACTTGGAGATGTTGATGCCTCGATGTCTGGGAGTAGAGTCCCGAGAGTGTGTGACTACGCTCCTTATATAGTTGCTGGGTAGGCCAGTCCTAATGAAGAGATGGGACGAGTAGGACGGTCCAAACATGTGCTGTAACCCCTATAAAAGGCAAACTACCTGTTAAGAAGCAGTCTCCATATATTCACTGCTATGTTACAACACTAATCTATCAACGAAACTGAATCTGACACTAAAAAAACTAATTGAGTGGTGCCAACTAAATAGGATAACCATAAACAACAGCAAGTCAAAAACAGTACTATTTGGTACCAGGCTAACTAGTAACGTTAAAATAAAGTGTCTTCTGGGAAACACCAAACTGGAACAAGTAGACAACTACCGATATCTGGGAGTGGATCTGGAAAGTCACCTAAATTATAACCTCTGCATAACAAATACTATCAAAGAAGTAAACCATAAAATATGGCTGCTGGCTAAACTGAGATACTACATGACTGAAAACATGGGAATTAAAATATGATCCTCCCCTACTTTGACTATGGCGATGTAATATACATGGGAGGAAATACAAAACTATTAAACAAACTACAGGTGCTACAAAATAGAGCCCTCAAAGTATGCCTTCAGTGTAATGTATGGATCTGAGGTCATAGGTCAGACCGGTGTGGCAGTAAATCGCAAACCCCTGGAAATTGCACATCCCGGGGTTTGCGATTTACTAGGAAATCACAAACCCCCGCTCTAGCGGCGGCGTTAATATCACTTCGATTTTAGGGTTAATTTGATCAAATTTCACTTTTTGAGTATGTAATTCTGTTACATATGATAACATTGAATAGATTTGGGCCTAATCGGTACCTAACACCGCCCTTAAACCTGGTACGGAGTGGTGTATCAGTAACATGGGGGGTTTGTGATCTCCAGGGGGGATATGTGATTTCCTAGGAAATCGCAAACCCCCCATGCCCATATATGGCATGGGGGTTTGCGATTTCCTAGGAAATCACAAGTGGGGGTTTGCGATTTACAGGGTTTGCGATTTCCTGCTACACTGTGTCAGAACTAGTGACTTCATGTAGAGAGGTTGCAATAAACAGTTACATTACAGAACTCACGGTGTTAACACGTCTTTTACATGGTGTCAGATATTACGGGTAGAACTCTGTAAAATGGCGCTTTCGGGATTGAAACCCCCAGGACCTTTGATCCTGGACGAGAAAATGGCCATTAATTGGAGATCGTGGCTGCAATCGTTTGAGATTTATTCTACAGCTGCGGGAGTGTCGACGAAGTCGGAAAAGGTTCAGTGCTGTGTTTTTCTGCACGTTGCGGGTAGTGAAGCGCAGAAGCTACACAGAACTTTTCAGTTCGACACTGCTGACAAAGACAAGACTACACCGTTGATTCATGCCTTCACTCATTATTGTGAAGGGAAGACGAACATTACCGTTGTCAGGTATGAATTCAATTCCTTCAATCAAACTAGTGAAAATATGGACATGTACATCAGGGAATTAAAGCATCGTGTCCATTACTGTTGCTATGAAACGCTGGAGGCGTCATTGCTGTGTGATCGTATTGTGTGCGGCGTGAAGGATAATGATCTTCGAAATAAATTGTTGCGTTCTCCAAAGCTGACATTGGAAGAATGCATTCAATTATGTCGTCTAAGTGAGGTTAAATCGGCTCAAGTGACCAGGGTGGATGATCATCAGATTGATGCGATGAGTATGGGATACAGCAATGGAAACAGATCGAGTAACCGTCCGTCGTCATGGATATGGCCGTCAACAAATCGGTATAAACCAGGTTCGTCTATGGCAACTGCACGTTGTGGACGTTGCGTTTACAACCATCCCAGGGGTAATTGTCCAGCAAGGGGAAAGGAATGCTCTGGATGCCACAAGTTAGGTCACTTTGTAAAAGTGTGCCGGTTACAGCAGCGACAGGCGCAACCAGCTCCCGTGTATGAACTTAGTGTTGATCCGTCTTTTACATTTAGGTGCACAAAAGATATCCCACAATCGAATTATACAAAAAATGCAAAGCAACACTACTAACGAGTAGAAGGGAAACGCACCTCAAAATACTAGCACAGCATTACACCACAAAACCAGGCTACACAGCAACCCCCCCCCCCCCCCCCCCCGTAGGGACACCAGGCAAATGGCGGCCCCAGTGCTACTGACAGCAATAAGTAACACACAAATTTATGAGAGAAGTGTAGTGGCCATGGCGCATATGCCTGGAATAATCAACCCATACAACAACGGGCAAGCAAAAGCCTGGACCACTATAAAAGGTTCTTAAAGAAAACATAATACACAACCACCTGCTGAAGGAATAATATCTCACCTGACCATGGGCGCAGTCACTGCTTGCTGTGTTCTGGCACAAAAAGCAAAAGACAGGCCAGAAAAGATGGTAGATATTACAAATACGGAAACTAGCCCTACTAAATACTAAGGAATTCGAAATGACTATCACCATAGGGCACAGTCCGTCTGGGTATGTGTACTGGCACAAACCAAAGCAGATCCGGGCAGGCCAAGGTCATGCATCCAACTCACCCTGAAGTACAAAAGGGCTAACCATACAACACGACCATCCCACCTAGTCGCAGTCCTGAAGGGTCCAGGGGTGTTCTGGCACACTGGTGTACTATCTAAGGACAGGGCATGGGTGAAAGGATCCTCTCCCGGATGGGATCCTCTCCCGCAGGCCTGTATGTCATCTGCGTAGATGCACATAGTAGGCTAAGTTATCATATACAGGTTAGGGGAAAAAAACTTTGAAAATTCAAAAAAACTAATATAGAAACTACTAACACACAAAACCGCAAAGGTTGGCCTGAGAAAGATCAGGTAAACACTCCTGAGTGAGGGACAAGACCAATCCAGTATCACAGCTGTCCAGCGTTGAAAACAAGCACCCTCACAGGAGCTTATACGTTATGGGCAGAATAAAAGACTTGTCACCAAAAAAAAAAAAAAAAAAAAAAAAATCTTGCACCGACGTCGGGCACTGACAGTGTAAAATAGATTTTTTTAAATAATTTCTTTTTTTAATTTCAATGTCTTTTTTAAATGTAATTTGGTTGCTTTCGAAGCAGGTCGGTGGAGAGTCAGAAGTTATAAATGCCCGCCAGTGCTCATTAAACACCATTTTCATTGCAAAATCCTTTTGGTTAAGATCAAATAAATAAATAAATTTTTAAAGAATAGATTTTACACCGCCAGTGGCCCAACGGTGGAAAATGTCTGGTGACCGTCTGACCAATAAGTCAGTATAATGTTACTGTGATGTTATAACATTACAATACATGGTATAACGTCAGTTTAATGTTACTGTGACGTTATAATGCACCATAACCAAATAATATCGTTAGCCTGACGTTACTTAACGTTATGTGTTAGCTGTATGTGTGGTGGAGGTGTAGGGAGTTTCTAGTGGAGGTGTAGGGGCGTGGTCAGGATTGTGGTGTGTGGGGGGGGGGGATTTAGGGGAGGGGTGGTGAGTGGGTATTGTGGGTGTGTGTGGTGGGGTGTAGAAGTGTGGTGGGGGTGTGTAATATATGCGTAATAGACATCTAGACACGTCTGTAAGATATGCTAATGAGATGATGTCATGGAAAGTTCAGCCAGCGGTTCAGTGAGCCCTGAACGGGAATAAATCATTCAGTATCCAGAAGTCAAAGTGTTCAGACGTTGTACTTTCACACGTTGTCAGATGAGGAGAAATGCCTCCCATTAATACACTGCCGGGTTTGCGGCCGCCTGGTCAGCTTGTCCTCAGCAACAACGCAAGATTGAACTGGAAAACATGGATCAGAGCATATGACATATATGCCACTGCTACAGGTGTCATATTGAAGACAGAACGAGTGCAATGCTGCATCTTTCTTCACGTCGCTGGCGAATAAGCGCAAAAAGTTTTCGCCAATATGTCCATCGCTCTCGCTGAGCGAGACAGGATCGGACCACTCACAGAAGCATTCCAGACATATTGTGTAGGCAAGTGCAGTTTGATAATAACAAGGTACAAGTTTAATTCGCATAATCAAGCTACAGAAACTATGGCCACGTACATCACGGCGCTAAGAGACAAAGTAAAGGATTGCGAATACGGGCCAGTGGAGGGGTCGCTGTTGCGTGATCGGTTGGTGGCTGGCATTAAAAACATTGATTTGCGCAACAAACTGCTGAGTTAACTCTGGAGAAGTGTGTGAGGATGTGTGAGATGAGTGAATTCAGTTCGGATCTGTTGGAGGACACCAAATCAGATGTTGAAAGTAAGGAAATTGATTTTCTTAAGAACTATGCTACTGCGCGTACCAGTGCACCGGTGGTCCGGTCATCGGTGAAGCCATCTTGGAAATCATCATCTTGGAATTCTGGCGGTGCCGGTGCAGGAGAGTTTAAGATCCGCCGTCAGAACTGTGGATACGAACACCACCGGGGAGTCTGCCCAGCGAAAGGCAAAGCTTGCATAGCCTACAAGAAGATCGGCCACTTCGGTAAGGTCTGGAGGAGCAGACTTGGCAGAGTCAACGAGGTTAACGTTGAATAGCCCGACCCTCACAATGCTGAGCAAGACCCGCATCCGGCGGAGGTCAACATTTTGACTACGGATCTGTTCGTCGGTGCCGTTGACCTCGGTGCCAAGCAAGATGCCGAGTTGTGGTATGCGACCGTCTGGGTGAACGGTCGTCCGGTGAAGTTCAAGCTCGACACCAGCTCGGAGGCAAACGTGCTTCCGAGGAACGTCTTCGACAGAGTCGCTACGGGGCAGCTGGCGAACACCAGGTGTTCATTAGTGACGTTGTAGGGACATCGGATCACTCCTGACGGTGAAGCGTCGGTCGACGTGAATGGCAGAAACTTAAGGTTCCAAGTGGTGCGGAACTGCCAGCCTATTTTGGGGAAACAGGCTTGTGTGACATTGAACCTGTTGGCGCGTGTCGACGAGGTGCACTCTGCCGTGCCGACGAATATTTCCAAGCTGAACGACAGTCCCAGCGCCCAGGCTGAACAGCTGGTAAGCGAATACAAGGACATGTTTCAAGGTTTAGGTCTGATCAAAGCAAATGCTGTCATTCATGTTGATAAATCTGTACAACCTGTTATAGATCCGCCTCGAAGAATCCCATTTGCAATTCAAAGTAAAGTACGTAGTGAAATTGATCGCATGGTAGAAATGGGTGTAATAGTTGAGCAGGATGAACCTACCGAGTGGGTTAATTCTATAACTATCGTAAAAAAAACAAATAAGATAAGGATTTGTCTGGATCCGACTAAGTTGAACAAAGCGATAAAGAGAGGGCCTTTCCCTACCAAAACAATTGACAAGATTATTGCCAGTTTTGGATGCAATGACAGGGTATTGGCAAATAGAATTAGATGAGGAAAGTTCGCGTCTGTGCACATTAAACACTCCGTGGGGCTGGTACAGGTACACCCTCCTGCCTTTTGGCATCAAAACAGCTGGTGACATTTTTATTCAGGAAATGCACCGTGTCATGGGCGACCTACCCGGTATCGGGATAGTCACAGACCACATTTTGGTATATGGGTCAATGGTGGAGGAGCACAACGAGAGGCTCAAGGCCGTGTTGGACTGAGCTAGGTCGGTAAATCTCAAATTAAACCAGACAAAATCTTTGCTATGCAAAACTACAGTAAAGTATGTAGGTCATCAACTTACCCAACAGGGTGTGAAGCCTGATCCAGACAGAATACAAGCAATCGTAGACATGCAAGAGCCACGAGACAAGCAAGGCATCCAACGGTTCCTGGGCATGGTTGGGTATGTACACAAGTTCATACCTAACATGCCCAAGATTGCCAAACCACTGCACACGCTCCTCGCTAAGGATGTGGCCTGGCACTGGCAAAACGAACAGCAGTGTGCTTTCGATAAGTTGAAGGAAAAGTTGAGAACTGCTCCTGTGTTGTTGTATTACAATGTAAACAAACCCATTGTCATTCAGGTAGATGCCTGTCAGTCAGGTCTAGGTGCTGTGTTAATGCAAGAAAGCAAGCCAATCGCACTCGCATCTCGTGCACTCAATTAAGCGCAGTGTGGTTACAGCACGATAGAAAAAGAAATGCTCACCATACATTTCGGATGCCAGAGATTTCATTACTATATCTTTGGCAAGGAGGTTCAAATTCAAACGGACAACAAGCCGTTGGTGGCGATAATGCAAAAACCGATTCACAAACTTTCGGCCAAAATGCAGAGAATGCGAGTGCGTTTGCAAAACTACAATATTCAACTGTGTCATGTGAAGGGCTCTCTGATGTTTTTTGCAGACATGTCTTCAAGAGCACATAGTGCTAATGTAGGTCACGATAGCCTGTTCGATGACACGTTCAGCGTTGCTGTCGTGGACATGCAATCGTCCAGTTTGTTAAGTAAGATTGTCAGAGAGTATGAAAAAGATGTGTCCCTGTTAATCACACACATTGAAGATGGGTGGGACATTGCACGCATACAGACACCACCGTGTCTTAGACAGTACATCCCACACAAAGATGAGTTAACGGTAGAAAACAATCTAGTCATGAAAGGCAATTGGATGGTGGTGCCTCCGGGTCTACGCGGTGAAATGATTGAGGCGTTACATGAAATGCACTTGGGCGTAACGAAATCCAAGCAGCTGGCACGACACTGCATGTTCTGGCCTAACATAAACAAACAAATTGAGGAAAAAGTCAGTCGGTGTGACACTTGCCAGAACAACCAGAAAAGTTTGCATAATGAGTCGTTGATAAACCACCCGATAGCCTGTCAGTCGTATGAGAAAGTAGGAGCAGACTTGTTTGAATTAAACCATAAAAATTACCTTATAACTGTGGATTATTACACAAAGTATCCAGAGGTAACGTTGTTGAGAGATATGTCGTCTGTCACAGTCATTGAGGCGATGAAGGATAATTTTGCTAGGCACGGTATTCCTAGTCAGGTCATTTCGGACAATGGTCCGCAATTTAAGAGCCATGAGTACAGGGAGTTTGCACAGCACTATGGTTTTAAAGCCGTATATTCCAGTCCGCAATATCCACGAAGCAACGGCCAGGTGGAGAGGTTTGTGCAAACGGTAAAGGACATGTTAAAGAAATGTGCAAAACAAATACAGACTTTCAGTTAGCTTTGTTAAACTATCGAAACACTCCATTACCCGTCTTGAACGCATCTCCGGCTCAGCTGCTCATGAGCAGAAGGCTGAGAGGGAGGTTGCCGATGGCGGAAGAAATCCTGATACCCAAAACACAAAGTCCGAAGAAAGTACAGACAGCGAAAAGACAGCAAAGCCAAAAAGTGTTTCACGACAAGAAATGCGGTAAGTCGCACAAGCCTATGAGAGTTGGGGACAGTGTAAAATACAAGAATAATGCAGGAGAGTGGAAAAAAGGAGTAATTTTAGGTCGTTCAGGTGTTTCAGGGAGAGAATATCCGATTTTGAATGAGTCAGGGAATATGTTGTATAGGAACAGGTTTCAGATTATAAGGGCACCCGAGGGGAGTCAGCCCGAACCAGTCGAGCAGACACAAAGTAGGTCAGCGTCGCTGCCAAATGTAAACAGTGCGGCTAATCTAAGTAGGTCAGGTCGGGTGATTAGGCCGGCGAGCAGGTTAGACCTGTAGTGAGTCAGTCACGTTGAATATAAACACACAAACACATGTGTATGTTAGGCTTAAGTATTGTATTTTCAGCTGCATTTGGTGTGTGTGTTGTACTATAATGGACAATATATCATATGGAGCCGGACAGTCAGAGGACTTCAGTGCCATAGTGCGCTCAGACATTCGCTAGAACCTGTGGTTTAAGCTAAGTACACATATATGTTTGTATTATTGTGCTATTCATTTTACTGGGTATGTATATTTAGTGGATGGTCATTTTAAAACATTTCATGTTTCAGAAATACTTTGAAGGGGGGATGTAATATATGCGTAATAGACGTCTAGACACGTCTGTAAGATATGCTAATGAGATGACATCATGGAAAGTTTAGCCAGCGGCTCAGTGAGCCCTGGACGGGAATAAACCATTCAGTATCCAGAAGTCAAAGTGTTCAGACGTTGTACTTTCACAGGGTGTAGGTATTTAGTGGGTGTATATGGTGGGTGTATGTGGTGGGGGCTTAGGGATGTGGTGGGGGTGTCGGTGTGTGTGGTGGGGGTTGCCGGTGTGTGTGATGGGGGTGTAGGTGGGTATGGTGGGAATATAGGTGTATGGGTGTGGTGGGGTGTAGGTATGTGGTGGAAATACATTGGATCCAATGCGTGACCATAGCCGTGTTTACACGGGCAATTGTGAAGCAAATTAGGCAAATCGATTTATATGAAGCGATGTAGTGGCGCGTTTACACGGACCGAGTTTGAAAGTGTGTCGGCGCCGGGAACCAGCAGCCTTAGTGGTGCGCCTGTAGCCAGCGAGCACTGCTATTTGTTTAGTTTACACTCGTCGATTCGACGCCGATGTAGCTGCTACGTTAATATCGCTTGGAATTTAAGGTTAATCTAATTAAATTTCATTATTTGAGTATGTAATTCTGTTAAATATGATCGCATTCATTAGATTTCGTCCTAATCGGTCCCTAACACTGCCGGGCACCAACGATTAGTTACAGCTGAGCCTGTAGCCGGCGAGCACCGCTATTTTACACTATCGCCGCCCGGGAACCAGCTGAATCGATTCATATAAACTACCTCGCAAGGTGGTTTACATAAAGTGAATCATATGAAGCGAATCAGCCCTAATCCGCTTCAGTGGCGCGTTTACACGGCGAATGTGAGGCGAACTAGGCAAGGCGATTTATATGAAGCGACTTAACTCACCTGTGTAAACACGGCTCATGTAAACAGACTTCGGTACTTCACTCCTATGGTACGAATTGCATCGCAGTGCCACCTATCGATTACCATGGATTTGTGGTATCCCATTAGAATTCTACAAAGAATTCTACTATCTGTGATTCTACCCATTTGGGAAACTTCAATTCCTCAAAATTAGAGGCAAATGCTCATTCTCACATATATGTATAGGCCTATGTATCTAATCGGTTTACAGTCCGCAATTTGTCAGTGCAGTCACGCAGTATGCCCTATATCTTTTTATATGTACCACTTGTTTGTATTGATACATACAAAAAGGAAGTTTCATTTAAATAGTGTAACTAATGCCGGTACCCGAATAGAAAAATTACAGTAAAACCTCGCTAAATCGACCGTCCATGGGACCGACTTTAAATGGTCCAATTTGGGTAGGTGATAGGTTTAGGGAGTTTTTTTAAAATTGTTACAATGGTATCGTATGGGCGATAGTTTATGACCTAAATAAAGCCACCGATATATATGGGGAGTGGTCGATCTGTGGAGGTAGTCGGTTAGAGGGTTTTAGCTAAAAATAGCTTTGGTCTTTGGTTTATGGCTCCGCAAATATAGTCTAATTGACTTCTTGTTTATTTCTAGTATTGCTGTTGATGTATGTTTTCTAATGTGACTACGGTGAGTAGGCCTGTACATGCATACTTCCATTAGATGATCCGCATATATGTCCATTAAACTAGTTAAGTTGACAGAAGTGACTATAGTAACTATGACAGCTGGCAGGGTAAGGCTGGGCATATTTTTGTTCAAACATGTCATTTTGCTATTCTACTATCTAGTGCCCTCATAGGATTTCTGTATTATTGTACTATGCATTGCTATGCTTTTCTGATGAAAAACAATATTAACAAGTGTGCAATCTTCTACACAAGTACGTTTGATTGAAAAAGGCGTCTTGCCCCAGACCTCGAGCAAGACGCCCTTTAGCGTATGGTAAGATATCCTTGGGGAGTTGTGGGGGGGGGGCGTCTTTCCCAAGTGTATATGAAGCACGTACAAAAAGTATGAACGTTAATCAAAGACTTAGCATAGGCCTAATCTTGTATCAAATAAATGTAGGCCTATATAGCTTATAATCAAACAGTCAATCTCTCAGAATCACAGTTGGGGCAGACAAAACACACCTGACCCTGTGCACAATCAAGCATTTCCTACGCCTCTGGCATGGAATCCACACTTCCCGTAATTTAGCCTACAGGTTTCAAATCGTTCTCCACAGGCAAGATTATATAACAACAACAAATTCACCCCGTCCTTGTTCTGCAAGTAGGCCTACGGGGTGAATATTTTATCCAAGGTAAGATAGGATCATTCTTCATCATCATTGGGATTCGACATCCCCAACGGTCAAAACCGTGCCGGTGTAGGACGTTCAAAACACTACGCCGTTCAAAAGACTACGGTAGTGTTTTGAACCTACGTTCAAAAGACTACGGTAGTGTTTTGAACTTAGGTTCAAAACACTACTGTTAAGTTCAAAACACTACCCCTACGTACGTTCAAAACACTACCCAAGTTCAAAACACTATCTAGACAAGCTGACCCTGCTGCGGCGTTTGAAGCAGGTATGAGTAGAAATAAGCCTGAGCGTAAGCCCAACATAACCCAACGTAACGGCTTTTTTTACAACATATGTGATTTTCGACGAACACTCGGCCTATGGCGTCATACGTTAGGTATACATTGGGCATACGTCGGGTATGCTCAGGATACGGCGTCATAGGTCGTCTTAAGTCGGCGTGCGTTAAGGCGCTCAACAATTTGTGTGTATGTTCATATGCTAGAAATTAGTCAGACATACGTTCTGCATACGTTACGTAAGTTGTGTGTACGTTGTGTGTACGCCCATTTTTATCCCCCGCCGCTGAAAAGTTTGACGAATGCCGACGTGCTGGCATATTTTCTAACGTTGAGCACACGCTGACGCCGTACATCTTATAGGCCTGTCACATTACGACGTAACGAGCCAACGTAAGCCGACGTAGGTGACATGTCCAAAACCTTCGACGTACGACAATGTTGGACAACATAATAGGCCTGTCACACTACGACGTAAGGAGGTAACGTAAGCCGACGTAGGTGATGTTTCGTCATTACGTTGAGGTACGTCAGGTTACGTCATGCTTACGTTAGATTGACGTCGATTTACGTGGAGTTACGTCAGGTTACGTCGAGTTACGTCAGCGCACGTCCAAGTTTGGGACATGTTCAAAACCTTCGTTGGACAACGTAATAGGCCTGTCACACTACGACGTAAGTAGGTAACGTAAGCCGACGTAGGTGACGTTTCGTCATTACGTTGAGGTATGGCGGGTTACGTCATGTTTATACCCCTGTCACACTATGACGTAACGAGCCAATGTAGGCCTGACGTGGGCACTTTTCGTCATTACGTTGACGTACGTTGGGTTATGTTATGATGACGTCAGAATGACGTTAGACTGACGTCGAGCTACGTTCCATGAGTGTGCACTGTCACAAGTCGATACCTGTCCTGATATGACCTTAGATGATGCTAGGACATGAAACAACATCCAGCAACCCTACTGACCAACATTACTACATACTGCTCCACCCTAAGAAAATAGAGTAGTGTTTTGAACTTAAAGGAAGTGTTTTGAACTTAAGGATAGTGTTTTGAGCGTGGCCACAGTAGTGTTTTGAACTTACCGTCAACCAGGTTGAAAACACTACGGTAGTGTTTTGAACCTAGGTTGAAAACACTACCATAGTGTTTTTGTGGGGTAGTGTTTTGAACTTACTACACCGGCCGACATCGGACTGTGGTGTTGGGCCGACGTAGGCTTAGTTGCTGAAGTTGGAACGATATTGGGCTGGCCATATTATTCACAAAGTGGATATTTCCCGACTACCGTAAACGGAAATCGCGTGGATATGGTTCCACGAATTCCGTGCACATGTGCACTGAATTTATATGGCAAGTCTTCTATAGGCCTATTCAAAATTTAGGCCTACTGCCGCATTTCACAGCAGCTTCTGTGGCCCAGTGGGTAAATGGGGTGGGTAATTCGTCGGTCTCCTACACCAATATACTTCAATCTGCGAAGTCTAGAGTGAGCCAGGGATTGTGGGTTTGAGTCCAGCCAGAGGTTGATATTTTTACTTGTTTTTTGTTGTTGACCACAGTGATACTCTGATATAGGTCTATACCGGTACTGGTTTATTCCGAGGTGGATGCAGCTGTTGCACTTGCAACCTCCTTGCGGCCAGTGCGGTGGGCGCCGAGTCGCCAGCGGTTGGCGACTTGGCGCTGACCAGTCGCCGCCAGGGCCCGTATGCATTAATCGGAGTTAGGCTTAGCCAGAGCTAGGACCTAGCTCTGGGATAGCTATCCGCGGCTAGAAGGGCCTTGGTTAATTAAGTCAAGCCATATGCATCAATGTACTAGCCGGGACGGATAGCTAACCGTGAAATTATTTATAGATTTGGGAATTCCCTCGATTTGAAAATATGAATAAGGCCGCCAATGCGGCGGTAGCATTAATATCGGTTCGAATTTAGGGTTAATTTGATTAAATTTCACTTATGGCATATGTAATTACGTTAAAAATGACAGCATTTAATAGATTTGGCCAAATATATTGCCGCCGATATGGCAGCGATGGCGGTGGCCATGTTTAGTTGACATTGGACAGTATGGATATCGATGTTGCTGTGGCGGCGGCGATTTGTTTACTTTACATACGTCGATTCGAAAATATTAATATCGCCGCTGATGCGGCAGCAGCGTTAATATCGCTTCGCATTTAGGGTTAAATTGATAAAATTTCACTTATGGCGTACGTAATTCTGTTAAATATGACAGCATTGAATAGATTGAGAGCCACACACGCACACTAACCGGTGCAGCTAGCAGTTAAACCTGACTTGTAATGAGGGTAGCTTAGCCGAGGCTACGGTCGGCGGCTAGCGCTGGCACCAGCTCATGCATGCGGATTTTCCAACTTTAGCCGGGTGGAGCTACCCTAGCCACGGTTAGAGCCCTAACTCCGATTCATGCATATGGCCCCAGGTCGCCGACCTCGCGGTCGGCGCGCGGTCGGCGAGTTGGCGGTGCCTTTTTTATGTGCTCATCAACCGTAACTATATAACCCTGGCTACGTCCCTGGTCCCTATAAGCTTTAGCGTGCCCAGATACACCCAGACTAGACCTGCTTTGAAGTCATCGTCCTCTGCTCTTCATCACCCACACGCGGTCTCCATGCTCACCCCATAGGCCTACATCCCGGACACCCCGGTGTAAAGATTTCAAATTCCCCCCATATTCAAGTTCCCCCCGGGGAACTTGAAAACGTTTTCAAATTCCTCCCAGGGGAATTTGAAAACGTTTTCAAATTCCCTCCCTCGTTTTAACTTCCCCTCCCCCCCCCCCATTTTTGGGGAATTTTCTTTATTTTTGTTATTTTTTTATATTCTTTGTTATTTTTCATGACAAATATTATGATATACAGAGAATAGCATAATGGAAATTATTACTAGTACAATAAAACATATTTAACCACAAATGACACAAAAAGTCTCCAAGATGGTTAAGAAAAAAATATTATAGGTTTGAAATTTAAAACGTTTTTTAAAGTTTTTTAAACAATTTTAAATTCCCGGAGGGGGGAATTTGAAAATAGGGGGAGGAATCTGAAAACTGTTTTTAAGTTCCCCCCCAGGAATCTGAAAACGTTTTTATTTTCCCCGGAGGGAAGTTAAAAATGTTTTCAGATTCCCGGGGGGGAACTTGGGAAGGGGGGAAATTGAAATCGTTACACCGGCATGCCCAGTGCAGGTCTGGGCCAAGGCTAGAGTTCTCTCACTGGTGTTGCCGGATGTATCCGTCTTCCTGGTGGTGGACGGCCAGCCCCTGGATTCATACACTATCATGCGAATGGCGCTATCTTAATTCGTATCCATATTATCAAACCAGGAGCTAAATATAGCTCCTAACCAAGGGCCCATATGCATGACGCGGTGTTAGCGGTCCAAAACTGGTTTTGGCGGGAATCCCCCGTTTAGCGGCGAAAAGACAGCATGTAATACCCCAGTCATACGAGAGCCTGCATTCGCTGCCAACCTCACGCCCAAAAGGTTGCCAACCACCCAATGTCCCACTCGATACATTGATTCAAAACCGTGGTCGTCGCCAAGGTGGTGCCGAGGCGGCGCCAGGTCGGTGCCAAGGTGGCACCGGGTCGCCACCGGGTCGCGACCAAGGCCGCTGCGGGTCAGCGCCAAGGTGGCACTGGGTTGGCGCCAAGGTTGGCACCAAGGCAGCATTGCATGAGTTGGTGCTGCCAGGTCGGCGCCATGTCGGCACGCGGTGTTAGCGCTCCAAAACTGGTTTGGGCGGGAATCCCCCGTTTAGCGGCGAAAAGACAGCATGTAATACCCCAGTCATACGAGAGCCTGCATTCGCTGCCAACCTCCTCACGCCCAAAAGGTTGCCAACCACCCAACGTCCCACTCGATACATTGATTCAAAACCGTGGTCGTCGCCAAGGTGGTGCCAGGTCGGCGCCGAGGTGGCACCGGGTCACCACTGGGTCACCACCAAGGCGGCTGCGGGTCAGCGCCAAGGTGGCACTGGGTTGGCGCCAAGGTGGCACCGGGTCAGCGCCCTGGCACCGACCACACAGCGAGCGCAGCATTGCATGAGTTGGTGCTGCCAGGTCGGCGCCATGTCGGCACCAGGTCGGTGCCAACTCACCAACCAAGAGGTCAGTTACCTGGCACAGGTTAGCGCCAGGTCGCCAACCATTTTTTAATGGCGCCGACCGGACTGGTCGCAAGGAGGTTGCAAGTGCAGCAGCTGAAACTTCCTTGTGTACAAAATTTTCTAAATGGATGCCGGGAGGTTGGCAACCTCGCCACGCCAGTGTGTAAGGAGGGTGTAAGGAGGACGTTAGTAGGACGTTTTGACGTCGCGAATCGATCGTAAGCGAACGCAGGCCTCGTGTGGCTGGGGTATTAGAGGCAGTGTTAGCGCCAACACCACGACCGTAAACTAGGGCCCGGCCGGATAGCTGTCGGTTCAACATCGTTTGTGTGTGGCTGTGCCTGTGTATGTGTATGTATGTATGTATGTATGTATGTATGTATGTATGTGTGTGTCTGTGCCTGTGTGTGTATGTATGTCTGTGTGTTTCTGTGTCTGTTTGTGTGTGTCTGTCTGTGTGTGTATGTGTATGTGTGTGTGTCTCTCTCTCCCCTCTCTCCCTCCCCTCCATCTCCTCCCTCTCCTCCCTCCCCTCCCTCCCCTCCTTCCCTCCCTCTCTCTCTCTCTCTCTCTCTCTCTGCAAAGTTAGGTCGGGTCGGTTAAAGTCAGGTCGGTTAAAGTCAGGTCGGGTAAAGTAAGGTCGGATAAAGTCGGGTCGGGTAAAGTCAAGTCGGGTCGGGTAAAGTCAAGTCGGGTATGGTAAAGTCAAGTCGGGTATGGTAAAGTCAAGTCAGGTATGGTAAAGTCAAGTCGGGTATGGTAAAGTCAAGTCGGGTAGGATAAAGTCAAGTCGAAATGACCGGTGTCTGAAATGGGAGGCGTATACGAGATGTCTCCGAGACGCACCCTGAAGGGAAATAAGCCAAAAAGCATCGCGCCCTGGTACTGGCGTGTACTGCTACGAGCCTGATAGCTACGCTGACATAGTGTTCACTAACTGGTACACACATGTACTGTATGTTTCTCAGCTCAAAATGCTTAATTATGGATAGTTGTGTCTTAAATATATACATTATATTATTATATTGCATGGATGTGTCCATGTTTATGCCTAATTGTTCTGTATTTCTATTAATTTTCAATGAAATTGAAGTTTTGGACTATGCGTATCGGTAAACATAATAAAATTGTCGTACGCCTTTGGTAGAGTCGAATCGGGTCGAATCGTCTCGAGCCGAGTCGAGTCGGGTAAAGTCGAGTCGGGTAAAGTCGAGTCGGGTAAAGTCCACCTTTTTGTTTGCATTTTATCTCAATTCTTCAGCTCTATGTCAATATAGATAAACACTGCAAGGGCATCATCCACAGGGGTCGTGAGGTGTGGTGTGAGAGCGCCGACTGAGGTGTGTGGGGAGGGGGAGAAGGAGTGTGGGGAGGAAAAGGGAGTGCGGGGGAGGAGGAGGCGGAAGGGGAAAGAGGAGCGGGAGGGGGAGGGAGGTGTGGTGTGAGAGCGCCCAGTGTGGGGGGTGAGGAGAGGGAGGGGGAGGGGAGGGAGATGTGGTGTGAGAGCGCTGGGTAAGGTGGATGAGGAGGGAGAGAGGGAGAGGGAAGGGGAGGGGAAGGGTGGTGAGGCCGGGGGAGGGTGGGACGGAGGGGACAGGGCAGGGGGATGGGAGTGAGGGAAGGGGAGGGAGGGGGAAGGGCTGTGAAGCCAGGAGGAGGGAGGGTTGGGGGGGGGGGGGGGAGCAGAGGGCAGGGAGAGGGAGGGGGAGAGCAGGGAAGGGCGGGGGAATTAGGGAGGGCGGGGCAAAGGGAGATGGGACCAGGCAGTAGGCGCAACATCGGCCAAATCCAAATGACAGGCAATCTCTCTTTTTAAAAATTTTAAACTCACCCTCTCACCTTGGAGGCCTATGCGTTTACATGTGAAACACCAGCCAGCAGCCGGGCTGATCAAACCCACCACAAGATGGCACTGCAAAATTTACATTACCATGGGAGAGATAGGGAGTGAGCCGTCTTAGTATTATAGGGCCTTTGAAGAACCTGAGCCCAATGACAATGTAAACATAGGCCTATCCCAGAATAGGCCTACCATGCAACCCTTTCCGCTCTGACATATTTCCGTGACCAGTGCCTGACTTTGAGGCTGTAACCACCTGCGACCTCTCTCCTAGCTCCCACGGCTATCCAGTACAGGCCCTATCAGTAGGCCTATCACGTTCATTGTCCTATCGAATGCAGCTTGACATTAGGCCTTCCCAGTGGAGCTGGTAAAGAATCAACTCAACCGAGAGTAGCGCAGTGGAAACGCGGACGTGCGTAATGGCCCGTAGCCATCTCGCTGCAGGTTGTCGTTATCAAGGCTCAGGCAAGGGTGTCGCAGCACTGTGCAGTTTGCCGGTGTTGCAGTTTCCGCGGCACACCAGTTTGCGAGGGACACACCGCTTCTGCGCATGCGTCAAAATCGAACAGCAGCGTCACTAACCTTATAAATTTAATATAATGTTTTTGGTAAAGATGTTTTCTATATGTGTACAAAACGAGTTGTTTCTAGGTGGTGTGGTTTTAGAGATATTTCACTTTTTCTGTATTTTTCTGTATGAACATTGCTCACGACCATTGACAATGCATTGAGTTTGACGATACGTGCAGTGCAAAACGTTAGTTTTATTCAAAATTAATAGAAATCCAGAACCCCAACTGTATCAATTTAATATAGTCTTTTTGGTAAACATTTTTTTTATATGTGTACCAAGCGATTTGTTTCTAGGTGGTCTAATTTGAGAGCTATTTGACTTTTTCTGTATGAAGATTTGCTCACGGCCATTGACAATGCATTTGAATGGATGTGTCCCTGGCAAACTGGTGTGCCGCGGAAACCGCAACACCGGCATCGGCCTATCGGTGGCGCTGGGCGTCGAAATCCCTGACGATCCCCGCGACATTTTGCATAAAGAGGGAGCCACCAGCGGCCTACACCTCACAGCGCTGTGTGGTGTCATCACAGTCAGCGTTTTCACTGCGTCAGCCGCATGTTGAACGGTCGTGCTTTCTTCAACCCGAGACTGCAATAACGATGCTTTGTGTCAGAACTTTGCTCGGCGGATGCCGTGGTCGTGAGGTCGTTCCCGAGTTGCCGCGGGTAGGTTATATCTCAGTTACATCATCGAATTAATAGCCAGAATATAATATGTTTTATGTGTGTATTGTATGTTACTATGTAATAGTGAATGGTAGACAGGAAGTGTGAACACTTATTTGTCTCTCATTTTTGCTTGAGTGCAAGTAAATAAGCAACACAAGGAATAATTATTAGCATGTGGTGAATAAGGGGTCAAATTTCCCTCGATCACCAGCCCATGCTTTTTCTAATCTGTTCTTGAATGAATTTATTGACTCGGCATCAATAACATTTTGTGGGAGACTTCCATATATTTATGATCCTGTTTGGGAAACAGTGTTGCCTTAACTTTGAAATGGCTCTGGGTTTTACTAGTTTGAGAGTATGGCCCCGACTGCAGATGGGCTCCGATGTGTGTGCACAAGTGACAAGGTTAGGCCAGAGCCTTGGTCTGCTGGTTGGTGGATTTTGGTTTATGTTTGAGTGTGCGTACTTCCATACTTCCTTCAGACAGTTGACACCTTTTAACTATAGGGGTGTATATACTTTCATTGATTGTAAGGTGTGCAATGTGCAGTTTGAAAGTGGTCTAAGGGAGTAAGCCTAGCGGCATATCTAACCGGTTGGCTCAATGCCAGAACAGTAAGACGCAAACTCACGAGCTGTAAGAAGACTACTTAGAAGGTGAGCTGACCTGAGTAAGCCATTGGCTCTCTAGGCTAAATGCAGACAGAAATAGACTACTCGAAATAGAAACCGCCGTTTCCCTATTCAAACTTAGCCTATATCTGTGGAGTTAGGCTACTTTGGATGTGACGGAACTTGTGGCTTAAATGTAACAACTAACATGTAGGCCTAATTCATTCTGGTTATTTAGTCGAAGGTGTATTTAATATGGACTGAGCAAAGTAGTGAATTTAGAAATGTGCACGCCAGATAAACCCATCACCAATGGTTGATTTTTGAGTATTAGGTCCTCTAGGTTTGCTTATAGGTTGAAAAGGGCATGGTTTTCTTTTCATCCGGTTTCAAAAGAACCTGAATGTTCTGTCAGTAGGCCTACTAGGAAGGTGACATGGAAATGTCCTTTGCATAGCTGGCCTTCAGACTGTTACATAAGCAGTTGTTTCGAGATAAATCCATCCGGTTCGATTGTTAGCTGTACATTCATGTGGTGAATCTAGATGCTTTAAAGCTGCATACTCCGATAAAATCATCACATTAACTAATGCCCGGTACACACCTCACGTATATGATCTAAAACTGCCCGTTTCGCGCATAAGTTTTAGTTTTAGTCGTTAGATGTGTGACCCCCTAACACACCAGAGCCTTGCGATTCGCGACTTAAAACTCAGTGTTAGGGGTTAAAACTGAAATCGCAAGGGATTCGAAAAACGAATCGGGCAGTTTTAGATCGTATATGGGATGGGTCGGGGTCGTGATGCGCAGTCAGTTTTAGTACGTGAATCGTAAACGGGAGGTGTGTACCAGGCATTAGACATTTCTATCAATTTGATCCTATATATCCCACTTTCATACTGATGCACTTATTAAGCATTTGTTACTACAATACATCGATGGGGATAATAAGTCAATTTAATTTTTTTTAAACAAAAAAAAGAACCTGTTACTCAGAGCTTTGATGTGTAGGCCTCTGCCAACATTAATTTGAGATGTTTGCACTTCAAATACCTCCAAAGTTTAAGCCCACTTAAACCATAAGTTACCTAATCTACTTACTTAAAACTGTCTAGTCTGATGAAAGCTTCAACTTTTATAAACCAAAGTACTCACCTAGATTTGATTCTATAAATCCAGGTGGGACTACCGGTGAACTCTTTAAGCATTTATTTCAATGTTGGTGCTCCTGTGGTACACTAAAAATGGTTCAACAAAGCCTATGTCCAGTGTTTCGGTGCGCACACTAAAATTAATTGTGCATGTTCTCACTTCAAATCTCCAAAGTTAGCCATTAAAAAGTTACTTCAAACTAAAGTAAACTTGATTATAATGATTGGACTGTGCAACTTTAAACACATTATTTATTAACTGTGTTGCTAAAGAGGATATATTTAAACAAGTTGAGAGGCAGCTATAAATATTAGGAACAAAGAGTAAATGTTGTCAACAATAATGGTCTTCAATTGTGTCTTTTTTTATGAAGCAGAAAGTATTCATGGTCTAACTATGATGACGCATTCTTCTGAACAATATGAAACATGAAACAATATCTAATAAGGTTATTATTTGAAGAAGAAAAAAAAAGATGCTTCACACTGGACGAACTCAAAACTGTTTTCAGGAAAAGTGAGGTGTGGGGAATAAAGATTGCATTTCAGCATTTCCAACTAAAGAGGGAGTTAATAGATTATGTAAAGTAAGTCAATACCCGGTAAGGCGTTTCAATAGAAAATACGAGTGTGTAAAAGCGTTAATTTCAGATTACATACTACTGACTAAATAATTAATCAGACGAATAGAGTTGATTGGATTAGGGATTAGAAAAAATGGAAAAAATTCGGAGCTCATGTGACCGTGACGCGCGCTTGCTCGGCTATGGCTACATGGACGTGGCACCAGCCAGGTGGAGCGGGTTCCGGCCCGCAGCAAATATATACAAATAAATAAGACGTACATAATAAATAGCGAGGAATTAATTAAAGTACGATAAAAAGGATAAGATATAAACTCCGCCCCTTTATATTCATATAATAAATTATATAGCACATTATAAAATATATAATGTATATATAATATAATATTCATATATATCATATTAATATACAGTAAAACCTCTCTATACCGACCCCTCCATAGATCGACCACTCCCCTATATTGATCGCTCTATTTGGGTCCCAAAAATACCATTGTAAGGATATTCTAACTCTCTAAACCGATCACCTCCCTAAATGGTCCACTTAAAGTCGGTCCCATGGTCTGTCGATTTAGAGAGGTTTTACTGTATAATTATATATATGCGTGTCAGTACTCAGCGATACAATCTAGCTGTAGCTGAGGGTTAGGGAGAACAGCGTAACAGTAAACCCAATGACACTCATGATAAACACAAATAAATAGTGCTGTGTCTGATATCCTTATCTCTATTATTAACTTTGTATGAATTTGATTTTGTTGTTGAAACAATATCACATTTCCTGAACACAGCAATAACGATGGACAGTATAAGTAACTGAAAATAGTGTGTTCTAGTTGTGTACTTTGTCAGATTAGATCCTCTGTCCTTGTCTTTTTTTTCTCCCGTCACATTCATGACCCGTTCCATGAGTGGACATTTTGAGGGTGTCCAAAGCAGATGTGATTTTCGTGATGCATCAATTAAGCTAATTAATATACCGTGTAGGAATTATGTAGATGATGGCGTTAGCAAATAGTAACGACGACCCATTTCATTCCAATACATACTACCACAAAAAGGAATGCAGTAAAACTTCTCTAACGACCATATTGGTTCCTCATGAGTTAGTCTTAGTGTAATTAATAGGGTTAGTCATGAACCATTAACTTAGAGAGGTATGATATCAAGTGTTCACATACTTAATAAGTTCAGAACGGTTTATATGGTCATGAGACAAAGTTGCTGCCAACACATATTGCTCTCTTTTACATCTATTTTGTGAATTGGAGAATGAGAACTACATCACTTTTTTTTGGGTAAATATTTTATTCATCTGAATACATATTTTGTCAGCGCCGGGGCACTGGTCTTCCAGACGTTGGAGTGATTACATTTGGTCTGTACATAGTGGAAGTGGAATGTGTTGCATTGTGTGCAGCACAACCCATTCTGAACATAAAAGAAAGTGGGGGAGCAGCCTATGCTGCATAGTGTACAGCATAGGTACTCAGCATAGTGTAAGGTATATCCATCAAGATAGAGTGCGCAGTAATGTACACTAGTGGTTAAATCATATGCTGTGTTTGTATATCAGTTAGATTTGGTTTTAATAACGGTTAGTCTTTAAATAGTGCCATGTTGTGCATGTATAGTGGTTTATATTGTGTGCATTGCTGGTTGAAGATGTAGTTATTCAGTGGTGGTAATGGGTCTCAAGTAGTGGTAGTGGGTCTCGCCTCATTGAGTTATAATAGTTGTTTGTCAAATGTGGATGGGGGGGGGGGGAGTGGTCCATGGGCAGGGGGGCGGATATGCAGGGAGAGAGCAGGCATGAGAGAGGGCGGAGTCAATGGGTCGTTCAGCAGGTCGTATTATATATTTGCAGTGCCAGGTTTTGGGCCTGAATAACCAGGTGAGCTCTGTATGCATTTTTAAAGGCAAGTATCGAACCTGCTTCTCTGGTTTTGGTTGGGAGTTCATTCCACATGACACTTCCTTTGGAAATCGGAGCTCTGATTAACTTATTTGTATTTGGGTTGGGCACCCAGAGCAGAGTCGATGTCCAGTCATGCTGGTCAAATTTCACTACAGAGCATTGATTGTATCATTATGACCAATGTACTTCCTAGGTCAGTAGGGAGAGCAATGCTTCATTGGTATATTCTTATTTCCTTGAAGATTTATGCTGTCTATCATGGATAATTCTGAATAGACTTGTTTTCACCATTAGACAGTTTGTCGATAGAAAGCCCGAGCCTACCCTTTTACCAACCCAAGGGATTTTTAACCTCCCACACCACATAGACATGGTATGAGAGCAACCGGCCTTTGATGATGCTGTAAGTTATACACAGTGGTGGAAATCCAAATTGGCAGAGGTTGGGGGGGGGGGGCACAGGGAATCGAACCACTGACCTTCAGATTAGGAGTCCGACCTAAATAAAGGTCAGACACTCTGACCACTCTGCCACAGAGAACATATATTCCGGCAGATATGTGAATGAATCGTGCCTTTGAGGATACAAGTATGAGCTTTGTTACACAGTTAGTGCATGAGCTTTGGCACACCATTAAGCTAGGGACAAACAGGACGGGTGCGTCACGCAGGTGGAAAGTACAAGCAGACGGCGTGAGTCGTGCGGTACTCACGCGCAAATAGTGAACACACTGAATGCATCTTCCAAGATTTGTATTGCAATTTACATGCGCTTCATCAGCCTATTACGTTCAGACGGGGCATAGCCAGCAGTGCTCACCTCCCAGTGCTATTGACTGCAGTCTCCACGAGGCAGCATCATGGCTATGCCGCCTAGCTCTCCCACGCACATCAATCCTCCCTGAAAATCAATGGGAGGGTCACTTTCTATACTGCTCAGAGGTCGCGGGTTTTTGCGGGTTTTTTTTTCTGATGGGTGTATTTATGCTGCCCATAACGGTTAAGTCTAATGACTTTTTTTCGCCGCTAGACACTATAAGTCTTGTGACTCCCCTTCTTTTTATCACTTTCAGTTGTTGTGTAGCTAACTACTGCATGCATTCTTTCTCTGTTTGTCAGCATTCTCCCACATCCCCCAAACCTCTGGGAGTTTGTTCGTTCTGCAATCGGATAATTGTTTGGTTACCAATAGTTAATTTCTCTGATTGTCTTCACCTTGCTGTGTTAGTCGTCATTAGGTTTTGATTTTAAGTTTAAAGTTTACCTCTTGTAGGTATCATACCTAGCATATATACCCTCTAAAATGTTGCTTGAATTATCAGTGTGTTTTCTATTTATTTATTTATCTATCTTTCTTTTTCTTTTTTAATTCATTTTATTTGTTGTCATTCTAGCAGTGCATTTAGCTCTCTTTTGATTAATGTTTTATATGTTTCTTCTATTCCCAGTGTATTCCATTCCCTTGCCTTCATGTACTCGGTACTCCTCTCATATGATCTGTTTTTGGTTCTCTTTATTATCAGTCTAGGACCATCACTACCTCTTGTTGCCTTTTTTGTTACCTGCACCCTCCCAGGCTTCCTTGTCTCCCTGAATGCTGCTATTTTGAGATGTGCTTTTCTCCTGTCATTTAGTGTGTTGACTCTTGCTTTTCTATGGAGATCATCAGTTGGGTGTCTATGTTCCACCTTCAGACATATCTTAAGTGCTCTATTTTGTAGTCTTTGTAGTTTATCCAACATATTTTTGTTACCCCCCATATATATTACCTCACCATAGTCGAAGTGTGGTAGTATCATACCTTTATAGATTTTAATAACCATATTTGTAGTTATGTATTTTGTGGTATTCGCTAATATCCAGATTTTGTGGTTTGCCTTCTCGATAACTTCTTTTATGTTATCATTGTAGTTTAGTTTCCTATCAAGATTCATCCCTAGATGTCTGTAGTTGGTCTGATAATCAAGAACGTTTCCTCCCAAACTTATTGGCTCCTCATTGCCATAGTTGATTTTCCCACTGCCAAACACTAGGACCTTCGACTTCTTGTGGTTTATGGAAATCTTGTTGGAGTTACACCAATTATCTAAAGCTACTAGTTTCTCATTTAGCTTATCTCTGTTTTCTTTTCTGCTATTGCTTGTTGTGTATATCATGGTGTCATCAGCATTTAGTTGGAATTTGATTCCCTCTAAGGACTTATCCAGATCATTGATGTAAATGATGAAAAGGAGTGGGCCTAATACTGAACATTGAGGGACTCCACAGGTTACCTGTATACTTTCTGATGTTTTGCCATTTACTTTTCTTCTCTGACTTCTCTCACTGATGTAATTCCTTATCCAGTCTAGTGTTCTTCCTCTTACTCCTACTCTCTCTAGCTTTTTTATCAGTATGTCATGATTCACTGTATCGAATGCCTTGCTAAAATCTATAAATGTGGCAGTTCTCTGTTCACCTTCATTCATACCACTCAGTATGTCATTTGTTAGATTGGATATAGTTTTTGTTGTGACGGTATCTGAATGGGGCGACACTATGATGCTACCAAGAGCACGGACTGCTACAAGTCATTATTTGCACAGATATGACCAAAAAGGTTGTTCGGATAATAAACCCCAATGACCTGCTTATTTTAAATGCACCCACCTCTGAACTCCCACCACCACTCTTGTTAAAGCGGTGCGTTCACCATCAGCAGACTACCATATGTTGATTAATTATTACTTGCTGGTGAGGGACGGGAAAGGGGGAAGAGGTGTTGGGGGGAATGGGTGAGCATGCTAATGCGTGATTGCCAAATGCCATTGAACTAGATACTGCTCTGTGGAGACATGATGTCGTAAATATTTGGTAGAATTGATGTGAAAGTTTGGAACAGTGCCAAAATGCTACAATGCATTCCAGGAATTTAGGTTATTATCTGCGGGATTGCTGAATGGAGGGAGTCCCTGCTGAGTTAAGCTAATGACTTTAATACCCATATCTGTCATTATCCAGAAACTCAGCATTACTAGGATATGGCAAGGAGCAGTGAAATGAGAAAGTCAAATTGTCCATGATTGACATAACCCCAGTCTAGTCAACAAATGCAATAAACATATATATTATATATATATACATATGAGCCTGTCTCAAAAAGTGATAATTCTTTTTTTTCTTCTCCACGTAACGATTGACACAAAATAGCACAGAAATGGGTACACTGAAAACACAAGGACATTTGCTTCAAATCTATATATGTATTCTATTGGGATTATGAAACACCATAAATCAGTTTATCCTGAGCAAATCCATACAGAGATAGTATGTTGATCGTTACAATGGACAAAGTTTATTATAAGGCGTATAAAGAATTATATTATATATATTATATATATATTTATATGTATATACATGTATATACATGTGTATATATATATATATATATATATATATATATATATATATATATATATATATGTACATATAGTTTAGAATCCGTCCCACAATGACGGTATACAGTTCACTTTGACCCCGCGCAGAGGGTGCCAGCGGCGAAATCAGGAACTACATTGAGTCCAATGCGTATTGTTCAGTGAGAGAATAACTGCCGCGTGTTCTGTCCTTTGTTTACACTCCCATAATTCACAATAGAGCCTATATAATTATATTATGTTATATAATAGTTTAACAACTTAGTTGTTATGAGCAACCAAACTTCCGAATAGCTCCTTGCTGAACTATTGATAACCATTTCTAAAAGTCACTATCCTTGTTCTAGTTAATGACCCGGGCAGTATGTAAGACGCGGAACTTTGTGTTAAACGCCAGCTACGTGATGTCAACTGTCTCACATTATCAACGGTAGAAAAATTATGTTTTCCCCTTCAAAAAAGGGGGGGGGGGCGCATTTCAACCCTACCTGTATAGATGCATCTATAGAGGGATTGCATGTGACGTCATCACTCAGTGGTCAGAGGTCAGCAATCAGCCATCTTGGATTATGAGCACCCTTGCCTAGCCCTGTTGTGAATGTATGCTGATGCAGTAACATCATTTTCCTTGTGCTGTTCTGGGCAGTTTACATCCAATGTGTTTACTTTCAGCCCTTTAACAACATCTTCTGATGCCAAACTGCTCAAACAGTGACAAATAAACCAACAAATAGGTAAATAAGCACAATGTAGACATAATCAAGCCTTCTGTATGTAATCCAATATGGCCACCGAAAATTGCCTCGTGACGTCATTACACCCCCTCTATAATTGCCATGCCGTTCACTACAGTGATGTTGCATGGTCCCTTTTTTTGTATTATTTAAAAAAGAAAAAGATGTGACTACGACAGTGGCTTTGGGCAGCGAGCGAGCAGCAGCAATTGGTCTAGGTTCCAACTGTTCCGGGGATACCCCATATAGCGTCTCTATAATCCATGCCATCACCATTTTGATTGTCACAGTACCAGATAGCCGTATCTAGGAAAGGACATATTGCTGGTAGTGGTGGTGAGGGGGGGAGGGGGGGTTGAAGGCAGTCAGCCAGGCACACACACATACACGATGAGCCCTAGCTGGGCACTAGCTCTCGGACGCTGAGAGTAGTGGTGTTGGTTTAGACTTGCTTATCAAGTGCAGCTTCCTGGCTCACAAGCGTAGTAGACGTGCATAGGTTCGCTTCTTGTTTGAGAACATGCACCCCCCCCCCCTACCTAGCCTCTTCCCTGCTGTTAAAATTAAGTTATTTTAGGGATGTTGCATATTAGGTTGGTAATTATAGCCTACATTACCTTTATTTGAAGTGACTTTTTATGTTAAACTTAAAGGCTTAACTTTTGGAAATATTGTAGGTGAAACATGTTCACTATTTTTAATTTGGCACGCCCAAAATGATGGACAACACAGGTTCTGTTTATTTTATTTTGTATTTCTTGTATGCAGTAATGAGGGTGATCCGCGAGTATAGAGATCTAAGTTGGATAAGTAAAATCAAATCTCGGTAAGTGTTGTGGTTACGAAAATATGATAGCTTCATCGGACTATGCAGTTTAACTGAGTTTTGAGGGTCGGGGTGGGGCACGTGAGTACTGATGCGTATGCGCATGCATGTACTTATTCATGCTTTAGACATGGCTACATGGATGTACATAGATGGACACATTATTATCATCATCATCATCATCATCATGCTGTCGGTTGCAATGTGACAAAGACTGCTTTCACTAAGTGACTGCCGCTCTCCATTTAGCTCTCTGTGTGAGAGTGATGTCCATGAGTTGGTCTACATTTCATGAAAGCTGCCTGCAAAAGTGTTGAAGTGCTGCTGGCTTTTGCAAGTTACCAGTGGCACTCTCTCAGGGAGCAAATAGAGGTTTCACACCGGCAAGAACATGTCAAGACAGGCGCAAAACTATTTGTCCCTGCAGTGGCTGGTCGGGAGATGTTGGGAGTTCCATACATCAACCGCCCTTAATGCTGCCACACTGACATGGTTTTCAGTTTAGGGTTTGCTCCCCTAGCCTTCGGTTCTGTCAAGAACCTGTACCACAAGGCAGTGGTTTACAACCATCAACCGCCCTTAATGCTGCCACACTGACATGGTTTTCAGTTTAGGGTTTGCTCCCCTAGCCTTCGGTTCTGTCAAGAACCTGTACCACAAGGCAGTGGTTTACAACTCTGCAGGGCAGGGGCGTCAAACTCCCTGAGGTATTGCAATACCCGCAATACCTGCATACCGACGATGGATACATGCATACACACAATCATACATACATTACATGCATGCATACATATCGCAAAAGTATGACCGGACGTGGTGGTCATTAAAACGCAGGCTTCCCTTGCGGAAGGTCGGGAGTTTGAATCCCAACGAAGTCAAGCCAATCACGTATAACATTGATAGTTGTCGCTACCTAGCCTGGTGCTCGGCATTACTATGTTTGTTTGTTAGTTGTTGTTTTACGTCCTATCAAACGACATTACTAGGATATGGCAATGACTGGTTAGCTAAGTATCAGGATAATGTGACTGAATGGGATATCGGGTCAATGTGCTGGCAGCCTGATCTTCCAGTAGGGCAGCACTATAATTAATTATAAAAGTCACCATGAGTGCGCACTGTCATAAGTCGGTATCTGTCTTGATATCACCATACCTGCTACTAGAACGCAAAACCCCAACAAGCAAACAAAAATGCAACGATGTCTGCGTGCCAATGGACAGGGATTGGTGAGAGGCTTTGTGAGTGGGCACATTGCAGGGTGGGCCTGGTAGGGTGGGTTTGTGGTGATTATTCATAGTAGTACGGTCCCATCATCCTCTCTTGATGCACATACTGTAAGTTGGATAAATAAAATCAATCCTGGGCTCACCAGCCGAGAGAATCTGACTTTCAAAAATGGCTTGTCAAGAGAGAGAAAGAGAGCTCTGATACCAAAATAGACAGTCTGGCCCAGTTCACACAGAACATAAGAGACGACTAGTACTAACTGTGTATGCTATGATACTGGGCAGTTCTTCTTGAGTTGGGGTAATGTTTAGAGTGATGTAGACAAAGTACTGAAGGACTGTCCCTGTCATAATTTTATAGCCTGTTATGATGACCAGATGAAATGGCCGAGTGAGTTGAGGGCCCACTTCCCACATGGAAGGGAGTGGGATTTGGAACCCCTGATTCGTCAACTGTTGATTTAAAAAGCTATACCAGTGTCAGTCGCCACCAAGCCTGGCATTCGGTACTGCTAGGATATGGTAGAATGAGAAAGATTGATATTTTCCGTGATTGAAAGTCCCCCTTCTAAATATACGAATTTAACAACAACAATAATTTTACATTTTGTGCAATAGGCTTTGTTTGGTTGTTTGGGGTCTTACATCCTGCCAACATCTGAGGTCATATCAGGATGGGTATCGTCTTATGACAGTGCGCACTCATGTCAACTTTATAGTGCTGCCCAACTGGGAGGCAAGGCCACCAGCACAATGACCAGATTTCCCACTCAGTCACATTATCCTGATACTGAGCTAACCAGGCCTTGCCCTATCCTAGAAATGCAGAGCGGCGGGCTAGGTTGTGACAAGTATCAATTTTGTAAGTCATTGTATAGACCTGCAATGTTCTACTCAAAGATCCAACAGTGAGGAGGATGTATCGGTCAGCGGCTGTGCCTCCACTATCAGTTATCACCGCCACCAGGCCAGGTCTATACGGCGAACTGCTCTAAGCTCGACGGACTATGGTGCGCCCTTTGTAGCCAAACTAAATTTGGTGCCTGGAAGTACATTGGGTGTACGAAAACTCACACGTTGCATTTCGTGTACAAAATTGTATTTTGCCCACATACAACAAATTGATATTATGCATAATGATACCATACATGATATAACTTGTATGAGACTGGACCGGGTGCGGTGGCCGAATCGGTAGAACGCGGGACTCGCGTGTGGGAGATCGGGAGTTTGTTTGGTTCCTGGTCGAGTCAAACCAATGACTTATAAAAATTGATACTTGTCGCTTCCTAGCCTGGCACTCAGCATTAATAGGATAGGGCAAGGACTGGTTAGCTCAGCATCAGGATAATGTAACTCAGTAGGATATTGGGTCATAGTACAGGTGGCCTGATTTCCCAGTGAGGCAGCACTATAAAGTCGTCATGAGTGCACACTGTCATAAGTCCTGATATGACCATATATGTTGCCAGGACGTAAAACTCCAACCATCAACCAACTGATATAAGACGCCTTTCTCGAAATTGCTTTCATACACGAAATAATATTGAATGAGTCTTCGTTTATATTGTCTGGTTGTTTGCACCGGTGCTGCCACCTGGTGCATGTATTCACGTTGCTGGACCTTTATTGCCTTCACTAAGCAGTAACACTAGTTCAAAATACGCTTCCTTACACAAAAAGTTTTGTTTTACATGGAATCAAATTTCATACATATAATCCACTTTCATCTACAAAATGTGGGTCCTTTGTGTGTGTGGATGAACTCCGTTTCCATGTACAAAATTTGATTGTGTGCACCATGTCGTATTTCGTGGACGAAATGTGGACTAGAATGACACAACTTGTAAGTCCGTGAACGAAATAAGGATGGCAACCAATGGCGCCCCATAACGGACGTCCAGCATCGAACTGTAGCAGTCACTACTGCGGAGGGGGACGGGGTGGAGGGGTGGTGGAGGGGGGGATAGTATGACGGCGTATGTTGGGGGCCGGAGTGTGGGGAATGGAAGCAGAGGTGATCCTATAAATGAGTGAAAATGGTATGAGAGTTTTATGCCTGATACTACCTCGATTCCAAGTGCTATTCTTCCTTAATTTAAGCACATGTACACTATTTGTATATGATACGGAAACTTCCGTTATTTATACTCGTATAAGTCTGTTCATAGATTATATGTATCTATATCTGTATATATATGAGGAGATACTGGCAGATGTTAATATGGAGGCCAACTTCATTGGAGGATAATATTGGATTTTTAATGGTGACACAGTTGTCTAAGTACATAAATAACCCTTCCATTCGAATCTGTGTCCCTAAAAACCTATAGATAGAGCCCAACATTACATCTCTAGCACAAATATTGACTGAGTAATGGCCTTTTTAATTATATCAGTCAGCCTTGGCAGACATCTTGGATTTGCAAAAATGCCACCGAACGTAATTTTGCACACCTTCTGGAAATGATGAGCTAACGCCCTTATTGACTCATATCAACCATAAAAAGCAGTCTGTAAATTTCCACCCTCCAAGCCATATTCACTATATTCCTCCTGACTATAACATTCGAACCATCCGATTATTTATATTTGCATAATTGTATATATATATATATATAGAAATATATATCGCAATATCAGGGTTGGGACCAGAGGACTGCAGAAGAAGCGTATTGAGCACGGTGAAGGTCGAAACAAATTCCAGATGCTTGAGGGATTCAAATCCCAATATTAGGGCGATCATGTATCATTTTAATCATTGTAGCTTTCAAACTTTAGTCAGTTTAGTTAGTAGAAATTGACAAATAACCATCCATTGGCAAATTTACCCCTCAGTATATTAAATTGGACTGAGCACTCTGATATATGTTTCATCGGACCGGGAATATTGATTAAATGTTTAAATGGTGGTGGTGGCATTTTCTCCGCTGGCATTGCAATGCTGAGCGGTCTGTCCAGTTAAATAAAACGAACAGATCATGAACCGACTCTACACAACGACGTCTAGTTTCATAATGCTTTTTTATTCCGGTGCCTCGTAATCGGCGCTGCTTAGCCCGTTCCTGGTTTCGGTTTCGGGTGTGTCGCGGCCTAGTACATACATCACAAGCTATGTTTACCGTTTAAGGTCTATGCCTCAGTCATAATAATTAACGTTTTAACTCTAAAGTACTTGTCTAAATCATATATCACCCGGTTGGATATTTTGAGTACTATATACAGATCGATCTCAGCTTCCCATCTGTCGCTAATTATCCCAGGGCCCCCTCCCCACCCCACCCCCTCCGAGCTGCAGTTCAGTAGTTGCTTGGTGTAGCCTAATCATAACGCATAATAATATAATAGAATAAATGCAAACAACAAAACTAACAAAATAAGCAGATCAAAAACATCACAAGCGCACGCACGCGCCTAAAAATGGGGGGAGGTCTGATGGGGGGGGGGGGGGTTGGAGTTATACATCCTGGCAACATCTAAGGTTATATCGGGATGGGTGCCGACTTATGAATATGACAGTGCACACTCATGGTGACTTTATAGTGCTGTCCCTCTGGGAGACCAGGCTGCCAGCACCATTACCTGAGTCACATTATCCTGACACTGGGACAACAAGTCCTTGCCCTGTCCTAATAATGCCGAGTGCCTGGCTAGGAAGTGACACATATATACATTTTTAGGTCATTAGTTTAGCTCGAACAGGGTTCGAATCCGTGGGTTCTAATCCCACGATCTACCAAAACTAGAGACGAACGCTCAACTCATTCAGCTATCTCGTCTGGTGGGGAGTGGGGGGGGGGGGGGGGGGGGAGGGAGAAAACTGGACCACAAATGCGACGCGTATGACTAAGAGGCTGCTGGTTTGCATCTCGCCTCAGCAAGGCTGCTATAAATAGACCACAACCCCACCCCTCCTCCCCATGCCCATATCTCACACCTCGGCACGAGCTGCTGCTGCTGCTGTTCTTAGTGGCACGTGGTACTTGTCGGACGCAGCATTCGAACGCTGCCTAGCATGGGGTGGTCTGTGTATCACGTGTATGTCGGTGTGTGTGTGGGGGGGGGGGGGGGGGGGGGGATCAGTGTCTATGTGCGGGTGAGATGGTGCTTTCTTCGCTGGGACACTTATAGGGCCGATAATTATTACCCACCACGTTATGTCATTGCTGTCCGCTGGTTACCGGTGTCTGTGCAGTTTATTTAGATTTGAATAATCCATTCGTGGTTTTTGCTGCTGGTATAATAATGTCCAAAATAATATGGAGGAACAGAAGTGTTGTCGAATTGAGTGGCTTCGGAGCAAGTTGGATGGTGTGTGTGGTCTGGCAGTGGTTTACCAGAATGTGGAATCATTAATTTCACTAAATATTTCTTCGCAATAAGTGACTCTCTACCCAGCTAACGAGGTAGCAGTGCTATATTGTAGTCAAGATTAAAGCTGCATAGTCCAATGAAATATCAAATTTTCAAAAACCAAATCAATTATCTAGATTTGATTTTACATATCTAACTTAGATACTGATGCACTTATTAAGCATTTGTTTCTGCATAGAAGGCAATACTGAGTCAATTTAACAGAACCTGTTACTGAAGAAGTCTATGGTGTCAGAGTTTCGACAAGCTTGCCAAAACTAATTTCCCATGTTTGCACTGAAAATATCTCGAAAGTTTACCATTTAAAATAAAAGTAACTTTGAACTAATGTAAAGTAGATACTAGTCATCGATCAAATATATTCATCTCAGAAAAAATACAGAAATTCAAAACCATCGGACTATGCAACTTTAATTAGGGTGAATGTCACGTGACTGCATGAATACCACCTGCTCAGGTATCACCGTTGAAATCAAATGGTTCGTACACATCCTGGAAATCCAAGAATCCTTCGAGAATCCTTCAATTTTATTATTTGAAAACCAAGAGCCCAAAATGTCCCGGAAAACAGTCAAGGTCCATTATGTGCTTGAATTTGACCAACAGCAATGTAAAATAATATTTGAAAGTTTTGTTCTTTATTGGGTCCAACACACATCTATTAAACGTTTTCGTATTATTTTCCTGATTCAAAAACAAATACTCATACATGTTTTATTTATATGTATGAGTCTGAATAGAGCAACCACAAACAATTAAGTGCATATGACTATGAGATCCCGTAAAAAATTGTACATGGATATCATAACATGTAATCTATTATTAAATATTATGCCAATATTATTTAGGTTGCAGTGTCCCAACCCAGTCACACCACTCACATATGTTATTATGTTGTATTCATTGGTAGTTCTGTACACCCTGCATATGTGATGGTCTGAGGCACTGCAGAGCGACATGAACATCTGCTCACATGGACCCACCAATCACGCCAACCCTTCTCCAGCGACGCACGTGCAGCCGCATATCGCATATCGCACACCACGTGCAGCCGAATATCGCTGTAACCACCTCTTCCTGTCAACAATTTGATTTTTAATCGGTCTCTATGACTATGAGTTAATAAAAAACCTTGAAGCACATAACATTATGTCAAATCTAAACAAGTCCTCCGTTAACAGTGCTATATACTAAATACTCTCAAGGGGGTTGTTTTCTAGAGATTCTCAATTAACAGATTTGTCTGAAAAATCGTTAATCTGAGGGCTTGAAATTCCTAGCACCCCCTCCACACCTCCCCACCCCTCCAAGCCCCCACCCACTCCGGAGCCGCTACTAGCCTGTCACGAAATTATAATGGCTGAGCGTGATTTAAAACATAAAAATAAAACCCACAGAAAATAACCTTTATCTCAGACATTTGGCTACCGCCATTGCGGATGTGACTATCCTCTCGCAGTCGCACCTGTGCTAGAAATAGCCTGGTTGCCGACCCTGCGTCGGACGTGCTCCTACTCAAGGAATGTCGTCTGCCCCGCTTCTTCAGGACGCTGACCCACTGACACGCATGTGCGGGGAGATGAGTGGCACGCGTCCAGCTGAAGTAGCCTTCTGCTTCCGGCTAGTCACGTTTTGGACAGTAGTCATCTTTGGAGTGCATTTCAAAGTTTTCTTTGGAGTGCATTTCAAAGTTTTGTTTCGCCGATAGCGACGACCATAGGCTGAGTGAACGTGCACCGCGGATGCGTACACTGAGCAAGCGATCTGCGTGTGTGTGTGTGTGTGTGTGTGTGTGTGTGTGTGTGTGTGTGTGTGTGTGTGTGTGTGTGGGTATGCGTGTGTGTGTGTGTGTGCCTGTGTGTGTGTATGCCTGTGTGTGTGTGTGTGTGTGTGTCTGTGTGTCTGTAGGTTTAGGTGAGCGCGCGTGTACGTGCGGTTTGATAAAGCGTTGCATCATTACGAAAGGGAGCTGTCAAGGACAGACCAACAATCCAAAAGCTACTATCTGGGCGTTATATCGAAGGATGTGAGCGCTTATCTGATAACCGGTGGTTGTAAAGAGGGCGGGTAGGTTGGAGTAGCGTCATAATCGACAACAATCTTCGTGTGTCAGATTAGTCATTCACAAGATAGCATTTTTTGACGCAGGATCAATTTCTATAATTGTCGGTGGAATGTTTGTTTTTGTGTGTACAATGTACAATGGTTGATTAAAGTTACATAGTCAATTGATTTTGAGTTTGTCTTTCTTTAAAAAAAAAAAATAGATTAGACATATTAGGTTGACTATTATCACCTACTCTCCTGGATTTTGGAGTAACTTGGATTACAAATGACTAACTAAGTGGAAGCATGCGTAATAAATTCGGCAAGCACACCAAAACTACTGCAGTTTTTTTAGTGACCCAGATTCCCGTCTCGGCATGATCATGTGATACACTGACCTACTATTAATATGCTAATCTATGAATGAAAAATTAGAGATTATAAGATTATAAATCTTTTGAGCAACTTCCCTACTAGTACTATGTGGCTTCTTCAAGGTAGTTGGGCCAAAGACCCTATAATACTAAGACGGCTCACTCCCTATCTCTCCCATGGTAATGTAAATTTTGCAGTGCCACCTTGTGGTGGGTTTGATCAGCCCGGCTGCTGGTTGGTGTTTCACATGTAAACACATACAATTATATTATACATGAGATAGGTAAATATGAATACACATCAATATGAAATTGCTATGAACAAATACACAGCATCATCATCAGCATCGGCATCATCACACATCTTTCACATTCATATATACATTTATACATATAATATAGCAACTGTTTAAACAAGAGAACAGCCAGCACACCAAGTGGTGGGTTTGATCATTTTGATTACACAGTCCAGGCTGAGTGAGCTGTCTTAGTATTATAGGGTCTTTGGTTGGGCCAAGGGTAAATACAAGAGTCACCCCTGTTCAGCATAGGGGTGAATGACAACCCTGCCTAAATCCGAGTAAGAACTGCTTCAGAAGCAATTGACTGTGTGTAATGGTTCCAGTGTTCAGTGTTTATCTATATTGGCATAAAGTTGAGAAATTGCGAGAGGGTGTCGCCAACAGAAAGCTCTCGATTTGACCTTTAATTTCTATTAATCTACCTGATTTAATCAAGTATTCATCACAAAGTTCATTTATAACAGGATATCATAGATACGCATTGTAACTATATATTTAGCACAATAGATTGCAAATTCATGTAGTTGTGTCTATAAGTATAACTCGGCTTCGCAAAACCTTTTCTATATGGTTGTTTTACAGCCCTGTCCTGGCACTAATTATTCCTTTTATAAAACTCCCAAATCATTATCTAAGTTAGATATGTATTATCAAATCTAGGAAAATGTTTTGTTTTGTTTGAAAATATAATACTTTCATCGGACTTTAAGCGGGGGACATTTTAATTGTCGACAATTGGTTTTCCTTGTTATTATGTGTTTCCATATTATAGTAGAGCATTAGAGAGTTGAAAATTATCTAAAACACTATGGTGTTATTTTCTGTCTAAATATTCGCAGGGCAAATGGCAACCATGGGATCGTAATTAACTGAATAGTTAGGATGCTACCAGGAATAACAGGAACCTGGGTTCGAATCCCACTCAAAGTAGAGTATCAAAGCAGCGTATCGCGACATATGTAAATTCAAATAACAGCACCAAAATATAGTTTAAACCTATTTAAGCCACTTCAACTGCACTGAAAAGTGGAGGTATCTCACCCTTTTAAAAGTTACACAATGAAAATTGTCTAATCCTGGTAATCATTAGTTACTCTCACCAGACGGTCTATAAATGTCCACCAAGCACCCTGGTGACGAGCGGATTAATCATTAGACTGAGTAAGCTTAAAGTTGCATAGTCCGGTGATTTTGAGTTTCTGTCATATTCTGAGATCAATATTAGGCTGACCGTTATAATCTACCTTACTTTAGTTTGAAGTAACTTTTATTTTAAAGCTGTATAGTCCGATGAAATCTCAAATTTTCAAAACCAAATCAATTATCTAGATTTGATTTTACATATGCCCCTTAGATACTGATGCACTTATTAAGAATTTGTTTCTGTGTAGAAGGCAATATTGAGTCAATTTAACAGAACCTATTACTGCAGAAGTCTATGGTGTCAGAGTTTTGGCAAGCTTGCCAAAACTAATTTTCCATGTTTGCACTCAAAATATCTCAAAAGTTTACCATTTATAATAAAAGTAACTTTGAACTAATGTAAAGTAGATACAAGTGATCGATCTAATATATTTATCTCAGAAAAAATACAGAAATTCAAAACCATCGGACTATGCCACTTTAAATGGCTAACTTATGAGATATTTGAAATGCAAACATGCCAAATTAATTTTGGCAAGCATCCTAGATCTCTGACACCATAGGTTTCTGCAGTAACATGTTCTATTAAATTGACTTAGTATTCCATGCTATGTGGCGACAAATAGTTAACAAGTGCATCAGTATCTAAGTTAGATATGTAGAGTCAAATCTAGATAATTGCTTTGGTTTAAAAAAAATTGATTTTTGAAAATTTGATGTTTTCATCGGACTATGCCGCTTTAAGCTCGAAAGGCTCTCATGGTGATACCAGTGATTGCACACAATTTTGATACTTACAAAAAAGAAGAGATTTTATACTTTTTTTTGTGTAAAATCGAGAGTGGTAGCATTGCCCTTATTCTGTCGCCTTGTTCCCAGATGCTCGGTGCCCTCTGGTCGGGGGCGGTGCGCAGTCGCACAACGCGCGCAGCCGAGGCGAAGGAGGACGCGGCGCCGGCCGCCTCCCCGGTGTGGGCCTGCAATGAGTGGGACCCGCTGGAGGAGGTGATCGTCGGGCGTGTAGAGGGCGCCACCATCCCGCCTCTCACGATTGAGGTCAAGGTGGGTAGAGTTACTGCTATTTATTATCCCGCGTGAATGACATTGTGAGAAGAAGAAAAAGTTGAACAAAAAAAAAGAAAGGTCCATGACGTTCCAGTCTCTGTTAAATGGGGTCTATTGAATTTTCCCAACTCTCCTTGTGGCTATTTTCGTAGTAAAACCAAAATCATAGTGTTATCAAATACATTCCTTCACAATGTGAATAAAATATGCAAGTGGTGGCCAGTGTGTGGTGTTGCCATGGTTTACTGATCAGAAATAGAAACATAGGTAGCAGCTAAAGTAGCAACTATACACATCATGAGTTATCCAGTTGTTGAATTATCTAGACCTACATGGAGAAATTAATTTTATCAACAAAGATTGGCTTCGGAGGCTTGCATACAATCACTGATGGGCTGGACCCATTCTACATTATCAGGAAATGGAATAGAAATACTAAATTTAATAGTTCGTTTTTAGAAACAGGGTGTGCAATTCACAGCCAGTTGAAGAAATGTATTCTTGTGTGCCAATTTCCCGTCAACACATTCAAAACCTGATTTAAATTGAGAAAAGCATAGCATTAGAATTGCCAATAGTTACATCGATGGTCACTTGTTCTTATTTTCCTAATGTGTTCATTATGTCTGATGGTTCATAACAATATGTATAATGTTATGCTGGCCTCTGTGGTTTTGGGTGCTGTCCAATGCAGTAGTTCTAAAGTGCTACTCACAACACCAATAGACTAGATCACCATTCCAGCCACGTGGTGCATTGTGGGATGCGTGGAAGAATAACAGACCCCTGCGAAGCACATGGTTAATGCTAAGACACTGAGTGCAGCTATGAAATGTGCTAGTTTCAGCTCATCTCAGCTCTTGTTTGAAACATAGAATACCAACTAAATAAATGTATATAATAAATTAAGATGTTAATCGTGTTTTTTACAATTGCATTTACATCAATCTAATCAGCACATCTTATACCATCTGCATTTAGATTTCGACAAATCTGGGTGCTCGGACTAGTGTTCGAGCCATAGCCAGAGTCAGTTTTACTTATTTTATTCATGTTTTTATTTATATCCTATGGTTAATAACATTTGTTGGGCTAGGAAATGGGTAGGGTTAATCAGATATTGGTTATATATTTCTTTGAAACAACTTTTTGTTGACACATTTGACATTTTAATATTTAGAACGAGAATTACTTATGTCTAATCAATGGTGATGTAAACATCAGCCTGTAAAGTGACTGAAAATGTATGTTTCTTAGCTCAAAATGCTGAATTATGGAGAGTTGTGTCTTAAACATATTCATTACATTATTATATTGCATGCATCCATCCAAGTTTGCGCCAAATTGTTAGGTATTTTAACAAATAAATTTAGAATAAAATCGAAGTTTTGCCCTACGCGTATCGGCCGAGCGCCTTTGTTTTTCTCTCGACGCCATTTTCAGCGCATGTGCAGTCGGAATGGCAATCTCATCTATCCTTGCTTACGATAAGGACACTAAAAAGACAGTAAACCACCCAGAACTCTTGACACCCATATACCACCCATACTAACTCCTAACACCCACGAAGAAAAAACACACATACAAACACCACTATATACCAGAATCGTGTGTCCGCGTCGTGAATTATAACAAAGACATCTTATCAGATAATCGGACCTGTATCAGCACCTGATTGCACAGCGCATAGGTAACTGTATGTGTAGGACGATGTAAGTTACATCTGTGTCATATTATTTCAAAGTGGGAGATTCCGACTTCCAACTCATATAATTGTCTTTGTTTTAAATAGTGTGTAACCCTGTCCTTGCAGTTGAGCTTATACAGAACAGATTGATATACATGTCATTACCAATTAGTGATATTTCTCACTGCTATTATGATTAAGACTCTTTCTATAAAAGAATATAGAAAAAATCATTTCATAGCTGGTAGAGCTTTCAATATTTGACAACTCTCATAGAAATGAACATAGGGATATTTCATAATAAATACATTTTTTTCAAAGTACCACCGGTGCTTTGCACATTCTAGGGAGTAAATATTTCGCTTAATTAAAAGAGACAATACTTGTTTCAATTTAATGTCAATGGGACTTATTTCAGTTCAATTCAGTTAATTTGATATATATGTAGTGGTCTGCACTGACCTCTCAGGCAAGGAGCCACATAGACAGGTAGGCATGTGTAACGTGTTGATATCAGGGAGCCTAGGTGGTGTAATAGTTAGCACACTGGCCCGGAATGCAAAGAGATGTGGGTTCGAGTCCCGCTCTAGGCACAATATTTCCCATTTTCATCACCCCCATGACACTGGTTGCCGTGACCATGATCCTATACAAGCTACACGCTGTATAGTTGTAGAACCTACCCTGTGTATCTGTAAGTGCATTGCCTGTATGTATGTAATTGTAAGCATTTAAAGACTTACAATTCAAGGGGGACGAGTGTAGTGGTCTGCACTGACCTCTCAGGCAAGGAGCCACATAGACAGGTAGGCATGGGTAGCGTGTTGATATCAGGGAGCCTAGGTGGCGTAATGGTTAGCACACTGGCCCGGAATGCAAAGAGATGTGGGTTCGAGTCCTGCTCTAGGCACAATATTTCCCATTTTCATCACCCCCATGACATATATATATTTGATATATATATAGCAAAGCATATACTAAGTATATGCCGATGTAAGAAACCGTATGGTGCTGCCCCCCGTGGTGAATCCTGGAGCCGCGCGGGGCTACTGGCTACTTCCGCTAGTCGGCGCTGCTGAGCGACATATACACCACTGAGCGCATGCTGGCTGCGTCACTTCGCCTTTCTACACATTGTCATACGATTCGCTGTACTTTATTTAATTTTGTACTTGATCGGTAGGGCATTGTCAGCCCAGCCAGATACCTTCTATATATATATTTTACGTGCATAGTTATATACTACCATGTTAATAAAGATTGTATCATCCACTCCAGTCTCCTCGTAATGCGTTACTTACATATATTATATATATATATAATATATATATAATATATATAATATATATATATATAGCCCACCACCTCGACCATGCATGCCCATCCGCTCTTGCAGGCCAATACTTCTGAGAAGCATTGGAAGTTCTTTGACCGGTTTGGCGGGAAGTCCTTCCCCAGGGAGCACCTGGTGAAGGCCCACGCCGAGATCGAGGAGATGTGTAACGTGTTGCGTCACGAAGGCATCATCGTGCAGCGGCCAGAGCCCATGGACTTCTCGCAGAGTTACCAGACCCCCGACTTCACGTCGACTGGTAAGTAGGCCACCGCACGCGCACCGGAATCACACGCGCATGCCGTACCGGGAAATCGCAAACCCCTTGACATTGCAAACCCCTGGGATATGCGATGTCCATGGGTTTACGATTTCCTCCTACACCGGCATGCACTTCGCCGGTCCCCAGCGCTGGGTGCAACACGTCACTCGCCCAGAAGTTTTTTTTAGGAATGTAAGGTTTCCGATTGTCAAGGGAATGTAAGTAAAACAAAAAGCACAAATGTAAAATCTATTCACTGCTACGATATAATTCTGTTATTTAGAAGCATGAATATTCACTCGGGAGTTGAAATAATTTTATTTAGGAGCATAACTTACTCATTAAGTGAAATTCAGTCAAATTAAACCCAAAATCCAAGCGATATTATTATTATTAAGGCTGCCGAGGCATCGCCAGGGTTATTGCCTTTGTCGCTGTACTCTCACTCAGATTTTGGGTTTAATTTGACCAGAATTTCACTTATTGAGTAAGTTATGCTTCTAAATAACATTATTTCAACCTCCCAGTGAATATTCATGGTTCTAAATAACAGAATTAGATCATAGTAGTGACACTTGATCGGCGGCGCTATTGCCTCTGTTCTAAAGAGAAGTGATAGCTGAGAAAATGGCGAAACACGGGACACGCACCATTACATGGGACCGGCGTGGTGCGCCATCTGACGACAGAGTCATGCAAACTGGTATTGCAACGAAAGCTCCTCATTGATGCCTTCATCGGACTGTACAGTTTTGATTGATGCATGTGGTGCCTTGCTCAACGCCTGCTCTGGTTTTCTGCAGGCATGTACGCGGCCATGCCACGTGACATCCTCATGGTGGTCGGTGACGAGATATTCGAGGCTCCCATGGCGTGGCGTTCGCGCTTCTTCGAATACCGCGCTTATCGCTCCCTCATTAAAGACTACTTCCGACAGGGGGCGCGCTGGACCACCGCGCCCAAGCCACTCATGGCAGATGAACTCTACGACAAGGTACTTCTTCTTTTCTTAATTTTTTTAATTTTTCAGACGAAAACAACAAAACGGTTCAGAATATTGAATATATCGGCGATGTGGTGGAGATATTTGAGGAGTTTTTTTGTGCATTTGTAGCGTTCAGTAAAATAGAAGGAAAAAAAGTATTCCTCAAATGATATTATCATGGTAGTGTTTCAAATATACAGAATTCTCTCCCTAGAACCGGACTTGAACTTACATTTCTGCCATTCCGCATTGTACAAGGAGCCTAACCATTATTCTGTTATACTCGTCCCCCTGGAACCATAGGCCGTATTCGATTATGCCACCTCGGGTGACTCGGGTCACCCGAGATGTTAGGATTTCAAATAGAACACCGCCAGTGGAGTCTAAAAATACACGTGCCTTGTGCAAAACGTCCCGACCTCAGTAACCCACGTCTTGGCTGGGGGTACTCGGAGCGATAATGTCACATTTGCGCTGGTACCTCTAGGATAACAACTACCAGTACAAGTCTTACATGTTTTTTTAATGCTTTTATTTTTAATAACCCAGATTAATGAAATGGAAACATAGCTAAACTATGCAATCATAAAATACTTTAAATCCTATTTGGCTGCATTTATATCGGTTATTTAACAGAAAGGTTTTGGATTAAGCCACCCCCCCCCCCCACCCCCGAGCGTGTTCGTTTATGCAAACCGAGTTGGTATGGCCTGCGCATGCGCCAAGAAGTGACTGAGGTGACCCGAGTTGTTCAATCGAATATGCCCACAGTGCCATACTTATGATTACAAATATCCAGGTAGCGCACTTCACTGACGCACACAGGGCAGGTTCAACACCATGCGAGGCTTAGAATCCTGGTCATTGCACCAGTGTCATGCGGATGTTCCAAACAAAAAGGATATTCTGAATAGAGCAGGACTAGAATCCATATTTCTGCCATTCCGTGGTTAATGTCTTAAACATTATGTACAGTCTACGGCTAGAATCTGTGGTTGTTTAGGCAGGCTATAGTGAAATCAATACAGACAAAGAGAAAGGAAGAGTATACAGTGTGAAAGAAGAGAGAGAGTCAAGCCCTCTGGTTTATTATTTGTATGGCACATGGGTTCATTGTAGAGTATCACCCCCACCCTTTTCCCCGAATGGGAAACAAGCATTCTTAGCTCTACCAATAGGGATCTAGCATTCCTGGTACCCATGGTTACCAGTGGTCTGCCCACCATCACCAAGCTGTGTGGCTCCCCTGCCAGCCTGAGGGTGGTGATCCTACCCAGTAGAGGGGGAGGGGGTAGGCTCTGAGTGCCCCTTACACACAGCCCTGCCAGCACCACTATGTCTATTTACATCTCACTCAGGCACCACCAGCACCTACATATACACATACATGCACCTGGTCACGTATACCCGATCAGTAATAGGACAGTTGCATTCCCCCACCAATGCATTAAATCGGAATGTTTTACAATTAGACAGGGTTCGTACTGGTTCTTAAAAACCTACAAAATACTTAAATTGATCATTTAAAAACTGAAGTACTGGAAAATCCTTTAAATGTGTGGTTAACGGCTAAATGTCATGAAAAGTCATGAAAATATAGTAGGCTGACAATTTGAAATCATATGTTTTGATTTTGTATTATTGATTATTGTTGTTACCTTTTGTTGCTGAATGATTAATAGATGATTTCAGCATTCTCGGAGGGTTGGAACTTGCAGCATGCACAATTTCATAGGGATGGCATCAGGATTTACTGGACGCAGTAGCTGAATCGGTAGAACACAGGCTTCCCATGCGGAAGGTCGGGAGTTTGGTTCCTGGTCAAGTCAAACCAATGACTTATACTATAAGTTATAGAATTGGTGCTTGCTGCTACCTAGCCTGGCACTCGGCATTAATAGGATGGAACAAGGACTGGTTTGCACAGTATCAGGATAATGTGACTGTGTGGGATATTGGGTCATGGTGCTGGTGGCCTGGTCTCCCAGTGGGCAGCACTATGAAGTTGACATGGGTACGCAGTCACAAGTCGGTACCCGTCCTGATAGGACCTTAGACAAACTGTTAGATGTTGCCAGGACGTAAAACTCCACATACAAAACAGGATTTCTGTATTTTGTCTTTAAAAAGAGCTGTCTTGAATCCTAAAAATCCTTTGAAAGATCATGAAGAAAACAACCTTATGAAGAGTGGGAACCATGTTAGACTATCTATGTTCCCTGGTGCAGCCACCCTCCCTGCACCTCGCTGTGTGTGTACCATTTCAGCTGGGGCGGTGAGTGAAAGCAAAGCTTGTTTTATTTAACGACGCCTCTAGAGCGCATTGATTTTCATATCATCGGCTATTGGATGTCAAACATATGGTCATTCTGACATATTTCTTTGGAGGAAACCCTCTGCTGCCACATAGGCTATTCTTTCCTATAAGCAGCAATGTGTCTTTTATATGCACTTTCCCACAGACAGGACAGCACATACCACACCCTTTGATGAACCAGTTGTGGACCACTGGTTGGAGGTGGTGAGTGCAGCTCAATGCTATTCGTATGTGCCTCACAAAGTCCAAAGGTAACTCCAATAGTCCAGGTTGCTAACATCATGTGTGACGTGCCGCTGGTTTCTATGAGTTTATTTTCGCTGAGAGAGTGCCACCTGAATAGGTTCTCAAATTCTATACATTTGTAAAGACTAGGACCCAAATCTGTGGTTGTGTAGGCAGGCTATAGTGAAATCAATACAGATAAAGAGAAAGGAAGAGTATAAAGTGTAAAAGAAGAGAGAGAGTCAAGCCCTCTGGTTTATTATGTATATGGTTACATGGGTTCATTGTAGAGTATCACCCCACCCCTTTCACCCAATGGGAAACAAGCATTCTTGGCCCTACCAATAGGGATCCAGCATTCCTGGTAACCATGGCTACCAGTGGTCTGCCCACCACCACCAAGCTGTGTGCCCCCCCCCCCCCCCCTGGCCACCACCAACCTTGACCCTGAGTGTGGTGATACGACCCAGCAGAGGGGGAGGAGGTAGGCCCTGAGTGAAGTTACACCCAGCCCTGCCAGCACCACTATGTCTATTTACATCCCACTCAGGCACCACCAGCACTTACATATATATACATACATGCGCTTGGTCACGTACACCTGTTTAGTCATAGAATATTTGCATTCCCCCCGATGCCATAAATCAGAATATTTTACACATTGAAAATGCTCATCGGTAGGCCTAGGGTATGCGACTATGTCACCAGCTGATAAACCTGATACGTGATGATATACAGCATACACACATAAGTAACGCCTAGTTGTGGGTCCGGGATACTAATTATCTAAGTCGTGTTCGCCTACCGCCAAATACTATCAACGAATCGGTAGGTGGCAGCTCTAATCTGGTGGTAACATTGAGTTAAAGGATGAATTCGGAGGGCTGGGTGGGGGTCGTGGTGATTTTATAGTCCCGCTTGGATCTACACAGCCTGCAGTTGACATTGACGGCAAAGCGCAAGGTCTCAAAGTAAAGGGCCTGTCACACTACAATGTATTGCCTTAGCGTATGCTGACGTATGTGATCTTCGACCAACACGTTGGCATAGGTCGTCATACGTTACCTATACGTTGGGCATACGTCAGGTATGTTCCAGATACGTTGTTATATGTTGTCTTACATTGATGTGTGTCGAGGCTCTGACATTTTTTTTAAATGCTCAACATTTCCAATGTGTGTCGACATGTTTCTCGTACGTTGAACATACGCTGCATGTGCGTTCGGGATACGTCGGCATATGTTGGGAGTACATTAGGGATACATTGGTATACCTTGCTTCACGTTAGCCATACGTTCAGCATGTGGGAATGTGCAGTCCGCGTACAGTCCGTGTACTGCCAATGGATGCATTACGTACTCCTAGCGTACTTCGAATGTATGCCTGTCATATCTCCAGCTTATTTAACGTTTACACCGTACTTCTAGCGATGGAGCAATGTATGTAACATTGGTCAGCGTTCCATGAGCGTATGCGAGCGTTGTGTGAACATTTTGCGAGGCACATGAACGCTCTCCTATGCTAGCAATTCATCAGAGATATGTTCTACATATGTTACGTACGTTGTGTGTATGTTGGGTATACACCCATTTTTATCCCCCGCTGCTGAAAAGTTTGACAAATGCCAATGTACTGGCAAATTTTCTAACGTTGAGCACGCACTGACGCCGTACGTCGTAGTGTGACAGGGCCTTAAGCAGGCTTCTCTGTACACACTCGCAACATGGCGGCCGGATGTGGGCTCGGCACAGAACACACTGGTTCCCATTTCACTTACGGTCCACGGTGTTACCCTTGCCCGTCCTCCACTCACGCCGGTACTATTCTGAACGACCTTGTAGACTGACTGATGCGCCGCCCTGGTGGATCATTCCGGAACTGCACAAACCTGCAACCTCGTAGGCTACCACTACCAGTACCACTGCCGCTTTTGGACTAGTATGGTCTGTGTGCGCGTGTGTATGTGTGTGTATGTGTGTGTGTCAATATCTGTTATTCCAGAATATTACATTCATATAAAAACATAATTAAAAACTAATGGGTTGAAGATATAAGCATACACCACATTTCCTAGTGATTATATAATGGTTTGTTTGTTCTGGTTTTACATCCTGGCAACATTGAAAGTCATATCAGGAGGGGTACCGTCTTGTGACTGTGCACACTCATGGTGACTTTATAGTGCTGCCACATTGGGAGACTGGGCCAATGGCACAATGACCTGATATTCCACTCAGTCACATTGATCCTGGTACTGAACAGGCCAGTCCGGACCCCATCCTAGTAAAGCAAAGCGCCAGGCTATGTAGCGACAAGTATCACTTTTGACTCGGCCATAGTTCAAAACCAAAATCTCCCAGACCAGAAGCTAACTGTTGCGATTCGGTCATCCCGTCTGGTCGATTATACAATGTATCACTATTCATAATACATTGTAATAATGCGTTGCCCGATTTAGTTATGCACATCATAATATTGTAGACCCTTTTCCCTGATTAGCATTTTAGATGAGGATACCCATGAGACAAACAACTAGGCACCATCTTCATCAATCACATAACCGCGAGGGTCAGTGGGTCAGCACAGATGACCTATGCAACCATTTTTTTCCCATTTTCACCCCGTTCTTCACTGCCCTCTGTCATGGAACTCACCAAACCCCAGGCCTGTCCATTCCGTGATGTTATCTTCCCACCTGTTCCTGTCTATGCCATTGTCTACTTTCCCCTTTCAGTGTGCATTACCAGATGGTTTTGGCCAGAACTAACAGTAGGCTACAGTTCTTCATATTTGCTGACTAATATTCTGTATGAACGGCGTTCCTTTTTCCAGGACTACCCTGTAACGTGCACGGAGGACCGCCACGCACTGGCGTCTCAGGGAAAGTTTGTCACCACTGAGTTCGAACCGTGCTTCGATGCAGCTGATTTTATTCGCGCTGGACGCGATTTGTTTGTCCAACGTAGCCAGGTACGTCACTGAAAAATGTACTTTTTTTCTTGAAGATTTATACAGCCTATCATGGATAAGTCTGAGTAGACTTGTTTTCACCATTAGACAGTTTGTCGATAGAAAGCCCGAGCCTCCACTTTTACCGACCCAAGGGATTTTTAAGCTCCCACATCACATAGACATGCTATGATAGCAACTGGCCTTTGATGATGGTTTAAGTTATACACAGCGGTGGAAATCCAAATTGGCAGAGGTGGTGGCATGGGGAATCGAACCACTGACCTTCAGAATAGGAGTCCGACCTAGAAGAAAGTCAGACACTCTAACCATTCCGCCACAGAGAACACCACAAGCTAACCCAATCATGGAGCCTGCATGTCAGTGTGTCTTTTATTTGGGGAGGTCTAGAAGAATAAACAGAAAGAGAAGGAGCTGAGGAGGAAGAGGAGGAGATGAAGAATAGGAAGAGAAGAAGAAGAGGATGAAGAAGAAAAAGAAACAGGGTGAAGAAGTGGGAGAATAATAACGAGAATGATAAGAAAGTGGGAGAAGAAAAAGAATGATGATTAGCACTATTAGAAGAAAAAGAGGAAGAAACAGAAGGACGAGAAGAAAGACGGGAGGAAGAAGAATGAGAAGGAGACGAAGAAGGGCGAGGAGGAGCAAGGGGGGGGGGAGAAAATGAAGAAACTGAAACTGAAATTAAAATAAAGAAATATACGAAGGGGAAGGGTTGGGAGAAGCTTGTAATAAATCAAAACATATATATATGTTGAATGTAAATTCCATTTTATACGCATATAATGGAGAGCGTTGAGGGTTGATCTTCATGTAGGGAAAGTTCTCAGGTTCTCAACGGGTGATGGTCTCTGCCTGCTTGTCTTTGAATTAATTTGCAACAGCTGTATTGTTCTGCAATCATTTGACTTGTTTAACTAAATGCTATGGCAGCATCATGGCTTTTATCGCATTTACACTGCATGTGTATGTATAGTAGATGTGTAAATATTTTACATTCTCATTCCAAGCAAATCTAGCCTTATTGTCATTTTTGTTAACTAGCATATAGAAGCACATTGTTTAGTCTTACTATCACACATTCATAAGAATTAAAACCAACACGCAGGTCCTATTACATTTAATGCGAGATTTTGTTATTCACAATCTTATATTATTTATTGTTAATGTTATGTTAATATATTATGTAGCAGAATTAATTTATATTAGTGTTTTTTTATAACTTGTCGATGTCATGAGTTACGCCTTGTTTCTGTGAACATGTCAATTCTTAGGTTAAAACTGAAATTCTGTTTGTACAGTGACAGGGTGACATGAAATCGTAACATGGGAACCGCCTTCACATACACCTTTCCTAGTATCTTTGTTATCGAAGTGAGTTAGGCTACCAGAAAATGTGGACGAGAGGCTCTCCATAGCATAGATAAATTAAAAAGGAAGTCCTTGCTGTGCATACTATGGTAGTGAAGTAGTGCTTTAATATTGGGTTTTTTATTTGCACACTTGCAGTATTCATTCATTTGCAAAGGATCTCAGATAGGAAATTGTTGTACTGAATGAAATAAGGCATTTAGAAACTTATCTAATTAAATGCCTACATAGTGGTGATAATACATGCCATATGGTGATATCCGTTGCAATACCCGGTGGTCTGTCATACTGATAAAACTGATAGCAGTCTGGCAGTACGATACTAACTTTATGGCCGGTGCACACCTACCGTTTTTCCGCGCACACCTACCGTATACGATCTAAAACTGCCCAAAAATCGTTAGGTGTGCGACCCCCTAGCACACTAGACGCATGCGATTCGCGCATAAAACTAAGTTTTTAGTGCTAAAAGCGGCTGTTTATGATTGCGATTCGCGATTCGAAAAACGAATCGGCCCGTTTTCAGTTTTAAGCGGGTCGGGTCGAGTCGCGAGTTTTAGTGCGCGAATCGTAAACGGTAGGTGTGCACCGGCCATTAGTAGTTAGGATTTTTTCTAAAGTTGCATAGTTCGATTGTTTTGAGTTTCTGCCATTTTCTGAGATAATTACATTAGATTACTCGTTATTGACTTCGGTTTGGGGTAACTTTTATTTTAAATGGCTATCTTTGGATATATTTGAAGTGAACATATGCCAAATGAATTTTGACAAGCATGTCAAAACTCTGACACCATAGGTTTCAGTAGTAACAGGTTCTATTATATTGACTCAGTATGCCATTGTATGCAGCAAAAAAAAAAATGCTTAGTGCACATGTATCTAACTTCTAAGTAAAATATGTAGAATCAAATCTGGATGTGTGTTTTTGTTTTGAAAATTTGATGTCTTCCTCGGATTATACAACTTTAAGGTACACTTAAATATCAGGTCCTGCTACTCAAAATCTGCAAACAGGAGTCCTTAATGTGAGATTTGAATTCCTCACGCCTCTGGATAGTGCATAAATTAACCTCGGGTACGCCCCAGTCAATATGCATCCAGACTTGCTCGGCCTTAAACCCCATATCGCGTAATAACTGCATAATATAGTCAGAACTAACTCCTACTACACAATGTGCACGAATAGTGTCGCCTCTAACGCCAACAAACAAAAAAAGAGAGGAAATATTACTTCTTTAAAAAAAATGTAAATGATTATTTTATTCATCAAATAAAGGTATTTATTCAGCGCCGAGGCACTGGTCTTCCGCCCATATCATTTTACATTCATTCAGAAGAATCTACTTCCGGTCATTTGTCTAATGATAGGCATATATATATGTATACAGTAAAACCTCTATACCGACCCCTCCACAGATCAACCACTCCCCTATATCAATCGCTTTATTTGGGTCCCAACAATACCATTGTAAGGATATTCTAACTCTCTAAACCGACCACCTCCCTAAATGGTCCACTTAAAGTCGGTCCCATTGTCGGTCGATTTAAAGAGGACCCTCCATATATTGCTCACCACTGAGTAAGGGTGCCTGCTAACCGCTACGGTGCCACTTTCAGGTGACTAACTACATGGGTATCGAGTGGATGAGGCGCCACCTAGCGCCGCAGGGTATCCGCGTGCACACCATTTCCTTCAAGGACCCCAACCCGATGCACATCGATGCCACCTTCAACATCATCGGACCGGGCCTCGCGCTGTCGAACCCCGACCGGCCGTGCAACCAGATCGACATGTTTATCAAGGCTGGCTGGACTGTCGTCAAGCCGCCCACCCCACTCATCCCGGACAGTACGTCACCATAGCACCTTTACCCGCTTAGAACCAGCCCCACCAGAACTGGATTTATCTTTTCTTTCCAGTGTGGGGGGTTTGGGGGGGGGGGGGGGGGCAGTGGCGGATTAATGATCAGTGATGAAAGGGGTGGTATCCGTGAGAGAAAAAAAAACCGCGTAAATCAGCGAGACCTTGGCGCCACATAGCGTGTTCTAGCAGAACCAAGCCATGGTTATTTCACCAACAGCGGCATTTCCGTGAAAACGCGGATTTTCACCTATAGGATTAGCACTGTCAGGGAATTGGGGGGGGGGGGGATGCCCGGAAGTCAGGTTTCAGCTGTTCTTATAGTGATTGTATTATCGCCCATACCAAACTATTTGTTTGTTTGTGTTTTAGGTTCTAGCAGCATCTAAGGTCATATAAGAATGGGATTCAAACAAATCAATTGCTGTCATATATATTGGCATTTTGTGAAGTTAATGAAATGTCTCAGAAATTTGCAATATCCCGGAGATCTTTCATCCCTGAATGACTAGCATAAGTTGGCTTAAGCTTAGGAAAACGGGAAGTGAGGGGGGCGAGATTATGCAAACATGCAAAAATAACTTCGGCAATCACGGCAAAACTTTGTCAACATAAAAAAATAAGCTGTGTTCATACTTACAATCTAAACCGGTTTAACTAAGTTGGTTTAACTAATCCAGTAAGATAAATCAAGTGTGAATGAAATTTAGCACTAAGTCAGTTTAACTAAACCGCTTTTATTAAATCAGTTCGGTAGGTGGATTAGTTAAACCGATTTAGCTCAAACGGTTCAAGTTGCAACTGCGGATGCATTAATCCGGCTTAAGTACATGTTATATTATATTATATAATTAAAGGCTGCTTCTTACATATAATTATAAGTATTCCAGTCTTTATCACTGTTCAATGCACTTTGCACTTCACCCCTGGCAGACGTGTTCAATATACTATGGTACAAAACTACTAAATGCAGAGTAAAAAATATGCCAAATTGTCATATTGACATTATTGCACTGAACTCAAAATATGTCCTGGTAGTCCAGCAAAACTGTACACCCTAACCCGAACCCTAACCCTAACCTTAAAGTGTACTCCAATTCTATAATTGAAAGCAACATAATATGTAAACTCTCTCCTTAAACCGGTTTAACTACTGCATGTGTGAACAAGCACTTTCAAGCATAAGTCGGTTTAACTAAAGTGGTTTAACTAAAGCGCATTAACTAGGTAGGTGTGAACGCAGCTTACAGTCTTCAACGGGAAGAGATTTGATTAAAATGACTTAGTAGTCTCTGCTATGCAGCAACAAATGCATAACAAGTTCACAAGCATCAAAGTTGGAGATGTAGAATCAAATTTAGGTCAATTCTTTGGATTTGATATTGCGATGCTTTCATCAGACTATGCCGCTATAATTAGTGCCTCAGAATCTAGGTTTAACACCCCTCATCAATTTTAATTAAATGCTTCTTGTTGTTTTTTTTAATCTGATATTTGCATTGTGTTATGCAGCTTTAAAAAAATTTGCATTCTTCAACACAGGCCACCCGCTGTGGATGTCGTCCAAGTGGCTCTCCATGAACGTGCTCATGCTGGACCCTAAGCGTGTGATGGTGGAGAAGAACGAGACGAGCATCCAGAAGATGTTTGAGAAGCTCGGCATTGAGTGCGTCCCTGTGAGCATCCAGTTCGCAAACTCACTCGGCGGGGGCTTCCACTGCTGGACGGCGGACGTACGGCGCAGTGGAACACTGGAGTCCTACTTCAACGAGGAGTAGGCCACGGGCCACGGTGTGTGTGGTGATTGGGGTACATAAGTATTATAACCAGCTCGTATGGTTTCAGCAGAAACATAATGTGTTCTTTGTAATTAAAGTTGCATAACCCGATAGTTTTAACTTCCCGCCATATATATAGATATATCTATATATAGATATGTAGGTATAGATATCTATGTATATATATAGATATGTATCTATCTCTATGTATCTATATATTTCAATATATATCTATATAGATATATATATATATATATATAGTTAGGTATATATTGAAATATATTGAAATATATAGATGTATATATATATATATATATATATATATATATAGATACATGCAGATATATAGATATATATTGAGGCTATATATATTGGTTTTAGATAAATACAATAGATTAGTCATAATCTATATTTTGCTAGTTTGAAGTAACTTTGATTTTAAAGGCTTACCTTTGGAGATATTTCGAGTAAAAACGTGGAAAATTAAATTTAGTGTCCACGGGAGAATACTAGTAATTTATTCACCCGTTTTCGAGCATAGCACTGCAAGCTAGCATAGGATCACAGATGCAATAGCTGTTTAATGACTGAGTAAACCAGAATATAAATTGGATATGTAGAATTAAATCTAGGTAAGCGTTTAAAAACAAATTTAATGTAATGCTTTCATCGGATTGTGTAGCTTTAACAAAAGAAACAATCATCGGACCCAATAACAGAACTCTGGCCAGCTATAAAGTTGGTGAGGTATAAGAGGATAACTGTTAGGTTAGAATAAACAAATCGGAGACATTCGGAAATATTGCTGGTTACTTTGAATGTGAAGGAACTGGACGTGGATACATTAAAAACTAGCTCTTGTTGAAGGGCTGTTGTTACTAGATATTGTAGTGATTTCACCTGGATTATTTGCTATTTTTGAGCGATGTAATGGAACTATTTTTTGTTTCAGTGATTGTATGTATGTATGTATGGCCATTATTCTCCCCATGAAATTGTGTAACCTATTCACGTATATTATTCTCGCGTTTATATAAGATGGATTTCTTTTTAATTCACTTTTTGAAGTGTATTGTTGATCCTGGTACTGACTGAGTTACATTTTCGTGATTTTCTGTATTATGATCCACATATATTTACCAGGTGTTCACGGATAACCCATCCTGATAATTGAATGTATTTACTATCGCCTATTGGAACTGGAAAGGAGTGAGTGATCAAGCTGTTGCTTGTTTTACAACTGAATCTATTCAAAAGGATTGCTACCATTGATCTACTGTGTATCTTCCACATACCAAGGCACTCCAATAAAAACAAATGCGTGATATCTAAGTGCACCTTTGCTGTCTTCCTTTTTATTCTCACCTTTGTGCTTTACGGCTATCTAATTTGTCCAACCAGTTGGTGGGTTTTCTTGTTGTTAAAGGCCTAATTTGTTCAATTCCTTAAATGTATTCGCTTAGCTTTTTTTTTTAAATGCATATCAGGATATATATATATATATAATTTTTTAAACAAAGTAGTGCGGGTGAACGCAAAGCTAGATTGGTGCAACTCTTCACTACTAGAATGATGATGCTTAAACTCCATACTACTAGATTGATGATGTCCAATCCTATTAAACTCCACATTACTAGATTGATGATGTCACCTTATTAAACTCCACCTTACTAAATTGATGATGTCACCCTATTAAACTCGACATTACTAGATTGATGATGTCTAACCCTATTAAACTCCACACTACTAGATTAATGAGCTCTAATCATATTAAACTTCCTCATACTAGATTGATGATCTCTAACCCTATTAAACTTCACACTACTAGTTTCATGAGCTCTAATCATATTAAACTTCCCCTTACTAGATTGATGACGTCCAACCCTATTAAACTCCTCTAGAATGATGAGTTCTAACCCTATTAAGCTCCACATAACTAGATTGATGATGTCTAACCCTATTAAACTGCACACTATTAAATTGATGCAGTCTAATCATATTAAACTCCACATTACTAGATTGATGACGCATAACCTTATTAATCTCAACATTACTAGATTGGCAGTCTACACACGACTTGATTGCTGGGTTATGTTATGTAAACCCTAATACAAAAACGATCAAACAACGCAATGGCCTATTCATAAAAAAGGATACCATATGTGCATGGTGCAATATTTAATTATAGTTATTCAAGTTCCCCTATGAAACTACCATAATTTGTCTAAAAGATATGTCTCGTGTGGGAGACATGAACTAAAGATATTTATTCCACCTGGTTTTTGGATGTAAAATCTGTAAATATCGACTCGAAAGTCAATATTGGGTTCAAATTGAATTATTTTGAAGTTGCATCATTGTTTAGATAAATATATCAAGTTGACAATTATGACCTACTATTCATTATTCCGGAGTCATTTTGAGGGAAAATGGCTAGTTTTGGAGCAATTTGAGTTGAAAGAACTAGCAGCTAGGAAATCGGCAGGTGCTGATGTCAAATTGGTGTGAAGGCCAGTAGTCTAGCACTAGGAGGGTGGGAGGGGGGACCAAAGAAAAAGAAGAAATTCAAGAATTCTAAAGACTGGAATCCCTGTAGGCCGACTACCAGTTTATAGAGCTTCTCATTGGCTTAAAGCTGCATAGTCCGAAGAAAGCATCACATTTTCAAAGCAAACGCACTGACCTGGATTGGTTTCGATATATGAGCCTGTCTCAAAAGGAGATAACTCTTCTTTTTTTTGTCCATTGTAACGATTGACACAAAACAGCACAGAAACGGTTACACTGAAAACACAAGGACGTTTGCTTCAAATCAAAATGTATTCTATTGGGATTATGAAACACCATGTAAAACCAAATCAGTTTATCCTGAGCAAATGCATAAGCAAATAGTATGTTGATCATTACAATGGACAAAGTTTTGTCCCATATTGCTTAGCACCTTTTGAGACAGTCTCATATATCTAACTTAAATACTGATGCATTTGTTGCTGCATATAATGAAATACCGAGTCAATTTAATAGAACATATTACTGTAGAAGCCTATGGCGTCAAGAGTCTTGGCGTGCTTGCGAAAATTAATTTGGCATAGGCCTATTTGCATTTCAAATATCTAAAAAGTTAGCTATATCAAATATAAGCTAATTCAAACTAAAGTAAGATAGATTATAGCAATGAACCTATTATACTTATCTCAGGAAAAGACAAGATCTCAAAAACATCGGATTATGCATAATCCGATATTTTTGAGTGGATGACATATCTTGTCAATAAACATAATAGGTTGATCGTTATAGTATACTTTATTTTAATTTGGAGTAACTTTTATTACAAATAGCTAATTGTAGAGATATTTGAAGTGAAAACGTCTGTGCAGCGAGCACTGACAGATGCAACATTGCAGGTTTGTATGACTGGCAGCAATGACAGGTTCTACTAAATATTTAATAGGTCTCCGCGTTCAAGTGTCTAAATTGGACATAGGTAAGATCAAATCTAGGCAAGTGTTTTGGTATAGAAAATAGTACACCAAATCTAGGCAGGTGCTTTGGTATAGAAAATAGTAGGTCTACACCAAATCTAGGCAGGTGCTTTGGTATAGAAAATAGTACACCAAATCTAGGCAGGTGCTTTGGTATAGAAAACAGGCCTACACCAAATCTAGGCAGGTGCTTTGGAATAATAAATAGTAGGCCTACACCAAATCTAGGCAGGTGCTTTGGTATAGATAATAGTAGGCCTACACCAAATCTAGGCAGGTGCTTTGGTATAGATAATAGTAGGCCTACACCAAATCTAGGCAGGTGCTTTGGTATAGATAATAGTAGGCCTACACCAAATCTAGGCAAGTGCTTTGGTATAGAAAATAGTAGGCCTACACCAAATCTAGGCTGGTGCTTTGGAATAGTAAATAGTAGGCCTACACCAAATCTATGCAAGTGCCTTGGAATTGAAAATAGTACACTTTGATCAGATTGTGAAACCTTTTACCAAACAGAGATATGCTTCTTAATTCAGGCCGTTACAAAGAACTTCAATATGTAGTGATGGGGATGGGTAGATATATTGCCATCAATATCAAAAAGTTGGTTGTTATGTAACCTCCCCTGTTCAATCAGCACCGGATGTCAAAACCCCTTATATGGAATTCCCCATATATGGGCTCCCATATATATGGACCACCCCATATATGGAGTACACCATTTATGGAATACACCATATTTGGCATAGCTCTGTTGACTTCAAAGTCTCTCCCCAGAAGTGCTACACAAAACAACTACTAAGTATTCTTATTCGCCTCCATGTTGTCGTAGACTAATTTGGTGGGTTTTAGTTTTTTTGTTTAGTTTTTAATTGTGTGTTTTGCAAGCTGGGAAATGTCACTCCAACTTGTGTATTCCTGTCCACGAGTTGGTAGCTTGCTTCTGCGCACGGCAGCCGGAGTGGCTGTTGGTGGCGGGTGGGCGGGTTGTGTGGTGGTGGTGGTGGTGGTGGGGGGGGGGGGGGCGGTCCTTGAGGCGACTGTCGCTGAAGGTCAAGTTGTTTACCTGCTGATGCCAAGCTCTCAGCTCTCAGCCGGGTATAAAAGCTGGGAGTGCCCAGGGGATGGCTGAGACGAGAGTCGGCCAGCTCTCCGGTCATGGCACTGTCACATTCATTTTAGCGGACAGCGGCAAACCATCATCTCCCCAGGCGAGATATGACCAGTAAGAGTACGGTAAGCTGCTCGGACAAGCCATGAGCAGCTCAACCTGTAGAGGGGACCAGACGAGATTGCCGAATGAGTTGAGCATCGGTCTCCCATTTTGGTAGATCGTGAGAGTCGAACCCACACGTTTGAACCCTGGTCGAGTCAAACCAATAACTTAAAAATTGATACTTGTCACTTCCTAGCCAGGTACTCGATCTGCATTATTAGGATTTGCCAAGTACTGGTTTGTTCAGTGTCTGGATAATGTGACTGAGTGGGATATCAGGCTATGGTGCTGGCGGCCTGGTCTCCCAGTGGAGCAGCACTATAACGTCGCCATTAGTGTGTACTGTCACAAGTCGGTGCCCGTCCTGATATGACCTTAGATGTAGCCAGGACGCAAAACTCCAACAACCAATCAACCTATATATTGCATGGGATGCTACTCGCCCGCTGAGCCAGGTCATGGTGTTTAGAACACACACAGGGACACTGGTATAACAACAGTAGCTTCCAGCAGCAAGGTTAAAGTTGCATAGTCCGCCATAGATAAAGTATTCACCCCATACTCGCAGTACATGGGTGAATACCAACCCTATATAAAAACGGTAGAAAAAGCAGGTTAAGGAAATGAGAGCCTAATTTCACAATCTAAGAAGCAACATTTATTCTTTACATATGTCTTATTGATAGCCCGCTACCTTTGAGTTGAAAAATATAATATAATATCTAGTTTAATCAGATTTAAAAGTGAAATCGATGGCGTTCTCTGGCCGCCATCTTGTCTTTTTGCATTCTCACCAACTCTGTGGCAATATATGCAGCCATTTGATACTGGAGCCACAGTTTCTAGTTGAGGTTCCATACTGAACCTATTTTCGCCCGTATTTACATTACGTTGTCCTTCACCCGTGTACTACAAGTACCGGGTGAATCTTTTATCTAAGTCCACCGGTGTTGAGTTTCTGTCACATTTTGAAGTAAATAGAGTATGGTGGTTGTTATAATCTACCTTATTTTAGTTTGAGGTAACTTTTATTTTATGACAAACCTTTGGTAAAATCATTTTGGCAAGCATGTAACAAATTTGACACCATAGGCTTCGGCAGTAAAAGGGTCCATTAAATTGACTTAGTATCCCCTTATATGCAGCAAGAAATGCCTAATAATTGCACCAGCATATGAGTTACATATGTACAATCAAATCTAGATGATTGCTTTGAATTCGAAAGATTTGTTGTTTTCTCTCGACTATGCAGCTTTAATGAACTAAGACGCATGTATCCTTTGCAGAAAGTAAAAACCAAAATGGAAAGCTCTTGGGAATACGGAAATATATCGGTATGGTGTAAGACTGATTAGAGGGACCGAGCTAGATGACTGAATGGGTGAGGCACCGCGTTTTCTGTGTGGGAGATCATGAGTTCGATCCCCGGCTGAGTCAATCTACAGTCTTGCCAAATTGATATTTGTCGCTGGCTAGCCTGACGCTCGGTATTATTGGGATCAGGCAAGCTGTATCGGGGTAATGTTATTGAGTGGGCTACCAGCAGCATAATACAATGAAGAAGCACTATAAAGCCAGCATGACTGTCATTGCCATACGCCAGTTCCCTCCATGCTTTATGTGCGCTCGTGTTGATTTCGATACCAGCAGAGTACAGAGCGCCGAGGTTCGAGCATGTATTTTGTAATGGCTTTATATAAAGCTATGTATCAGGCTTAGTGAGCAGAAGGCTGGCCTTGAGAACTGCTCCCAGGATCTGCTCTACTGAATCAATACAGTGATTTCTTCGCTGTGAAAGTACACTAGATATGCTTGACAGTGCCTACTTGGCATTACTTAGGTCTTTACTGGTCGAAGGTCATTCAACTGGATCTGACTTGGTTATTTGACAAGAGCGTTAGGCTTTCTTTAGCCATCTTTGAACAACCCACCCACCTTTGACAAGGGCCCGAATAAGTGGGTAAACATTGAATGTAGGATTAATCACATAATAGCTAGGACAAAATTGTACCAGTCAGGCCCTAATTACCTTTCTCCTTCCACCACCCGCCCTCACCCGTCACTCCATTTGGCACAGTTCTCTGTGAAATCAAGAGGTGCTATGTGAACATAGGGTGTGGTGGGGGTGTAGGTGTGTGTTGGGGGTGTAAGTGTGTGGTGGCGGTTTAGGTGTGTGGTGGGGGTGTAAGGGGTACTGGGGGTATAGGTGTGTGTCGTGGGGTGTAGGGGGTATTGGTGTATGTCATGGGCGTTTAAGGCTGTGGTGGGGGTGTAGGTGTGTTGTGGGGGGTTTAGGGATGCTAAAGATTGTGAGGTGGCACTCTACAAGACACCCCTCCACCTCCACCACAAACCACCTACACCCCTACCACACACCCCGTCAACCCCCACCACACACACCTACACCCCACCACACCCCTACACCCCGACCACACCCATACACCCCACCACACCCATCCCAACATACCCACTTACCACACACCCCTACACCTCCACCACACACCTCTAAATCCACATACCCCCCCCCCACCACACACACCAAAATCCTCACCACACCCCTACACTGCCACAACACACCCACCACGCAAACATACACCCCCAACCACACACCCCTGCACACCAACCACACCATAGCCACTCACCCCTACACCCCCACCACACACCCCTAAATCCCCCCCACCACACACCCCTAAATCCCCCCCCCCCCACCACACACACCAAAATCCTCACCACACCCCTACACCTCCACCACACAAACATACGCCCCCACCACACACACCTACACCCTAACCACACCACCATACACTCACCACACACCCCTACACCCCCACCACACACCCTAAATCCCCCCATCCCCACACACCCCACCACACACACCAAAATCCTCACAACACCTCTACACCTCCACCACACACCCCTACACACCCACCACACAAACATACGCCCCCTCCATACACCCACCATACACACATACACCCCTCAACCCAACTACACCCCCTCAACCCCCACTACACCCCCTCAACCCACTCTTATTTATACACACTTGATAGTAGAAGGAACTGCTTCTATCCAACCAAAGCATTACAGAGACCGGCATGGCACGACATCTGATGAGAGAGGCATGCAAACTGAAAGGTCCCCACGTACGTTTACACAGGCAACTTGTTGGTGGCAAGTGGACGTCGACTTGTTGCACTCAGCTTCCACTTCACCGGATGTGATGTTTGAGTAGATTGTTAAGATGCCAACATTGTATGGCGAAAAATAGGAAGATTTTAACATTTTATTAGGAAGATAAGTTGTTGTACTGCAACACGTGGCACAACAATCAGACATAATAATATCATGACATAGTATATAGGCCGATATAGGTACGCACATATTTACGTATAGTGTGTAAATATATATATTCCAAATATAGTATCATGTTAGTTCGAATTACTCATGTCTGATGCACCTTACTTTTCAAATAAATAGTCACGCACAGAAGCGCACCCTGAAAAGACAACAATCAGATTAAGGTCTTGAATACTAAAGAGGCTGTCACGCCTCGCCGGATTGAGCAATGGACAGAATTGTCTAGTCCGGTGGTGATAAGTATAAAAATATATTAAAATGTGTCAAAATGTTACGCTCTCAGGTCAATGGCTGCTGGACGAACGGACATGAATGGATAGCCAATGGACAAAACAAACTCAAACCGGACAAGAACCGTAGACGTCAATCCAGCGGCATCCGTTCCTAGTTTTGTGCATGTTCAAAACTTCTACAGACACAAACTGGACATTGTTCGTTTTCTGTCCGTTTCCCCCAATCCAGTGAGGTGTGACAGGGCCTTAAGGTTGTGCAGTTGGTAAACTCCTATGGGTTATATGGCCTACATTATTCAAGTCATATTCAACTTGTAGGCTACATTGTCTGCAGCAATGCCATGGCATCTAGAATATTTGTAAAGATGGTCTATTAATTAGAAGGGAGGAACTCTTTTGTTTCAATTTCAGAATCACGCAACTGAGTTTATTTCGCAAGAGACTTTCACTTTCAGTGTTGGATTATTGGGGGTATATGACACCCCACCACATATAGTCTATATAGGAATCCTTGACCGTACTATAAGCTGTGTGTGACTCTAGAAGAGGCTGCTGAATTTACCCTATTGGTTACAGTTGAATGTACAGCTTCACCATCTGCGCCATTGACGATACAATTCGTTATGACTATATGCTTTGCGCACGGCTCTAATAGCCCTGTCACACTACGACGTTTCTCTCAAACGCGCGTCAACGCGTGCCGACGTGTCGCCCTTTTTGTCGAAACGTCGGCACGCGTCGGGAGCGTTACAGGCGCGTTACGAACGCGTTACCGGCGCGTGTCTCTGTGTGTGTCTCTGTGTGTGTCTTTGTGTGTGTCTCTGTGTGTGTCTCTGTGTGTGTGTGTGTCTGTGTGTGTATGTGTGTGTGTCTGTGTGTGTCTGTGTGTGTATCTGTATGTGTGTCTCTGTGTGTGTCTGTGTGTCTGTGAGTCTGTGTGTGTGTCTGTGTGTGTTTCTATGTGTGTCTGTGTGTGTGTCTCTGTGTGTGTGTCTGTGTGTGTGTCTGTGTGTGTCTGTGTGTGTGTCTCTATGTGTCTGTGTGTGTCTGTGTGTGTGTCTGTGTCTGTGTGTTTGTGTCTCTGTGTGTGTCTCTGTGTGTGTGTCTGTGTGTGTGTCTGTGTGTGTGTCTGTGTGTGTCTGTGTGTGTGTCTGTGTGTGTGTGGTGTGTGTGTCTGTGTGTGTGTCTGTGTGTGTGTCTGTGTGTGTGTCGTGGTGTGTCTGTGTGTGTCTGTGTGTGTGTGTCTGTGTCTCTGTGTTTGTGTCTGTGTGTGTCTGTGTGTGTGTCTGTGTGTGTCTGTGTGTGTGTCTGTGTGTGTGTCTCTGTGTCTCTGTGTCTGTCTGTCTGTCTGTGAGAGAAAGACAGACAGACAGACAGACATACAGAGATACACACAGAAACACACAGAGACACACACAGAGACAAACACAGACACACAGAGACACACACAGACACACACACAGATACACACACAGAGACACACACACAGAGACACACACACAGAGACACACACACAGACACACACAGAGACACACACGGACGCCTTATCGCGGAACCCGTTAGTGACGCACCACCGCCACGCCGACAGCGCGCCGATAGCGCGCCGACAAGACGCTGATAACCCGCTGGCGGAACGTTGCGACACGCCGACAGACGCGGGAGGAATTCGGTCAAGCGAACATTTTTTTTTTTGTTCCGCCGCGCGTCGAAACCCGTTGGCCGCGCGCTACTAACACGCTACTAACACGCTGCGCTCCGTCGAATTTTCTCCCAAAACGCCGAAAAGTTAGACGTGTCTCAACGAATTGAAAATATTTTGCGCGTTGGCGGCACGCCGGTGTTGCAGTTTCCCAGGGACACCAGTTTGCCAGGGACACATTGCTTCTGCGCATGCATCAAAATCGAACAGCATCGTCACTAGCCTTACAAATTTAATATAATGATTTTGGTAAAGATGTTTTCTATATGTGTACCAAACGATTTGTTTCTAGGTGGTGTCGTTTTAGAGATATTTAACTTTTCCTGTATTTTCTGTATGAAGATTGCTCATGACCATTGACAATGCCTTGAGTTTGACGGTACGCAGAGTGAAAAACATTAGTTTTATTCAAAATTAATAGAAATCAAGAACCCTAACCTTATCAATTTAATATAATCTTAATGGTAAAGATGTTTTCTATATGTGTACGAAGCAATTTGTTTCTAGGTGGTGTAATTTTAGAGATATTTGATTTTTTTCTGTATGAAGATTTGCTCACGGCCGTTGACAATGCATTTGAATGGAAGTGTCCCTGGCAAACTGGTCTCCCTCGGAATCCGCAACACCTGTAAGAAACGTCATAATGTGACAGCACCATTAGTACTTGGAACCTCCACAATATAACTTGGGAGGATATTCCACAAGTTGGTAACTCTTTCAGTAAAAGATTAGTTGCCTGCAGCGGGTTCTTGTCCTTCTCTTGTAGGCCCTGAAGCTTGTATGGATGTCCCCGAGTTGGTCCTTGGTTCGGTCCTACCATGGACATAACTGGAGAAGCTGCTGAATCCTACACCCCTCTTATGATTTTGAATGTTACAATCATGTCGCCATGTAAGCCAAAGCCAAAGTTGGGAGGTTGAGACATTTTAAACTGTCTGGATAACTGACATCCTTTAAACCTGGTACCATTCTAGTAGCTCTTCGTTGAACATTCTCTATCATGGTTATGTCCTTTTTCCTTGTGGGGCTCCACACTACATTTATATACTCCAATTGTGGTCTCACGATGGTCTTAAATAACAATCGTAAATTGTCTAAATCCATATATATAAATGACCTTCTCACCAACCCCATCATTTAGTTTGCTTTGTTTACCTTGTCATTTATGTGCTGCTCAAAATTTAGCTTCATATCTACTGTTATACCAAGGTCCTTCTTCCTCTCCACTGTACTCAAGATATGATCTTTTTCAGCTTCTCCTACCTTTTTCGTCATATTATATGTCCTCTGCTCATGTTCTGCCTGTCTGCTCACTGTCATTACACTACATTTATCATGGTGGAACCTTAGCAGCCATTGATTTGACCAGTCCTGTAGTCGCTCTTCATCAGACTGAAGTGTGATTATATCTGCCTCCCTTGATATTTCTCAGCATATCTTGGTGTTGTCAGCAAACAAACACTTCTGAAACTATACCATCAGGTAGATCATTGATGTATAATACAAAAAGCAGAGGGCCAAGCACAGACACCTTGGCAAACAACTAGGAACTGGCTCCGTCATATACAAACATCGATGTCCTTATTAAATATAAAAGAGGTGTGATGTAACCAATACATGGTATATTGACAGGATTATACGCATGGGATCCTAAGCTAATGGTGGCCTATTCGGTGTGATATATGCGTAATAGACGTCTAGACCTGTGGGTAATATATGTTAACGATATGCAGAGTTGGGGACAAAGAGATATGCAAATCAGCGTGCCCTACGCCGTGAATAAACCATTCAGTAACCAGAAGTCAAAGTGTTCAGACGTTGTACTTTCACATGGTGTCAGATGAGGAAGAATGCCACCCGCAAATACTTTGCCGGGATTGCGGCCGCCTGGTCAGCTTGTCCTCAGCAACAATGCGAGATCGAACTGGAAAACATGGATCAGAGCATATGATATATACGCCACTGCGGCAGGTGTCATATTGAAAGGAGAACGAGTGCAATGCTGCATCTTCCTTCACGTTGCTGGCGAGGAAGCGCAAAAGGTATTTGCCAATATGACTTTTGCGTTCGTCGATCAAGACAAGATCAAGCCGTTAACTGAAGCATTTCAGGTTTATTGTGTCGGTAAAAGCAGTATAATTATCACACGATACAAATTTAATTCGCATAATCAAGCGTCAGAAATATGGCGACGTACATCAAAGCGTTAAGGGACAAAGTCAAGGACTGTGAATACGGAGCGGTGGAGGAGTCGCTTTTGCGCGATCGAATTGTGGCTGGCGTAAAAAATGTGAATTTGCGGAACAAATTGCTTCAAACTACTGAGTTAACATTGACAAAGTGCATAAGTATGTGTGAAATGAGTGAGTTCAGTTCAGATCTGTTGGAGGACACCAAATCAGACATGGAAAGTAAAGACATAGATTTCATTCGGAATTATGCTAATGTGCGTACCGGTGCACCGGCGGTCCGGTCAGCGGCGACACCATCTTGGAAATCGCCATCTTGGATTGCCGGCGGTGCCGGTGCAGGAGATTTCAAGATCCGCTGCCAGAACTGTGGGTATGAGCACCGCCGGGGAGTCTGCCCAGCGAAAGGAAAGGTGTGCATTGCCTGTAAGAAGATCGGGCACTTCGGGAAGGTCTGTAGGAGCAGGCTCGGGAGAGTCAACGAGCTTCACGTCGAAGCGCCCGACCCTCACAATGCTGAGCAAGACCCGGATCCGGCGGAAGTCAATGTACTGGCAACGGATCTGTTTGTGGGCGCCGTCGATCGCGGTGCTGGTCGGGATGCCGAGCTGTGGCATGCAATCGTTCGGGTGAACGGTTGTCCTGTCAAGTTCAAGCTTGACACTGGATCGGAGGCAAACATGCTTCCGAGGTTCGTCTTAGACAGAGTCGCTCCGGGGAGGCTGGCGAACACCAGATGTTCATTGGTGACGTTCTCCGGTCACCGGATCACGCCGGATGGAGAGGCACTGCTTGATGTCAACGACAGTGTGCTTCGGTTCCAGGTGGTGCCGGATTGCCAGCCCATCCTGGGCAAGCAGGCTTGCGTGATTTTGAACCTGCTGGCACGTGTGGATGAGGTGCACAGGGCCATACCGACGAACATTGCCAAACCGACGAACATTGGCAAACCGACGAACATGGCCAAACCAATGAACATTGCCACACCGACGAACAGTTCCAGCGCAGGGGCAGAGAAGCTGCTAAGCGAATACAAAGACGTATTTCAGGGTTTGGGGTTGATCAAAGCAAAGGCTATCATTCATGTCGATAAGTCTATTCAACCTGTCATAGATCCGCCTAGACGGATTCCGTTTGCAATTCAGAGTAAGGTACGCAGTGAGTTTGATCGTATGGTAGAGTTAGGTCTTATAGTGGAACAGGATGAGCCTACCGAGTGGGTTAATTCTATCACGATCGTAAAAAAAACAAATAAAATTAGAATCTGTCTGGATCCGACTAAATTAAACAAAGCGATAAAAGAGGGCCATTCCCAACCAATACTATTGATGAGATTATTGCCAAAACAGCTGATGCTAAGTATTTTTCAGTTTTGGATGCAAAATCAGGGTATTGGCAGATAGAATTGGATGAGGAAAGTTCACGTTTGTGCACGTTCAATACTCCGTGGGGCCGATACAGGTACACACGCTTGCCTTTTGGCATCAAAACAGCGGGCAACATTTTTATTCAGGAGATGCACCGTGTCATGGGCGACATACCCTGTATCGGGATAGTCATGGACGATATTTTGGTATATGGGTCAATGGTTGAGGAACATAACGAGCGGCTCCGAGCTGTTTTGGAGCGAGCTAGGTCGGTTAATCTTAAATTAAATGATGCTAAATCGTTGCTATGTAAAACTACAGTAAAGTATGTAGGTCATCAACTTACCCAGCAGGGTGTAAAGCCTGATCCAGACAGAATACAAGCAATAGTAGACATGCCAGAGCCGCGTGACAAACAAAGCGTCCAAAGGTTCCTGGGCATGGTTGGATATGTGCACAAGTTCATACCCAACATGTCCGAGATAGCTAAACCACTACGCACGCTCCTAGCCAAGGACGTGGCGTGGCACTGGCAAGCCGAACAGCAACGTGCGTTCGATAAATTGAAAGAGAAGTTACGAACTGCTCCTGTATTGACATATTACAATGTTAAGAAGCCTATTGTAATTCAGGTAGATGCTTGTCAGTCAGGTTTGGGAGCTGTGTTGATGCAAGATGGTAAACCAATCGCACTCGCATCTCGTGCGCTTAATGCAGCGCAGTGTGGATATGCCACTATTGAAAAAGAAATGCTCGCCATATGTTTCGGATGCCAACGGTTTCATGAGTATATATGTGGCAAGGAAGTTCAAATTCAGACAGACCACAAGCCGTTGGTAGCCATAATGTAAAAACCAATACACAAGCTGTCGGCTAAAATGCAAAGAATGCGAATGCGATTGCAGAATTACAATATTCAGTTATGTCATGTGAAGGGCTCTTTAATGTTTTTTGCAGACACGTTGTCCAGGGCGCATACCGCCAAAGTAGGTCATGATAGCCTGTTTGATGACACGTTCTGCGTTGCTGCAGTGGACGTGCAGTCGTCGAGTCTGTTGAGTAAAATTGTAGCTGAGTATGAAAAAGATGTATCTATGTCTATGTTGATCTCACACATTGAAGATGGGTGGGACACTACACGTATACAGACACCACCGTGTCTGAGACAGTACATTCCGTACAAGCATGAGTTGACAGTTGAAAATAATCTTGTAATGAACGGCAATCGGGTGGTGGTTCCTCCAGCTCTTCGTGGTGAAATGATAGAGGCGTTGCATGAGACGCATTTGGGGGTGACTAAGTCCAAGCAGTTGGCGCGGGACTGTATGTTTTGGCCAAATATTAACAAGAAAATCGAGGATAAAGTCAGTCGGTGTGACACTTGTCAAAACAACCGAAAAAATTTGCATAACGAGCCATTGATAAATCACCCGATCGCCTGTCAGCCATATGACAAAGTGGGGGCCGAATTATTTGAGTTAAATCATAAGAATTACCTGATAACTGTAGATTACTACACCAAGTTTCCAGAGGTAACGCTTTTGGGCGATACGTCGTCTGTCACTGTTATTGAAGCGTTAAAAGACAACTTTGCAAGGCACGGTATTCCTAGTCAGGTAGTTTCGGATAATGGTCCACAGTTCAAGAGCCATGAGTACAGGGAGTTTGCACTGCATTACGGGTTCAAGGCCATGTATTCCAGTCCACAGTATCCGCGTAGCAACGGTCAGGTTGAACGGTTCGTACAAACAGTTAAGGACATGTTAAAGAAGTGTGAGAAGACTGGAGCTGATTTTCAGTTAGCATTGCTGAATTATCGCAATACTCCGTTGCCTGTCCTGAACGTATCTCCAGCACAGTTGCTCATGAGCAGAAGGTTGAGAGGCAGATTACCTATGGCAAAGGGTATTTTGGTGCCTGAAACGCAGGATCCTAAGAAAAGGCAGACAGCTCAGCGGCAGGGCAGTCAGAAAGCGTTTCATGACCGGAAGTGCAGTAAGGCGCACAAGCCCATGAAAGTTGGAGATAAGATAAAGTACAAAAATAATGCTGGGGAATGGAAAAAAGGTGTTATTTTGGGACGGACTGGGGTGTCCGGGAGAGAATATCAGATTTTAAATGAGTCAGGCAACATGTTATATCGTAACCGAGTGCAAATCATTGGAGCGCCAGTGGAGGGGCGGCCTGAGTTAGTCGTGCAGACTCAATCTAGGTCAGCGTCAACGCCAAATGTAAACAGTACGGTTAATCTAAGTAGGTCAGGTCGGCTGATAAGGCCGGCGAGCAGGTTAGATCTATAGTAGGTCAGTGTGCTTCCGACGGTTGCAGGATTAACATGTGCATGTACAGTTAAGTTTATTTCAGCTTTTGTGTTTACTGTTGATACATATGGACAATATGAGATATCAGGCATTATGGCCGGAGTGTGATGACTTAAGTGCATTGTGCACTCAGGCATTTGCAAGTTAAGTGCGCATATATTTGATATTGTATATTTGGTGTTTCTTCATTGTTATTTTGTAACATTTCATGTTTCAGAAATACTTTGAGGGGGGGATGTGATATATGCGTAATAGACGTCTAGACCTGTGGGTAATATATGTTAACGATATGCAGAGTTGGGGACAAAGAGATATGCAAATGAGATGACGTCATGGAAAGTTTAGCCAGCGGGTCAAGCGTACCCTACGCCGTGAATAAACCATTCAGTAACCAGAAGTCAAAGTGTTCAGACGTTGTACTTTCACATTCGGTACCACTTCCGCGTGCAGTCTACCTCACCTGCACTTTGACCCTAACCGATGTCAGTGTTTGCTGATATAGGCCTAGACCACCGTCTATTCTATGCTGTCAACTATATTTCATCAGCAAAGGGCAACACACGGAGACAATAACTCAGTGGGTTGCTAGGGTGGCCCACGCGTTTATTTATCGTGACAAAATAACCTAATATTTGTATACTTGATAATTTCCTGCTGTACTAATTCATGATGCAATGATTCACTAACTACATTTTGGAACTTAAAAATTATTGCACACACATCTACGGATACGGTGTAATATCAGTTACATCCAGAATAATTTACCCCATTGTGATGCTCACAATACTCATCGTTATACTTATAGCCAACGTTACAAGTATGAACATTGATTTATTTTACAATAAAAAAGAGACATTTTTTAAACACTATTCCTAAAAATAATGTTTTTCGGCATGGACAAATGCCCTTCGATCAAATGATATGATGTGATATTATTGCAGAGTGGTAATTCTCTCACATTCTTCCAGATTTACACAACTTGTTTTTTATTTTTAGCAACTATGTAAACTGACTAGATGTATATTTTCGAAAAAGAAACAAGAGAAAAGGGAAAACGGTACATGTATTATTACCAATATTGACATAGCCTACCAATGGCCAGTTGTATGAAGCTATTTCTGGCATTGTAATATTCGTTATTGCTTAAAATCTTTGTTAAATTTGCTGTAAATCAATCAATCAATAGTTCCATCCTCTAGTCGAGGGTTGGATGCAATGGTTCTCCACTTGTCCCGATGTTGTGCTGTCCTGATAGACTGTGAATAATTCAAGCCTGTCCACTGTGAAATATTTGTAAACCATGATGTTCTTGGTCTCCCTCTCCCTCTGCTGCCATTCACCTTCCCTTCCAACAATGTACGTTATATTGAACTCTGACGAATGATGTGGCCAAAATAAATAAGTTTCTTTGTCTGTATAGTGGCAAACAAGCTTTTCTTATTTTTAATTTTTCTGAGAACTTCTTTGTTGGTGATCTTCTTTGTCCATGATATTTTCTTCATCCTTCGATAAGTCCACATCTCAAATGCTGCTAAACGTTTGTACATTTTCTTAGAGATTGTCCATGTCTCTGCCCCATACATTAGAGTAGACCACACATAACACTGAAGAATACGCTTCCTTGTTTGTATTAATATCTTACTTGATGTTAACACTCTATTCATTTTGGAGAATGTAAATAGGGTATCAAAAGTCATTTGATTCCTGCCATGATGTTCTTAGAACAAATCCATCCGTTTGGTTTGAATTAAACGTAAAAGAGGACTGTCCTGGCCGATTGAGCTGTATAGGGGTAAGGCCTCTAAAAAGCTTTGTTTTATTTAACGACACTTCTAGAGCACATTGATTTTTATCATCTGCTATTGGACGTAAGACATATGGTCATTCTGACATTTCTTTGGAGGAAACCCACTGCCGCCTAATAGGCCTTTCTTTCCAATAAGCAGCAAAGGGTCTTTTATATGCACCTTCCCACAGACAGGACAGCACATACCACATCCTTTGATGAACCAGTTGTGGACCACTGGTTGGAATGGAAAATACCCCAAACTACAAATGGGTCCACTGAGCAGGATCGATCGGATGACCCACACCTTCACAGGTGGACACCCTACCGCCTGAGCTACATCCCGCTTCGGGTAAGGTCTCTTCAGATACATGAAAGATCTAGCAATAGGCTATCATTTTGGTTCAAGAGTTGCAAAGAAATAAAGATAATGGATCGACACCTATTTATATTAACATTGCATAATCCAATGGTTTTGAGTTTCTGCTAAATTAAAATATTAAGTTGATCGTTATTATCTATATTACTTTAGTTTGAAGTAGCTTCTATTTTAAATGGTTACTTTTGGAGATATCTAAAGTGAAAAGTGCTAAATTAATTATTGTGTGCACACCGAAATGCTGCTGAAAGTGAAAGGCTTTGTTTACTGGTTTGCAAGCATGGCAGCGTAGAACAAGCACACCAGAGTGCATTAAATGTTAGATGAGTGCACCAGTATCTAAAGTTGGGTGTCTTGGGTGAAATCTAGTTTAAGTGTTTGGTTTAAAAATATGCTTTAAGCTTAAGCTGAAAGGGGTTCCTCCCCTGGTTTGCAAGTTCGTGATGTTGACAATTTTAATGGCTTCTAAAGGTAAATGAATTAAAATAGGACTAAAACCCCACAACGTGAGAAAGGTCTGGGTATTTCTGAATACTACTACTAGCTTAAGATTGAATCAATTAAAAGTAGGATGTTAATTTCTATAATCGATCAGAACTGACCCACACTCGACGAGCATATTTCGATGTCTTAAATGCATTTTTAATAGTTAAATTTATTAAATTGAAATATAATGGGGGGAAAAAATATCTATACGAAGAATCTGTTAATTATGTGTATTATTATTATGGAACCTTTTATTATATATTTTGCATATTGTATTCGAACCCACAACCCCCAAGCTTGCGCGTTGGGCGGTGCTAAAAGGGGCTATACGAGCTGGGCGCCTATTGACTGCTCAGCGGCGGTGGCAATGGTCGCTCCTCTCCGACCTCAAACGGTCATATGCATACATCGGCCCAGTTGGTCGGAAGCTTTAGCTACAAAGTTTGTGTGATTTGAATATATGTTTCTAGAACACCAGGTAGACTAGGTAAAACACTTTAGGTACAATGGCTGAAAAGCAACACTTTATTATGTCGGAAATTACATTTATTAAATGTCAATTAATGCATTATGTCGAACTAATATCTCAGTTTGAGGTTTCTCCTATTTCTCAAATTCGTGTATTTTATTGAAGATTTTTATTTGAATAATACATCGCTAGAATTTTCAACTTTGCATTGAGCGGAATGTCGACTTCTGAACAAAATGCTTCAGCACCTATTCATATCAGCAAACGGTGAAGTCATTTTATCACATTGCATTTAATTTGAGACATCACAATCCACATTCCTACAGCGACTTATAAGTGTAACCGAATGCCATCACCACAAATGTATAAGCTACAGAGTAATTCAACTAACAACCGGACAGCTGCTAGTAAGGGTCATTTAAAGTTGCATAGTCCGATGAAATATCAAATTTTCAAAACCAAAATAATTATCTAGATTTGATTTTACATATCTAACTTAGATATTGATGCAATTATTAAGCATTTATTTCTGCATTGAAGGGTAATACTGAATCCATTTAATAGAAGTTTTAGAACCTGTAACTGCAGAACTCTATGGTGTCCAAGTTTTGGCAAGCTTTCTGAAACTAACTTTCCATGTTTACACTTCAAATATCTCAAAAAGTTTACCATTTAAAATAAAAGTAGCTTTAAATTAATGTAAAGTAGATACTAATGATCGATCTAATATATTTATCTCAGAAAAAATACAGAAATTCAAAACCATCGGACTATGCAACTTTAACTGTTGTGGCTATTTTTTATTATTTACTTAAAAAAAGAAATTTAGTTGAGGAAGAGAATCCCAAAGTCCTGGTTTGATGGTCTCTTTTTTTCAATTAGAAATACTGGTGTAAAATGCACTAACCACTGAAACCCTCAACAATCAAATATTTGTGGATTCTTCCCCAGCATTGCTCAGACAGATGCCTGTGGGCTGTCATAAGCTGCTGGATTGGAAGTGACTCGAAGAGAGTGCTGTTCCTCAGTCATGTAACTTTGTCAATATTCAGGGATAAAAGATCTCTGCGATTTCGCTGATTTCTGCGATGGTTATATTCACTGGTTACCGTTCACAAAATGTCAATATATTATACATACATGTATAATATTGGTCCGAAACCCATTCTTAATACCTTCAATCTTGCTAGAACATAACCCCAAACAAGAAAGTTAGACACGGGTGATAATACAGTCATAACAAGGACAGTTGAAACCTGACTTCCGGCATTTTCCCGCGATTCCCTGAGAGTGCTAATCCTATGGGACGAAATCTGTGTTTTCGCAGAAATTAACCATTTTTTGTCGGAGACCACCTTCATCCCTGAATATTACTGCAGTAAGGAGGCACTTTCAGTGATAGGACTTTTAGGCCCCAGTCACACTAGGCCCGCGACAAAAGAAAGCCAAAACATATAGGTAGCCAACCTAGTTGCGACCAAACAAAAAAAATGTGGGGGGGGGTAGAAAAAAGGTTGGCGATTGCAGGGAAGACAAGTTGGTGATCAGTCGGCAACCGATCGGCATTTGATTGTAAATCAGTTCCAAATCAGTCCACAACCGATCACAAAGTGGTCGCAGTGCCATGATCGTTGATGGTACCCGACTGATCGCCAACCTATGAAAACGGTCGGCGATTTAGCAATCATTTTGGTCGCAAAGAGGTTTCCGACCAAATAAACCTTTTGGTGACCACCTGGGTTATTTTTCTCACAAAGTGATCGCAAGCCTAGTGTGACTGGGTTATTGCATAGCAAAGGGCATTAAAGTTGCAAAGTCGATGCTTTCGAGTTTCTGCCATATTTTTAGGTTGGTGGTTATTATCTACCTAACTTTTAGGTTTAAGTAACTTTTATTATAAAAGAGTTAACTTTGTGGAGACATTCAAAGTTAAAACATGCCAAGTTAATTCCAATGTGCACGCCAAAATAGGCTTCAGCAATAATAGGTTCTATTAAACTGCACCGATATCCAAGTTGGGTATGTAGGATTAAATCTAAACACATGCTTTGGCTTACAAAATTGTAAACTCTCATCAGACTATGCAGCTTTAAGTATTTTGCCATACTAGGTGTTTTTTGTTGTTTTAGTGACAGGGGAAATCTATATTATATTATATATTTTTAAGCCATATAATTCAGGTCTAAAAACTGCTGGGTTTCATATTTTATCCCTACCCGCTTGAGCAGCTCTGAGGGGTTCACAATAAAAGGATTGGTTAAGCCGTAGTGCTTGCGGCGACCATAAGTCGCCTCATCGGCATACTGTACGGCAGGTTACGGACGCCGTACGGTGACAATAAGTTTTTTTGCTCGCTGCAAGGAGTTGCAGTTGTTTTAAATTGAAGCTATCTTAACATTGGAATATTACAAGGCCGCAGGCTAATCATACGATTAGAGAATTTTTAATAACTTCTTTGGGGGATATTCCAATTTTAGTTTAAATTTTTTTTTGTCCCTAATGATAATGATTGAATTTGAAAAGTTTGTTGTTTTACGTCCTAGCAACATCTAAGGTCATATCAGGACGGGTACCGACTTGTGACAGTGCGCACTCCTGACGACTTTATAGTGCTGCCCCACTGGGATACCAGGGCGCCAGCACCATGACCTGATATCCCACTCAGTCACATTATCCTGAAACTAAGCCAACCAGTCCTTGCCCAGTGCTAATAATGCCGAGCACCAGGCGAGGAAGCGACAAGTATACATTTTTAAGTCATTGGTTTGACTCGACCAGGATTCGAACCCACAAACTTATGGGTTCGGATCTCCTGATGTCCCAAAACAGGAGTCGGACACTACTCATTCGACCACCCCATCTGGTCAATTTTGAAAAGTTGTAGTATCTAAAAGGCCACATGTATTTCATTTGAACCCATGACAATGTTGCAATGACCGTACAATTTGTGAATAGATAAACCGCACACCGCAACATTTGCATAAACCGCAAGACACACCGCAGACGGTACGGCGACCGCAGCATTTGTGACCTAGGCATTACAGCAGTTTTAGGTTCCTACTGTTATTGCCACCTGCCGGTGCCTGCTCAAGGGAGAACGAGCTGTGAGGTGGGCAGCTCAGATTGACCCCGAACTGACCTTGACCCATCTCAAACTTGTGGGCTCCACCGAGTGCATGTCGCGTTGCTTTTGAATGCAATCAATGTCAATGCCGAGAGATCTGCAATTGCACTTAATGCCTAGTGAACCACTGGAGGTGCAGACACTCACCAGCACAGCTGTACTTACTGGCAAGCTTTCCCCACATTCTGCTGAGATCTGAAATTTGTTTTAATTGTTGCGATCAGGAATTTGTCTTCATATCCTTATTCTAAACTACATGAAGATGTATTGGAATGACACTTTCACTACCCGTTTCATTTTTTGCATCCAGGCACACAATAGTAAACCATGGCATTGCTGCTCTTTTTGTCTAGGATCAGTTGTGTAACTGACCTCATTTTCCAATCAAGATGGTGTGAGCGTGTGGGATCGGTCAGTCATTACGTAACTCACTGCCTAATTTTAAATTATCACCACGCTAATCCCAAAATACAAATCTGCGAACAATAGCATTAACCCCACAAAAAAGCAACAGCATAGAAACGATGCTATATTGCATGTAGAATTTTAACAGGATATTATTTTTTATTGAGGTAGCCGATTTTCTCAAAGCATTAACAGCCAGTTAACAATTTTTAGTTTTAAAATACAATAATGGAAGCATTTACAAAGATATTTAATTAAGATAAATAGGACCACAGTAGGATGGCAATGCAGTGGAAAGAAACCATGTTATCAGTGTTACAGAATTTTACTAACAGGGTATAGTTCTAGCGTTTTCCTCATGTCTACCAAGTCCTTTATGCCCGTTAAGCCTTCCTCATATGGCAAGAACTTCCAGTCCTCAAGGACACCAACATCCTTTAGCGGCACATCCTCGGCAACGCTCCGCTGGTCGTCAGTGCTGCTGTAGTCGTCGTCAGTGTAGTCTTCATCGCTCGAGCTCTCATCGTCCGAGACGTCTTCCCACTGGTCGTCGTCGTCGTCCTTCCCCTCCTTGATCCTCTTCGCATCGCCCTCCTGTGCGATGTCGCCGTTCTCGCTGCTCATCGACTTCCGCTTCCGGTCCGCCGCGTTTGCGTTTCCAACGACCTGAATGTGTACATGTTGGGGGTAATAGATGTGACAAGATCCACGAATAGGAATAAGTTCATCCGGTTTATTTTATTTATATTTTAAAAAAATTCGTCAGTCTCGACAACCTCTTTTAGAGGACTTTTCAAGTCAACTCTCTAACAAGTAACATATAAAGCACACAAATATTTTCGTTTAGGTAAATTTAACACTTGCTCTAGATGGTTCATTCAACATAAGCTGTTGTCAATAGAACACCAACCCTCGAATAACAACAAACCCACAACAAAACCAATGATCGATTTATAAAATTCACAATAGATCAGAATAGTCGACATGCTATTCTGATTTTGACAGGATTGAACTGTGCTTTTTTTGGGGGGCAAATGAGAAGAAAAGTTGCTGCAGCGTTTACCTGCACACTAAGCTTCTTGTGTTTCCCGCCACTGGGCACGTGTTCACTGAACCATGTCAGCAACTCGGCACGGGTCATCGTTCGCAGAGAGTCCACCTGGAGAACATGGTCGTGGTCACATGGTCATGGCAATAGTGATAGAGCGTACATTTTCAGCAGCATCACGCATTACCAATACACACAGCCACTCTCCTCACCCAGCAGGGGCGGCCAGGGTGAGGGTGGGTGAAAGGGTGCGCGTATGTGGGTGGGTGAGTGAGTGAATGAATGAGTGAGTTAATGAGTGAGTGTGCATGAGGATCTGAGTGGAAATGTGAGTAGGGGGGAGGTGGAGTGAGTGAGTGAATGATACTTGAGTAGGTGAATACATGAGTGGATGGATGGGTGAGTGAGTGGGTGGGTGATTGAGTGAGTGAAAACATGAGTGGGTGGGTGAATACATAAGTGAGTGGATGGGTATGTGTGAGATAGTGAGTGAGTGAGAGTGAGTATGTAAGTGGGTGGTTGAGTAAGTGCGAGGGTGAGTGAACACGTGAGTGTGAGTGAATACCTGGATAAGTAGGTAGGTGAGAGTGAGTGAGTTAGTTAGTTAGTTTGACTGAACACCATATCGACAATAAGTCATTATTTCGGGAAATCTGAGCTACCGGAAAAGCACAATAATAACTTTGTTTTGAAAAGAAAAACAAATTATAAATACCTAAATTTCTCTGGAATTAATCTCATAGTTAACTAGATGGGAGACAATGAGAATATTACTCGTCTGGGGCGTTGATGGGGTTTTTCATTCAAAGCCGCCCGGTTTGAACGCACCTGTTTAGTGAGCCTGTCGAAGACGTACTCCTGTGCGCAGATTTCCGCCCAGTTCCGGTCAACCTCCTCATGCAGCTGAGTATCCTCACAACACTTGAGGTTCACCATCGACGTCACCTACACACACAGCAAACACTAGTAAAGTTGTTGGCATGGCAACGCAAGAAATAAGCCTTTATCGCACCTGAATTTTCTTTCGCAATACAAAAAGAAAAATCCATATATATATAGACACACACACACACACACACACATATATGTTTTGAAAGTGAGCAGAGTGACTGTTTGCTCATGGTGTAGAGGCGGGGAGGAGAATGCCCACTCCGCAGTGAACAACATGGAGGTTAAGGTGGTTAGAGAGAAACATTAAGCGGCTGCAGTTATTTATATTTACATATTAAATTATATAGATATATTATATATATATATAATATAGTTCTTGCCCTAAATATTACATAATCATAAGGCATTTCGTGATACACCAAAACATCACTACATCCACCCTGACTTGAGGTACTAACTGCTTTTTCTTTGTTTGTAATTGTGTTCCACATACATCCAATTTTAAGGTACAAGCCTAATTGGGATAAACTGTACCCCATTTCAGTAAATGGATGGATGTGCTTAAGTATTTATACTAATGTGTGATTCTGATAACAGGGCTAACTTATGGATGAGATGAAGTTTGTCCACCAATGTCGTGTGATTCTAAAGTTTATTGAATGAATATGCATATTACCAGTGTCTCGAAATCCTCTTGCGTCATATTGTTAAGAGTTCCGTCGAATTCGACAAGGAACTTCTCAATCTTTTCATCCAGTTGGGCCATCCTGCAAAGCAAATGCTACCATGGTATTCTACTTGTCACTGTGACCCCATTAAGACGCTGAACTGGGAAACTAACCCTACATATACCGAGGAAAGCACCAATTTTCGAAACCAAAGCGAAACTTGCCTACATTTGATCTTATATATCCTACTTCGATACTGGTATACTTATTCAACATTTATTGCTGCCCAGAAGTCAATTTAATAGATCCTATCACTACTGCAAACTATACAAGCCTATGATGTCCAACACTTCGGTGTGGACACAACAATGAATCTGGAATGTTTATATTTAAAATATCTCCAAATTAATCCCTTAAATTAAAAGATACAAGCTAAAATTAAATAGATTTGATATGATTAACTCAAAGTCATCGGATTAGGAAATATTAAAATATAGGAAATTTCAACTACAGTGGCATATAGAGAGCTATTGGTGTCCACTAAGTAAAACAAATATGTGGCTGAGTACGAAGACCTTTGACAGTGTTGAATGAATGCATATGAGCACGGTTTGACCAGATAGCACCATCAGTGTGATTATTTGAATTAAGTAGGTTTTCTGTTCAATTGCTCGTTTTATTCATTTACTTATTTTCTTAAGTAGATTTTCTGTTCAATTGCTCGTTTTATTTATTTACTTTTTTTTCTATCTGTTAGAAGTAAATTGTTTAGTTTTTTTGTTTTCCTTAAAGTTGGATGGTCCGATGAAATGTAATTTTTTTCAAAACCAAAACACTTATCTAAATTTGGTTCTATATATCCAACTTAGATAGTAGCGCATTAGCTAAGGATTGGGGACAGCCTCTACAGAATAATCAGTGATGTTATTACCTCATCCCCTTGGACACCTACTTTGAGACAGCCATTATGCAGGAACACTCATTAAGCAATTAGGTAAATCTTGTGGCCTCATTAGAACTGCCCTCATTCCAAGTGCCATATGTAATCTAGTCACCTGGTCATCACGAGATGACAATACGCGTCATAGATAGTAGAGGACTTTTGGAAAGCTTGTCGAAAGTATTTTGGGTTCTTTCAGTTCAAATTGCTTCAAAACGAGCCATTTTTCATCAAAGTTACTCCGGACTAATGATTAGTAGGTTACAACGTTCACGGATATATTTATGTCAAAAATAGAAATAAAAATTCAAACGTCATGGGACGACGCTATGAAAATGATATTGTAGTATGGAGTTCCACTATTTCTATTTTTAGTGACAGTAACTGCAGTCTACAGCTGTGTAACTCAAAACAAGATGATAGTGTGGTATGGAGTTTCCATACCATACTATTTCATACTATTTCTATTTTTAGTGACTGAGTAGCAGCAGCCTACAGCTGGGTAAACCAAAGAAAGATGATAGTGTGGTATGGAGTCTCCACTATTTCTATCTTTAGTGACTATGTTACACCAGCCTACACCTGTGTAAACCCAAACAAGATGATAGTGTGGTATGGAGTCTCCACTATTTCTATTTTTAATGACTGTGTAACGGTAGTTTACAGCTGTGAGAACCTAAACCTACGTGAACTTGTTGGCCTGACTACAGATGGTTATTGACATGGCGAGGATGCCGGCTGTGACACGACATGTGCAGTACACGCTGTAGCCAAGCTGCTCCCGGGACCGCAGCACTGCATACACCGGCTCCTCCATGTGGGTCTAAGCAAACATATGGGGACATGGGTTTTACGTCAAAATACCAGACCTTGCAAATATTGAAGAAAAACATAGTTATAGATACTGAACTACAAAGGGCATGCTTCTTAATTCGAAATCACATAGCTCAAATATTTAAATAAAATATTTATAAATATTAAAACACAAGGGACATATCTTTTACACCAAAATCACATAACTCTCAAACACTAACCAAAACAGATTAAACATCTGTTTCCCCGAAATTACATTACTCTCAAAAGTCAAAGCATTTATTATATTCGATGGGTTAATGTATAATAACAAAAAAGAATATAAAAGACTGCTAGACAATGAGACTGTAGGCACAGCACGTAGCAGTATAATAAACATTAACAATATATTAATAGGACTGGTAGGCACAATGATTCTGTGGGCATGCCAACAACAGGCAGCAAACATAAATAAATAGATAATAAGTGCAATTAAAACAAAATTAATCGTAAAAATAATAAACCAATAATCAATGCAAATGATTAGTTCTAGTAGGAATTCATATATAAGACAACATTGAACTGCGCAAAGCTCACTTTGGCCAGCCTTGGAGGTGCTACTTACAGTGAGCAGCTCGTTCAGGCAGTAGCCATAGATGTTGGAGGGCCCGTGCTGGTAGTAGTTGGTGATCACAGAGTTGTTGTCGGCCTTGTTGAAGTTCTCCACCCGGCAATACATCTCGCCCACTGGCACCCCGCGACACTGTTGCTGCAATGGAATAAGTGGGTTTGGGCCCAGTTTTACGTCCTAGCAACGTCTAAGGTCATATCAGGACGGGTAGTGAGTTGCAACAGTGCGCACCATGCTACTTCATTGCCTACATAGATTCTTGGCATATTGCCAGTTTATTACACACATGTGTATACATGTGAAGTACTCACCAGTGAGATGGATGGATTCACTGGGCACCTTACATTTGAGTGCTTTCTTAGTGCAATGCTACTTTATTGCCTCCATAGATTCTTGTCATATTACCAGTTTGTTACGTAAATACAGGTGGAGTACTCACCAGTGACACGGGTTCACTGGGTGGCTTACACTTGCTTCTTGATGGACTGCTACTTTATTGCCTACATAGATTCTTGTCATATTAACAGCTTGTTACGTAAATACACGTGGAGTACTCACTAGTGAGACGGGTTCACTGGGTGGCTTAGACTGAAGTGTTTTCTTAGTGCATTGCTACTTTATTGCCAACATAGATTCTTGTTGTATTACCAGTTTGTTACATAAATACATGTGGAGTACTCACCAGTGAGACGGGTTCACTGGGTGGTTACACTTGAGTGTTTTCTTAGTGCAGTGCTACTTTATTGCCTACATAGATTCTTGTTGTATTACCAGTTTGTTACATACATACATGTGGCGTACTCACCAGCGAGACGGGTTCACTGGGCGGCTTAGACTTGAGTGCTTTCTTAGTGCAGTGCTACTTTATTGCCTACATAGATTCTTGTTGTATTACCAGTTTGTTACGTAAATACATGTGGCGTACTCACCAGCGAGACGGGTTCACTGGGTAGTTACACTTGAGTGTTTTCTTAGTGCAGTGCTACTTTATTGCCTACATAGATTCTTGTTGTATTACCAGTTTGTTACGTAAATACATGTGGCGTACTCACCAGTGAGACGGGTTCACTGGGTGGTTACACTTGAGTGCTTTCTTAGTGCAGTGCTACTTTATTGCCTACATAGATTCTTGTTGTATTACCAGTTTGTTACGTAAATACATGTGGCGTACTCACCAGCGAGACGGGTTCACTGGGTAGTTACACTTGAGTGCTTTCTTAGTGCAGTGCTACTTTATTGCCTACATAGATTCTTGTTGTATTACCAGTTTGTTACATAAATACACATGGAGTACTCACCAGTGAGACGGGTTCACTGGGCGGCTTAGACTTGAGTGTTTTCTTAGTGCAGTGCTACTTTATTGCCTACATAGATTCTTGTTGGATTACCAGTTTGTTACGTAAATACATGTGGCGTACTCACCATTGTGACGAGTTCACTGGGCGGCTTACACTTGAGTGCTTTCTTAGTGCAGTGCTACTTTATTGCCTACATAGATTCTTGTTGTATTACCAGTTTGTTATGTACACATGGAGTACTCACCAGTGAGACGGGTTCACTGGGCGGCTTACACTTGAGTGTTTTCTTAGTGCAGTGCTACTTTATTGCCTACATAGATTCTTGTTGTATTACCAGTTTGTTACGTAAATACATGTGGCATACTCACCAGCGAGACGGGTTCACTGGGTGGTTACACTTGAGTGCTTTCTTAGTGCAGTGCTACTTTATTGCCTACATAGATTCTTGTTGTATTACCAGTTTGTTACATACATACATGGAGTGCTCACCATTGTGACGAGTTCACTGGGCGGCTTACACTTGAGTGCTTTCTTAGTGCATTGCTACTTTATTGCCTACATAGATTCTTGTTGTATTACCAGTTTGTTACATAAATACATGTGGAGTACTCACCAGCGAGATGGGTTCACTGGGTGGTTACACTTGAGTGCTTTCTTAGTGCAGTGCTACTTTATTGCCTACATAGATTCTTGTTGTATTACCAGTTTGTTACGTAAATACATGTGGAGTACTCACCAGCGAGACGGGTTCACTGGGTGGTTACACTTGAGTGCTTTCTTAGTGCAGTGCTACTTTATTGCCTACATAGATTCTTGTTGTATTACCAGTTTGTTACATAAATACATGTGGAGTACTCACCAGTGAGACGGGTTCACTGGGTAGTTACACTTGAGTGCTTTCTTAGTGCAGTGCTACTTTATTGCCTACATAGATTCTTGTTGTATTACCAGTTTGTTACATACATACATGGAGTGCTCACCATTGTGACGAGTTCACTGGGCGGCTTACACTTGAGTCCATCTAGGAGGTACTTTTCCAACTCAAGCGCTTCCTCTGCCGTGATGTTGCCCTGCACCAGCCCCTCAACAACAACCTCAGATCGGACCTTGGTCCCGAACTCCAGCAGCCGCTCCCGGGTCACCTCAACGAGTGCCTGGCTTTTCTCCAATGTCGACCAGTAGGGTTTCAGCAGGACATTCATTCGCAGCTCACTGTGGAAACGAGAGAAGATGGGGGTCAAGTGTTGCACTGACGTCATCTTCACCCCACTCCTCAAATGTTCTGTGTAGAACTGGTATTTTGTTATGTTTTCAGCACCAAAGGACTAGTGCTTCAGAATTGCTGATTTTCACAATACAAAAAAAAGGTGAGTTGGTGAGTGAGTGAGCGAGGGAATGAGTGTGAGATGGAGATGGGGATGGGCTGGGGAGCGGGAGGGGGAAGGGGAAGGGGAGGGGAGAAAGATTGAGAGTGGGAGCAAGAGCGAGAGGGGGAAGGGGAGGGGAGGGGAGAAAGATTGAGAGTGGGAGCAAGAGCGAGAGGGGGAAGGGAGGGGAGGGGAGGGGAGGGGAGAAAGATTGAGAGTGGGAGCAAGAGCGAGAGGGGGAAGGGGAGGGGAGGGGAGAAAGATTGAGAGTGGGAGCAAGAGCGAGAGAAAGAACGAGAGGGAAAGGGTGGGATGAAGCAGAGGATGGGAGGGGAGGGAGGGAGGGAGGGAGGGAGGGAGGGAGGGAGGGAGGGAGGAAGGGAGGGAGGAGCGAGGGGGGAGGGAGGGAAGGAGAGAGGGAGGGACGGACGGAGGATGGGAGGGAGGGAGGGAGGGAGGGAGAAGAGGAAAGGGAGTTGATCGGTTGTTGGAGTTTTATGTCCTGACAACATCTATGATCATATCAGGACGGGAATCGACTTGTGACAGTGCGCACTTATGGCAACTTTATCGTGTTGGCCCACTGGGAGACTAGGGCGACCAGCACCATGAGCTCTGTCCCATTATCCTGACACTGAGCCAACCAGTCCTTGCTCTATCCTAATAATGCTGAGCGCATGGCTAGGAAGCAACACATATAAATTTTCATGTCACTGGTTTGACTCGACCAGGGTTCGAACTAGTGGTTCGAATCCCATGATCTACCAAAACGGGAGACGAACCCTCAACTAATTCGGCCATCCCGTCTGGTCGGAGAGGGAGTGGAAGGAGTGAGGGAGGGAGAGAAAGAGACGGGAAGATAGAGAGAGGGCAACGGAGGGAGAGTGAGAGAAAGTTAGGGGGAGAGAGGGAGAGAAATAGGGAGTGAGAGAGGGCTAGAGGAAGGAGAAAGAGGGCAAGAAAGAACATCTATAGTTATATCAAAACAGGCCCGACTTATTGTTATACAGAACATACCCATCGAGGATTTATAGTACTCAACCTAGTCAGGTGCCAAGCACCCACCCCGATTGATACCCTATTACACCCACAAGCCATTCCTCTATCTTAACAATACTGAGTCTGAATGACAATCTAGTCTGAATGACAATCCAGGCAGCAGCAAGAATATATCTTGTAAGACAGGTCAGAGACCAGGCCCCCCTTTCAAACAAGTAGAAAAACTACTTGCGCTGCCGTCAATTCTATGTTCATGACGCATACAACCTATAAAGTGAAACAACAAACCCCCAGAATGCCGTAAATAACTTGTTTTATGAATATTACTTACGTGGCCATCTTCTCAGGCTTGATGTATTTGTTGTAGTATGACTTTTTCAGTTGGTCCACTAAGGCTTCAAAGACATCCTCTTCGCACCCGAAGTCAGCGATGTAATCCACCACCTTACAGAATAGGTTCTATAACAAGAAAGACACAGCTTAAATGCTATATTTAGACAACTTGTCAGGGCACTTGTTAAATACTACCTAGCAATCTTGATAATCCGTAAGAGATTCACTGAGAGTATTACCAGACAGATGAGCCCATAACTCTTTCAGTCCTAAAGAGATTTCAATTGTTAACTAAGTCACTGGAGTCTTGACCGAATTGTTGAAAAATCTGAATGTGATGTTAGTGTAATTAAATTGATATATCTCAAAAGCCGTTGAAAATCAAGTTGATTTTATATGAAAGTATATTGATTTCTCTTTCAAATGATACCAAATTTAGCCTCCTTGGTATTACTGGCTATGAGATATGATATGAGATATGGTAGGCGCATTCAGGTGCTCCCGCTCTGTAAGCATGTGTAACTTGCGGGCGCATTTGAGCGCTTCTGACCTTAAAGGGTTAATGGGATGCCTACCCACATAAAATAATATACCGTAAGAACTAATCCGACAGACATCGCTGTGGTGCAATTCAGGTCGTTGATGGATCATTGACATTGTATACCATTCGTATACTGAAAGTATTGACATTAGACACCGGTGAACACCAGTAATCAAGGCGAGACGCAGTGACTGGGTTGATAATACACAAGAGCAGTAGATACAGGAAACATAAGCAAAATAGTTAAGATACAAGCTACATACTTAAAATCCATAAGCATTTGGCGCCATCTAGCGAATATGGTGAGCACCAATATATACAGTGGAGCAGAGAGAAGCCCGATTTGTCATCTATCAACTTACTGGCAATTGTGGGACACCCATTCAGGGATGTGATTGGCCATCAGGAAAACAAACTGAAAGTCAGGCCGGAGGTCCGGGGCAGAGCCCCAATGGAGACCCAAGGGGTAGCACTCCCAGAAACTCATGTAATTTAAGGATGTTAAGGGCTTTAAAAGTAGTAATTTCAGCAGGAAAAAAAAATATATATATATATGTTTTTGGTACATTAGTTGTTTAAGCAGGTATAGCAATACCTCAGGGAGTTTGACGCCCCTGCCTTGCAGAGTTGTAAACCACTGCCTTGTGGTACAGGTCCTTGACAGAACCGAAGGCTAAGGGAGCAAACCCTAAACAGAAAACCATGTCACTGTGGCAGCATTAAGGGCGGTTGATGTATGGAACTCCCAACATCTCCAGACCAGCCACTGCAGGGACAAATAGTTTTGCGCCTGTCTTGACATGTTCTTGCCGGTGTGAAACCTCTATTTGCTCCCCGAGAGAGTGCCGCTGGTAACTTGCAAAAGCCAGCAGCACTTCAACACTTTTGCAGGCAGCTTTCATGAAATGTACTCTATATACAGTCCAGACAGAGCGCTGACCTATTCAATGTCGCACACTTCAGAGCGAAGACCAAGACTACTCAGATACTGGTGAGAGAGCTACTATTCGCAGATGACAGTGCACTGGTTGCCCACTCTGCTGAAGAGACCCAGAAAATAGTGGACGCTTTCTCCGATGCATCAAAGAAGTTTGGCCTGAAAATTAACATCAAGAAGACGGAGGTGCTGTACCAACCCAACTCTACAAGAACCCGAGAGGAGGAGATCATGGTTGACGGAAACAAGCTGAACTCTGTTCCGGAATTCACCTATCTCGGATGCACTATATCAAGTGATGGACGCATTGATGCTGAGATACAGAGGAGGATGGCCAAGGCTAGCGCATCTTTCGGCCGACTACGCCAGAGACTCTGGAACAACCACCATGTGTCCATTCGGGTCAAAGGTAAGATCTACCGCGCAATCGTGCTATCCACCCTACTATACGGAGCCGAGGCCTGGACAGCGTACAGACAGCAGGTGAAAAAGCTGCATGCCTTCATGATGCGACATCTGCGTTCAATCATGAGGCTAACCTGGAAGGACAAAGTGACGAATAAGGAAATACTCGAACGGATGGGGCTGCCCTCTATGGAAGATCTTCTGATCAAAAAGAATCTCCGGTGGACTGGACACCTCATGAGGATGTCATCAGACAGGCTACCAAAGCAGATCCTCTATTCTCAACTGTCTTCTGGCTACAGAAAGAGAGGGCGCCCCCGTCTCCGGTTCAAAGATACCATCAAGAGAAACCTGAAGCTGAGAGACATTAAGACCGACTCATGGACACAACTCTCACAGCAGAGAGCTAAATGGAGAGCGGCAGTCAAGTAATGAAAGCAGTCTTTGTCGCATCGCGACCGACAGCATGATGATGATGATGATGAGTTGTTTAAGCAGGGGAAATTTCAGTCACAGAAGACTGGTCTTCCTCATTCCACTGCTCCTTGCCCTATCCTAGTAGTGCCGAGCGTCTGGCTACGAAGCGACAAGTATCATTATTTAAGTCATTGGTTTGACTGGACCAAGATTCGAACCCACGATCTACCAACACGGGAGACGAACACTCTAACTATTTTTTCACAGAATCTGCATGAATCACAAGAATGACCAATTTCATTATTAGAAACTCAGAAATCTGCAAATCCGTTGAAAAATCACATCGCTGCTCATTGGTAAAATGAAAACTCAATTTTAAGAAAAACCCAAGCTGGGGAAAAAATAGAAAACTAAGAAGTAGGACAGGACGGCAGTGAAACTTACCCGTAATTTGTGGTTAAAACCGTGGAACTTGAGCTTAAGTCCATTGGAGCCTGTAATCAACTGGTACCTGTGAAAGAAGAGGGTGTTTACCAGTACTTAAAATGCCATGTATCCATATGCAACCTATTTCAAATAAAACATACAACTTTGGGCTATCGGTTAAAAAGAATTATTATTATTAATTTTAAGTGGCTCATATTCGCCATTGTAGTTATGCACATTTCAACACCAGGTGGCACATGACTTGTTCTGGTAGTTTCCAGTTCTCTCACAGGTGGTGCATAGTATCAATGTTTGCTGACCACTGACCCCATTTAGGCTTTATGGAGAAGTAATTAGACTGTCTCTCAGGCATGCAGCCAAGTGACCTAGTTTAGGCTTGTACTGTGTAACACTTCTCAGAGCCCTCTGATCAGAGCCTAGTTATATTACTCGCTAGACAGATTTGGTGTCAAATATTCAACTAACATTCAGTAACAAATTAGAAACAGATTGGAAAAGAAAACATAATAAACAAAGAAATTATAAAAGAGTAAAACACTAGAGGGATCCGAACTTGGTACCTACAGATTACAGAATTAATACCCTAACCACTGTACTACAGAATCAGTTTTTATTTTTCAATTTTGGCACATACTTGATTTACGCAGTCTGTAGTGGTAATAAGGTACGGGTGCTGAATGATATGTGTGTGTACACTCACACCCACAACCAGTGTGTGTATGTAGGAAGGTGCATAACCAATTGAATAGATTAATATATGTCACGATTTAGTAAGAAATGAGCATACATTATTGAATCGTAACCTATTGACAAACATTTGGCGTTGGCAACTCAATCCATTTTCTTTGGTGTTTATCGCGTTTTGAAAAAGAGCTTTACCTATTTGATTCAGTGCAGTGGATGTAAGTGTAAGATGCTTCTCCAACTTTTTGTGTGTGCGTGTGCCTGTGTGTGTGTTGCTTGTTGGCGTTTTACGTCCTGGCAACATCCAACGTCATATCAGGATGTGTACCGACTTGTGACAGTGCGCACTCGTGGTGACTTTATAGTGTTGTTCCACTGGGAGACCAAGCTGTCAGCACCATGACCTGATATCCCACTCAGTCACAATATCCTGATACTGAGCCAACCAGTCCTTGCCCTATCCTAATAATGCCCAGTGCCTGCCTAGGAAGCAACAAGTATCAATTTTCAGTCATTGGTTTGACTCGACCAGGGTTCGAACCCCACGATGTGTGTGTACATACACATTATATATATTATATTATACCCCCCAAAAAACTAACATAGATACTAACTACTTAAATAAATGCTGGTGGATGTCCCGGATACCAACCCGGAACCGGAACCCGGGCATACACCATAACATTCCTCACAGCTGTCCAGTGTTGAAAAGAAGCACCCTCGCGGGAGCTTACACGCTCTAGGCAGAATAAATACTGTATCAATAAAAAAAATATATGCATCCAGATAGAGCAGGTAGAACAACAGACACCCACCTCCTTAAGTTGTTTGAATACTAACACAAAAATCATTAAGAATTATCACAACTGGAATTAGGATGGCCGCCACAATACGGCTGAAGACAAGTAGAAGAAAACAAGGGATAAAATTCCTCGAGATGACTCGACACAAACATGATAACAATATTAGAGAAGAGACTTACGAGAGCTGCGCGCAGTTGGCGGCGTACGTGACTTCAGTCAGGTTGTGTTCAAGGGCAAGCACGTAGAGGTCAAAGATGGACGCACTGAAACGTGTTAGGACACATTTATAATCGACAGACAGTAATGACAAACAGCAAATAAACACACTTGTTTCTCAGACACAATTTGTTTGAATTTGGGCTAGTTGGTCAATTATTTCATTTAAAAAAAAAAAAAAAATTAGGGGGTGGGGGAGCTCAAGAAATTTGGTGGGGTGGTATTATTTGGGGGGGGGGGGCGTTAAATTTTGTGTAGAGGTATTTTTAATTTGATTTCTACCTGGTCAGAAATATTTGTCATGTAATTTACTGCAAAACTAAGCTTAGATATTGATAGGATGTAAAACCTCAACAAACAAGTCTTTAGTTTGACTCGGCCAGGTACTGATCCCATGACCTCTGGCAGTGACATCGTTAAATACTTCATATTTCCATCAGAGCACATACAATAGATAGTCTCTATAGTCTCCACCACCAACCAGCCCTCTGGTGGCAGTGGCAGAACTCATGTTGAGGGTAGCAGCTCACTGTGCAGCATACTCTGTGCGGAATTATTATAGAGAACTTCAACCATCTAATGGTATTGGCAAGAACTAATGTGTGTAGCAGTCTACTATGTATGTTCCACGAAAAATATCTATTGTCCTGCTTGAGATGATCGGAATGTGTGTCACATGCTTGTTTGTTGTTTTACGTCCTAGCAACATCTAAGGTCACATCAGGACGGTGTCATATGCTGCGCAGGGTAGGACAGTAACTTTTTTCCCCACTAGCCCAATCGGGCAAGAGACTGAATTTTCTACTTGCCCGAGTGGCAAAACTACTTGACCAAGCCCAAGTCAGCCAATTGAAACTGAAATCTGCTACTGCAGATCACAAAAATAATGACTTGCCCGTTCGGGCAGGTCACCGAGAACTTCACCTTCCCGACTGAGTAAACTAGGTGTCCCGGGCAACTGACATTTAGAAACTGTTATTTACTTTCGTGCTAAAACCGTGCTAAAACCATTACCAAAGCGCGTAATACTCACTTCACTGCCGACTCCGACACCATTGGGGTCAAAAGTATGAAGTTCATGAATGCTGGAAATAAGAGCAGTATTTGACGCATTAAAATGGCTAATTTGAACAATTCAATAGGCGAAGTTGTCAAATGAAATGCATGGATATATATAAATTACCTCAAAGAGAAGAATCTTAATGCAGAACATTGTCATTTAAAATGTAGACTATTGTATATAAATGTAAAATGTACCTTTCGGGACATTGAACTTGGTGTCTTTCTTGTACCACAATACGCTTGATGCAGTCTCAGTCAACTTCACTGGGAACTGAGAGTAACAATAAAAACAAATCAACCACAGCGTATTAAATGAGGGAGGTGGTGAAGCGGCAACGTCTCCACGAACATAGTGGCACATCTCAGATAATGTATTTATGAGTGTAAGATTAAGATTAAGATTAAAGTGTTTGAGCTGTATGCTCAGACCAAGTCGGAGACTTCACCATCAAGGCCCACTACAAGTGGTTAGGATGATCTGTTCAGTTGTGTCATGTGCAGCAATGACTGAATCTGCTGGTGTTATCTGGGTGCATCCTGGAATTCGAAGTTCATCTGTACGATCTCCACCATAACTTGCCCTCCGTGACGGCGGCGGAAAGAACTAATGTTGTGGGTAGCAGCATGCTCTATGGAAAAGGTCATATAATGGAGGATTTCCATAACCAACCTGCCCTCTGACGACAGTGGCAAGAACTAATGTGGGTAGCAGCTCACTATGCAGCATGCTCGGCGAAAAATACTTAATAGAGGATTTTGACGACCAAACAGTCCTCGGGTGACAGTGGCAAGAACTAATGTTGTGGGAAGCAGCTCATTGTACGGCTTCTATTGAATATTGCAGGTCCAAAGCAGATAAAATATCAGAATATCCTTAAAGGTCATCCGACACAGGAACCTCATATACAAGATGTGATTAATGGTGATCAATGACAACTGTACCAAACTTACCGGGGTCAATTCTCTGTCAGCTTTCTTCAGGCTGAAGTCAGTCGCTAGAAAAATGTTAAGTCATTATGTACTATGTAGATTATTCTCGATGACACTTGGAGGCAACTGTGTAGCAGATCAAAACACTGACAACGCAATGGTATGAAATAAAGTTTTTTTTCATGAAAATAATCACAATATCCATAGACTTGCACAATGAGCAATGAAAAATAAAAGTTAATCACTAACCAGTAAAATGAAAAATCGTTATTTAAAAAAAAGAAGGATTTATATTAGCTGAATGATGTGCTTGGTTTCTGTCAAGAGTAAATATATGAAAAGAGAAAAGGAAAGCTTGTTTCATTTAACGACACTTCTGGAGCACATTGATTTTCATCATCGGCTATTGGACGCAAAACAAATGGTGATTTTGACATATTTCTTTGGAGGAAACCAGCTGCCGCCACAAGAGCTACTCTTTCCGATAAGCAGCAATGGGTCATTTATATGCACTTTCCCAGACAGGAATGTACGTACCACAGCCTTTGATGAACCAGTTGTGGACCACTGGTTGTAGCGGAAAATAGCCCAAACTGCAAATTGGTCCACTGAGCAGGATCACAGGTGGACACTCTGCCGCCTGAGCTATGTCCCGCTCCGAGTAAATATATGAATGCACTAACCAATATAGGTGTTCTCAGCAGGCAAGTGGAGGGCAGGGTTGGGCTTCATTTCTGAAACCAGACCGGTCATCAACATTAAAATGGTAATGATAACTTTAAAAACAATGGCAATAGAAGAAAACAAATTAAACAAGGAACAGGGATAAAAGTGATTGCTGAAGCGGAAAAACCCATTGAAATGGACATCGATGTGGGCGATAATATGGTCATAACGATGACAAAATATTCCCAAGGACAGTTTATAAAGACTGAGCCTAGACATAGTGTAAAGACTATGCTTGGGGAGTACTGGCTGAAGCCTGACTTCCCGCATTTTACTGTAATTCCCAGACAATGGTAAGCCCATGAGAGTTTCCCCGTTTTTACTGAAATCAAACATCACTGAGTGCAAATATTTTACATGTAGAATTTGTCTTTCTTTTAAAAATAAAAATAACACAAATCGCAAATTACCAAAAATCCGTCAAATAGCAGAAATTTGTCATCCCTGTAAAAGCAAAGTCATAGTGACTGTAACTTGTAAGCACACATGTACTTGATTGGACTATTTGTGAGGGATATTTTGTATGCCTCCAAGCATTTTGTAGATGCAAGGACAAAATTTGATGGTTTGGTTCAATATGCATATTAATAAGTTTAGTGTGTCGTTATGGACAGGCGGGTTATTGTGCTATCCAGTTAAGAGCCATGAATACTATTGGATAAAAAGAATTTTCAATAAATAGCAAAGACAAAAATTCACTTAAAACCGAATAATATTTGCACCTACTAAACAAAAGCAATGAAACATACCTTTCCATGAATCTAGCCAGTGTTGTGGTATTTCTGGAAAGGGAAGAGTAAAATAATTATTGATGCATGAAAGCAATTTCTAATTGGTGATATTTTATTTCATTTGAAGTACCTTTCATTGACCTTGGTGATAATGGTTGAATAGGGTAGAATGCATGAAAACAATTTCTAATTGGTGACATTCTCCCTCCCTCCCTCCCTGTTTGCAGCGCCTCACATGTCAAACCAATGACTTGTATGCACTGAAAGTACACAAGCGCCACCTAGCTTTATCTCGGCCGGCATTCCCCATTTTAAGTACCTTTCATTGCCCATGGTGATAATGGCTGAACTGGTCCTTACCCGAAGCGCTGTAGGGGATCTTGAACCAAGGCTCGGTCTCGTTACACACGCCGTCCTCGCCGAAGCGCTTCGAGTAAAGCAACATGGAGGCGGTGTTGGGCGTCAGATCGTCCTGGCAGGAGGCGATCAGCTGCTCGTTGTATTCCCACATGAGCGTGTCGCCCGTCAGGCAGTCGGCCGTCTGGTACAGCTGCAGGCTCTCTGCCAGCTTCTCCACTGTGTCATAGGGCTCCATCTGCGCACGCATACCACATTGCTGTTACAGTTGTTGATTAAGCAGGGCAGAGTTCAATCACCGACAATTCGGCCTCCTCATTCCACTGCTCCCTGCCCTATCCTAGTAATGCTGAGCGTCAGGCTCAGGTAGTGACGAGTATCAATTTTTTTAACATTAGTTTCTCGGTTGGAAGATCACCCCTTGGGGAAGCCATACTTACTGCACGCTTGTGGTTAAATAAAATAACTCAACTCAAGTCATTGGTTAGACCTGACTAAGATTCGAACAAATGACATCCAGCCGGGAAATGAGCACTCAACTCATTTGGCTAACTGGTCTGGTCGTTTCTTTATTGGGGTTTTACATTCTAGCAACATCTAAGGTTATATCAGGATGGGTAGCGACTTGTGACAGCTTGCATTCATGGTTACTTTATGTGTTGTCCTACTGGGTTACCGTTGCGTCCATTGATACCAAACTGGACTTGTTTAGTTTGATCTCAATCCGCAATAGGCGTTTCGTGTAGCCCTAACGGTGAAAACCCATGTTAAATAGAATCCCTTATCCAAAAATCTGAAAAGCTCTGAAAACCTACATCCCCGCCCCCCCGTCTCTATTTATTCCACTTTGTGTGAATATTCATGTTTCTGTGGAGAAATATTAATGCGTTTGATTACGGTTCATTTGAAGCTGCATATGCTAATTTCTAGATATGATTTATTTCATTTATCAGCAAATTACCCAATAAATAAACTGTAATATTATGTATAGCCTTTATTGATCTCACTCACTGTGAGATTTGTGTTTTAACTGAAGTATTAATGTTTGATTATCTTTATTCTGAAACCAGAAAGGTTCTGAATTCCGAAACGCAACTGGCCCCAAGGATTTTGGTTAAGTGATTGTGAACCTAAACGCCCAACGTAAGCCTTCCAAATCATCACTTGCACAGTGTTGGCTCTACAGATAATAAATACACTAACTGCAGCGCCTACATTAAAAAAGAAATTCCATGGAAATATTACATGACCAAAAAAAAAAAGAGTAGAATACATAGCAGAGTTCAAATTGACCTTTTCTTGCCATGTGAAATCGTTTGCCTCGATTGTACGGATCTCCTCGTAAATCCTCTTCTGTGGTCCAACTGACCGCAGCATATCCAGATATTGCATAATTGTCGTGACCACCTGGAAAGATAACCAACCAGCACCAAGCCCCGAGTGTTAAATTGGTTGTTTTAAAGTTGCATAGTCCGATGAAAATATCAAATTTTCAAAACCAAAACAATTATCTAGATTTGATTGTACATATCTAACTTAAATACTGGTGCACTTATTAAACATTTGTCAGCACACTGAAGGGAATACAGATACAATTTAAGAGAACCTGTTACTGCAGATGCCTACAGTGTTAGAGTTTTAGCGTGCTTGCCAAAATTAATTTTGCATGGTTGTACTTCAAATATCTCCAAAGTTAAACATCTAAAATAAAAGTTACTTCAAACTAAAGTAAGGTAGTCTATAGCGATCAATCTAATGTATTTATCTCAGAAAATGACAGAAACTCTAAACAATCGGACTATGCAACTTTAAGCAGGTGTTGCTGCATAGAAGGATATAGAAAGTGAAAGTTGCACAGTCCCATGGTTTTCAGTTTCTATCATTTTCTGAGATAAATATATTAGGTTGATCATTATAATCTACCTTATTTTAGCTTTAAGTAACTTTTATTTTAAATGGCTAACCTTATATTTGAAATGCAACCTAGATAAAAGATTCATCCTGTACCTGTGGTACACGGGTGAATGACAACGTAGTGTAAATACGGGCGAAAATAGCTTTAGTATGAAACATGAAGTAGAATGCCTGCCTCCAATATCACATGGATACTTATATCAGCACAGAGTTGGTGAAATGGGAGAGAATGCGAAAAAACAAGATAGCGGCCATAGAAAGCCGTCGATTTCAACTTTAAATTCTATTACACTATAGGTTTTATTATATTTTTCAACTCAAAGGTAGCGGGGAAATATTAAGACATATAAAAAGAATAATTGTTGCTTCTTAGATTGTGAAATTAGGTTCTCATTTCATTTCCCCGCTTTTCGACCGCTTTTATATAGGGCTGGTATTCACCCGTGTACTGTGAGTACAGGGTGAATCCTTTATCTAAATGCAACCATGCAAAATTAATTTTGGCAAGCATGCCAAAACTCTAACACCCATAGGCTTCTGCAGTAACAGGTTCTATTCGAATCCCACAAACTACCAAAACGGGAGGCGGACACTCAACTCATTTGGCCACCCTGTCTGGCACATTAAAATTGTAGGAAAGGGTATTTACAGTACACTAAGAAGACAATTCAAGCATAGCCCCCTAATTCTCGAACACAAAATTATTGACATCTTCCAGCAACGAACCTCATAGATGTAGTCCATGCCCTGTTCCGTTAGTGTGGCGCTGATACTGAAGAGGGCGCCACTTGTGTTGTGCTCGAACCCAGAATCGCTGTTCCCACCACACAGGGAGAGTGCCCACACCCTGTACACAGTACATGGAAGGGTTAGGAAAATATATATTTACAAAATATGTATGTAAATATGACAGCTGCTGATTGATTGATGATTTAAAGTTGCGATGGCAGGAAAAAAACACATCCACAGTGAAAATGTTAGTCACTTTGGTTATACGATAAAATGTGTCTATCAAATGTATAAGTATAAAAGCATACAATTTTGAAATGACTAGATTTGTGTGAAATTACAAGTGATAGAGACCTCCGTCGATTGAACTTGACTGTTGGTTGGTTGTTGGGGTTTTATGTCCTAGCAACATATAAGGTCATATCAGAATGGGTACCAACTTGTGACAGTGCACACTCATGGCAACTTTATAGTGTTGCCCCACTGGGAAATCAGGCTGCCAGCACCATGACCCAATATCCTAGTCAGTCACATTATCCTGACACTGAGCTAACCAGTCTTTATCCTATCAATGCCGAGTGCCAAGCTAGGAAGCGACAAGTATCAATTTTGTCATGTCATTGCTTTGACTTAACAGGGAATTGAACTCCCGATCTCCTACGCGGGAGGACTGCACTCTACCGATTTCATGTGTGTATGCGTGTATCATGTGTCATGTAACATGGCATGTTATGAGCATGTGGTTTTGGGTGTTTTTCTACCGTCTAAATATTTCTTTGACGGAAGGCTATACTCACTTTTTCTTCAAATAAGCGAGAATGCTTCCCTCCCCTTCATGACCCACTAGCCAACCAAGGTAATGTAGCGGCTTCTTCCTAGAACGGGCAAATAGGTTACACAGTATCAGAAAAACAAATTCAACAAATTCTGGAATCCATTTTGGCAGAGACTATTTATTTGCAGAGCTACTCTGCGAATTACCAGAAGAAGAATTATTATTTGCAGAGCAGATGCATGTTAATAGGTTGGTTGTAGCTCTGCGAGTTACAGAATGGTGACTAAGAGCTGCTTTGTGAATTAGCGAGAGAATGATTCTTTCACAGAGTAGATGCATGCTGATTGGCTAGTTGTAGTTCTGTGAATTACAGTATGGGGCTAAATAGCTGCTCTGTGAATTAGCAGAAGAATGATCATCATTCGCAGAGTAGATGTATGCTAATTGGTAGGTTTTAGCTTAGCGAATTACAGTATCGTGTCTTAGGTCATATCAGGGCGGGTACCAACTTGTGACAGTATGCACTCATGGAGACGTTATAGTGCTTCCCTATTCGGAAATCAGTAGAGTTGCTAAGTGACAGGATAGGTTTAAGGGATTAAGTGATAGGATAAGTAGAGTTGCTAAGTGATAGAGTAAGTATAGGGACTAAATGATAGGATAACTATACTGTCCGTGACTAACCTGTACTCCTTCTGCATGCACGGCAGCGCCCAGGTGATGTCCACTTGATGTACCTTCTTTACAGGAACTGCCTTGTAGAGTTTGAAGAATTTGTCTGACTTGTACGCAGGTTCAAGTTTGTCGAATACAGGCTTTTCCAACATGTTATTAGGCACTGCAGAAAATATCTCCAGCGTCCACGCCTGCATATACCAAGGCAATGATTAGCTTTGAATCGGCTTTAAATAAAACATGATTTTATTCGGAAAATATAAAAATTTAATAATTCATGGATAAAGGTGATCTTGGTAAAGAAAAAATCGGAAATTAACAACAAATATGTGAGTCAACATAAGCCGCAGAGATTACTATTGTGTTGTCATCATATAAATAAAAAAGAAACAAGAGATTAAAAGGGTTCATATGAATAAATGCCATTACAAAAAATATATATAAATATTTGTTTAACTCATTATTTTTTACAACCAATTCAGGTTGGTTTGGTTTGTTGTTGTTTTACATCCTATCAACATCTAAGGTCATATCAAGCCGGGTACCGACTTGTGACAGTGCACACTCATGGCACCTTTATAATGCTGCCCCACTGGGAAACCAGGCCACCAGCACCATGACCTGATGTCCCACTGTCACATTATCCTGACACTGAGCTAACCAGTCCTTACCCTATCCTATTAATGACGAACTAGGAAGCGACAAGTATCAATTTTTACGTGACTGGTTTGACTCGACCAGGATTCGAACCCACAAACTCCCGATCTCCCAAAACAGAAGACGGACGCTCTATTCATTCGGCAACCCTGTCTGGTACCAATTCAGGTGGTGATTAGTTAGTTAGCCGCCCACCTGGAGTATGTCGAGGGTGTGTCGAGACTGGACGGCGAGCGTCATGTAGTGTGCCGAATAGTTTGTCTTGTGGAACTCCTTTAGCCGCGCGTACAAGTCAATGCCTTCCAACTGAGGAGTCACCTTGATGGACACTTTGTTACCTATTGGTATTGGACAACAAGACGGGATTAGTCTATTGGAGTTTTACATCATAGTAATACATATGGTCATACCAGGTTGGGTGACGACTTGGCAGTGTGTACTCATGGCGACTTTATTAACTTAACTTGTTGTTTATCTTGACGTTATTGTCGTTACTATCGAATTGTTTAAATAATTTGCTAGTCACTCATTTTTAGTTCAGACAAACACATTTGGGTGTACAGGGAGCGATGAACTTTACCCCCTCGGATTTTATGGTAAAATAAAATTCTAATTCAAAATACGGTGCTGCCCCATTGGAATACTATGCCAGCCAGAACCATAACCTGATATCATACTCAATCACATTATCTTGACACTAAGCCAACCAAGCGGTCCTTGGCCTATCCTAGTAATACTGAGCACCAGGCACAGTAGCGAATTTTACGAGTCTTTGGTTACTCAACCGGGGATTGATCCCACGACCTCTTGCAAGGCAACGTAATCTGTCTCAAACTAAGTACTCTGTGGCGATATAAGTCTTGGGAGTTCTGCTGTTGCTACCGAGTTTATATTGCTAACTCACGATAAATGAGTGAGTTGAATTTCAAACGTAATTTGTCTCAAACTAAGTACTCTGTGGCGATATAAGTCTTGGGGAGTTCTAGTGATGCTTACCCCACATGAACTTGTTCATCGGATGGCCCTCCCGTGCTGTGTGTGCCATCAGCTGTTCCTTGCGGCTCGTGTCGCTCTGCACAGCCATCTCAAACTCTGCCACGTTTGAAATGCAAATCTCATCAATGTACACAGTTTGGCTTAAACTTAAAGTTGTATACTCCGATAGCTTTCGAATTTATGCCCCCTATTTTAAAAATCTTTTTTGTTTTTTAAAAAGATAAATCTTAGTTAGTTCAACAATTACAACATAATATTCATTAGGTTTGAGTAACTTTGATGAGAAATGGTTAACGCTGGACCAATTTGAACTGAAAGTATATATAAGACGAAAGGAGCTTGGTATTCTAACCCTAACGAAAAAAGGTTAAACAGGTCGGTAAGTTGCTATTTTCAATTATGATGGTTGTGAGATAAGCGCAACATTAACATTTAAAAAAAAAAAATCAATCACACACCACTGTCGACGGCCTCGACCTCCCTGTCAATGCTGTCCTTCCTCATCAGCGGAGCGATGAAGAACTGTGCAAACCGATCCAGCGCTTCGTACATGTGGTTCATCTTTACATCGAAAACAAACACCGTCTGGAAAAAAAAAAAAACACGGAATATTCTACTCTGAACCTGAGACAAATGAATCTTCTGTGCGTGAGCGCATACGTGTGCGCGTGCGTACGCGGGTAACCTCTGTGAGCGTTTTGAGGGGAGGGGTATTTAAAAAAAATACAATTTTGAGCAAGCGAGTGTCGTGTCGAGCCCCGCACAGGGGGCCAGGAGGGGCATGCTGGACCCCCCCCCCACACACACACACCGGAGAGCAATGGGGTACACAACACTACAGAGCTTATTACATGCGATAAGGGGTTTATCACTATCCATATATAAATATATATTAGAGTCACTTCCTCTTTTTTTTAAAACATTACTAAATTACATGGATTTTATTTCTTGTGTTTTCGGTTGAAAGATTGAAGTGTGCCATAACATATCAAGTAAGTGATTGGTCGATCTATTGATTGAATATTGAACGGTTACTCTACACGCTAAGTCATGATCACTTTTATTTGCATACTGATCGAGAGAACGATAGAAAGGGGAATTGGAAAATTGTCTGGTAGTCTTCTACCTGCCTTGTATGATTACCAGGACTTGCTTGTACTGTTCTACACTATGCCCCACCAACAAACAGTCCAATCAACCTACCGGGCGCGTTGGCTTAATCGGTAGACCGCGGGCCTCGCATGCGGAAGGTCAGGAGTTCCGTTCACGGTCAAGTCAAACCAATGACTTTAAGAATGATACTTGTCGCTTCCTAGCCTGGTACTCGGCATTAATAGGATAGGGCAAGGACTGGTTAGCTCAGTGTCAGGATAATGTGACTGAGTGGAATATCGGGTCATGGGGCCGGTGGCCTGATTTCCCAGTGGGGCAGCATTATAAAGTTGCCATCAGTGCACACCTTCACAAGTCTGTACCCGTCCTGATATGACCACAGATGTTGCCAGGACGTAAAACTCTAACAACCAACGAATCCAATCAACATGGATATGGTATGCTTTGCGCCTGAGTAGCAAAAATCCAACTCGGAGGTGCTCAAAATGCACATGCGAAAACAAGTTTTGACCTTCATTTCCACCCAAATTTAGACTTTAGACTAATAAATAGGTTTGTTAGGACAGCCAGCCAGCAAGAAGTGTTGCTTGTATTTCTTTAACAGAGTTCATACCCATTTTGACATCAACTTCCAGGACTTTCCAGGACCTGTTAGTGCAAAATCCCAGAAGTATTTGAAAAAGACGTTTATTAAATTAACGTATATTCAATCAATCTTTGGCCAGCGCTGGGGTACAATCATTTAAAATGTATAACTCACTATAGATTGTGGCATCTCGTCGACTCCTGGTAAAAATAGCATAAGCATCTATATATTCTCTACAAGTTGAAAAGAAAGTCCCAAGTAGTGAGACCTACCCTCTCGCAGTCCGTGAATGCGTTGCTGCCTCCTCCGAACTTCTTCGTGAAAGCATCAAAGTCGTTTTCTTCAGGGTACCTTTTACTGCCCATAAAGACCACTGAAGAAAGATAAGTTTTTATTTGTTAAATAAATAATATTTTCCAACTGAATGCCAAGGAAGTGATGTAAATCCTGGGTAACGACAAGTCATAGTCTAATATATAACTACCATGCTAAAATAATTCACAAGTGCTCAAAATTTGAGCACTTGTGAATTATTTGAGTCAAATATTATATTTTTAAATAATAAACGCACACTCCTTACATTACAAAGCAAATGATTATGCATAAATCATTAAATGTCATCTGAATGTCGCAAGAACAAAATATATGCTATTTGTGTTTACAGGTTATCCACACACACACAATATGCATTGTAAATGTAATGTCTAAATATATATATTCTCTACGACACACCATAGCTAGTGTAAGTCTGCACTGACCTCTCAGATAAGGAGCCACATAGACAGGGGAGTAGACAAGGTGATGGGTAGATAGTCTAATGGGTTAGGAAGTTAGCTAGTTGGATTCCCCCTTTCGGCGCAATGTTTCCCTTCGCTTGCAAAAAACAGTGCACAGGTTGGTTGTTTTAATTTTACGTCCTGGCAAGATCTAAGGTCATATCAGGATAGATACCGACTTGTGACAGTGCACACTTACGGTGACTTTATAGTGCTGCCCACTGGGAAATCAGGGTACCAGCACCATGACCTGATATCCCACTCAGTCACATTATCCTCACACTGAGCTAATCAGTCCTTGCCCTATCCTATTAATGCCTAGCGCCAAGCTAGGAAGCGACAACAATAAATTTAGTAAGTCATTGGTTTGACTCGACCGGGAATTGAACTCCCGATCTCCCGCACGGGAGGTCTGCGCTCTACCGATTCGGCCACCATGTCCGGTTAACACCGTCCATGAAACTACAGGTTCTTGACCTACAAGTCATTTAAGACGAGACACAGGGGTCCAATACCGCTCATGGTCCAAGAAAATTGCATATAGACAAAGTTAAACTTAGGTGTGTTAACCACATCAATAATAATGTTCAAACATATATCTATATAGAAATAAATGTTTAATGCTGAGATGGCCTTCCAGCATTAGTACACAGTAAATTACACACAATAAGTTTGTCTTACTGTGTTCCAGGAAGTGAGCCATCCCAGGGATATCCTGGGGGTCTGAGAAGCTTCCGACACCCAAACACAACGCCGCTGCCGACTGAAACATTAAGAGGCAAGTTAGTGACCGATGGTGATCTCACGCAATGACGGCCATACAGTATGGTTGGGGAACACAGAATAACAGACAAGGCAACATCAAAAGGAGTACTGTCTTGTTATGTAAACAACATACTTGTAAAGACTACAAGATTATAAAGAAATTTTGCGGTAAGTACCAAATTTGCGGAAACGCCATAAATCTTGCAATGGGCTAAAGAGTGGATAGTGGGTAAGAACAGTGACAGCATGACACCAATGTATATATAGGTTAGAGAAGCAGTGCATATTGCTAATTCACTATAATTTAATAACATAGCATCCATTTTCAAATGACAAACCACTGTTGTCCTGATAGTTCATGTCTCCTGTCAGTGGAGGAGCAGACAAGTGAGAGAACTTTTCTTTTGTTAAAGCGTTTGTATATGAAACAATTGTTCGCAAATGACAGTGGTTCACCAAAGACATGCATTACTTATTGAAGAGTTGGACTAAGAATTAAACCTACTCCAGGACTCCACACACAACAGTGGATGTGTTAAGTAGAGGATAGTTAGCTCAGACTTTAGTGTTGGGAGAAACAGTTGGAAAATAAAGGAGAATATTACAGAACCCTGCACCAACCAGGGATGATAGTGGTGTGGAGGAAAAAATCGGAAATTGACGGTGAGGTGGGCCATAATATTAATAGTTTTTTTTTGTTTGTTGTTGTTTTACCTCCTAGAAACATCTAAGGTCATATTAGGATGGGTACGACAGTGCGCACTCATGGCGACTTTATAGTGCTGCCCCACTGGAAGACCAGGCCACCAGCACCATGACCTGATATCCCACTCAGTCACATTATCCTGACACTGAGCCAACCAGTCCTTGCCTTATCCTAATAATGCCGAGCACCAGGCTAGGAAGCGACAAGTGTCAATTTTTAGTCATTGGTTTGACTCGACCAGGGTTCGAACCCACGACCCCACGTTCTACCAACACGGGAGACAGACGCTCTAACTCATTCGGCCATCCCGCCTGGTCAATATTAATAGTAATACAGTCCCATTAATTACACGAGAATGCTCTCTAGGTAGACCTAGTCATATGCATTGTGCAAAATGTATATGCTTGGAGAGTACATGAAACATACCCCATCATTTTTATTTCTCCTAAAAATTACACCTATATAAAAAATATCCCCAGACTGTGAACAAAAAATGGGAAATCCGCCGAAAATCGGAAATTTCTCACCCCTGAACAACTCTGTGAAATCAGTGTTTACAGAGGTATATATAGATACAGGATGCCTAGATTAGCACTACACCTACAATGTTGCTTGATCTTATTGAAGTTTGACCGAATGGAATAGCCGAATGAGTTGAGTGCTGGCTTCTCATACGCATAATACGGTACATCATATGTTCCATCCCCAACCAAGTTAATGCAGTGACTCGTCAAACTCACAATTGTTACTACCTTGCCTGGCACTTGGCATTACTAGGATAGGGCAAGGACTGGTTGGCTAGGATATAACTGAGCATGATACTGTTTTGTTGTGCTGGCGGCAGTGTCTCTCAGTGGACAATCACTATAAAGCTGCATGAATGCACAATCACAAGTTATTACCCGCGTCGATATGCCCTTAAATTTGTTAAACATAAACAATTTATGTTAAAATACGATACTGGAGAGATTGTAGACACCTACATTTCATGTTATATTAGCACAGTTTTCAGTGCATTGATATCACATATATCTTTTGTCTAACATATAGCTCATGGATAGGAGACATAGCTGGTGCCAATGATTTTCCGTTTCAAAATAAGGCAAATTCCGTTTCATCAAATAGCAAATTCCATTTCAATTCCGTTTCATCAAATAGCAAATTCCATTTCAATTCCGTTTCAGAAAAAAAAAAAAAAAAATTTCCATTCCACACAGCTTAATTTTATACTTGATTATGTTACTTATGTATTGCTATCATGTCAGAATTAATTGAATCTTGTCTAATTGCAGGTAAAGAGCTTTCTGATGACAGAGTAAGAGACACTGAGACTTTAGCATTCAACTTGACACTGCACTTTTATTATAATGATACCAATTGAAATAATAATGTAATACATCGCAACATGATTGTCACACAAAAGAATGACAAATAAAATTTAAATAAATACTGATGTTAGATTGGAGATCATGACTATCTGAAATCTATAAAACAGAACATGAAATTGAATATAACATGTAAAAGTTAATAAGATAAAAGTAAAGTCAATAAATATGCATATAATTCACAAAATAACGGAATTCTGCTCCAACTTATGAATTCCGTTTCAAAGTTGACAATCCGCGATTTCCGTCCGTTTTCTGCGATCGCGGAAAATCATTGGCACTACATAGCTCAGACAACTTGGTAGTGTTTAGTTAATAACCTTAAATGTTGTGGACATTTGTCTTCTAAAAACCCCATCAAAAAGTTAACCAAAAATGTGATATTTCGGCACAGTAATATTGAGTGGACAAATCCAGTAAATCAAATCCGTTAAAGGAGTCATTGTGGGTGCAGGAAGCATATATATAAGAATCTAATCACCTATAGCTATACTAAAAAAAACAATTGCGAGGAAAATTAATTTCTTATAGCATGTTAGTGTCTTAAAAATGTGGTAACGTTCGTCACCCATCGTGTCTATCACATTGACGAACTTTTCAAGGTACACACAAGTTCACAACAGCACAAATAAATATAATCACCTTGTTTTCTTTCAGTGTCAGTGACAATATCAATGGCAATAATAATCCAATGGATATTTTGAGCATAGCTTAGCTTGGTATTGAAATAAAGCGATTAAAAAAAAAGAAAAAAAAGAGTCTAGTTTGTGTCCGGTTTATGACGAACGTTACCACAATCTGTGAATTGGACAAACATAACAAATCTCATTTATCGATTTTTTTAATTTTTTTAAAGTTTTTTTGTGAATATATCTATGTGTATGTATTTTCTTGGGGTGGATGTGATTCATGGTTAGATTTTCAGTGGGTTTTGACATTTGGTGTCCATCATCCATGTCACACTTTTGTTTACCAGTATCGTATTTTAAGATACTTAATTGTTAATTTGTAGATTTTGTTTGAACTCAACGGCTTATAGTGGCTGTTTGCATAAAGTATATCTCGATGGTAGAGACTTGCAAATCCGCGTGAAACGTCCTCACGCATCGCCCATAGGAAAAACTTGACCGATCAGGGTGTTCAATCACCAATGCTATGTCTATGGGACTAATATTTCAGTGCTCCTCCCTGATAAATGGCACCAATATAAAATTAGCACTTTCAGATTGGTAAACATGTCTCTTTTTGTGCCTGGCGATTTGATTGTATCTGGTGCGATTTTCAAGATATTTGAATTTTTCTGAGGTGTAAAGTGATCTATTTCACTTGACAGCTGGGTCACCTGACTAAAATGCAGCTTTCTGATTGGTTTGTATTGTGCTGTTGTTTACATTAACATGATGCAGGCCATGTGATTTTGTTGTTTTGTGTATTTTTAACTAATAATTGTCAGTTATTTATCATAGATAGTGCACATACATCTAAAAGAGAGTTTTCTATAGGACTTTGCATTAATAATTTGTGTTGTTTATTTACTATTTTTCTCAGGTAAAAAATCTGCAACTGAAAACAATGAGTAACTGTGAGAAAATTAGCCTGTATTTCTGATATATAAACTCTGATAACTTTGCTTCTGCTAGGCCTATAAAGTCCATCTATATATTAAATTAAAGGGTTTGAAGTATTTTAACAGAATACATTTGTTTTATAGAGCTATCTGGTTTTTGAATTTTTTCCGAAAGTCTCTATGGATGGTGCAAGACTCCATCTTTTAAATCTTAAACGAAGGACATTTAGAGAAGTCTAATTGTTCAAAATAATAAGAAACGTAAAACCTCCCTACCATTTTCTCTGACTTGCTGATGTTAACATCGCCACTTTCGGGGGCATTCCCAACGTCACAATCCGATATCAGTAAAATCCGAAGACCATTCTCCAACTGAATCGCTCTAGTTGAAAACGCAAATAATAAACAAAGTCAGTGATTTTGATATAAATATAAGCTTAAGTTATCAAGATGCAATAAGTTAATATAACCAATATAAATTATCATGGTAACATTCCAAAACTATGATTCCATATGCCTAGGCTATGGTTGTTAACTAAGTCTAAGACTAAGAACTAAGTAAAGGTTTTTCATAGACCTGTCTCTTTTTATATGCTAACGCATTTCTGAAAGCCATTTCTGGAGGTCTGGTCAAGGATATTTAACAAGTTGTACACACGTAAAATAAAATAGCATCTGTTCTCATATAACGACACCATTAATGTTAGCTTGCCTGTATTCGCGTTTATCATTTGGTGACTTGTCAACTGGATCTAATACTGTAACCTCCATTTTTCTTGGAGCATCTGGATGTGCTGAGCCTGTGCATGTGGACAAATAAAACACATTATATCAAATATCGAAAAATATATCTAACTCAATATATCCATATTTGGTCAAAATAAACTGTCCAATGCACAATTTAATTTGGCACTAGATAGAATTTTCATTAACTGACAATAAACTGGTCCGAATGATTCGAACTGGTTCGAAAAGTCCATGCAAGTTTTTATGAACTAGTATAAATATAATTATAAATATTGTTTAGATGTTTCACAGTCGGGTCTGTAACATTGATGGAAATATACTATTATTAATTAGTGCATGCAACAAATATGTACAGAGTGCACTACATAACATATTTAGAAATAGTTAATCTGATTATAAATAAAGAGACGATATAAAATTACACGATAATGACTATTGGGTGCTGCCTGCCGGTATCCACGGAACGTGGGCGAGCGATATTATATTTAATTCTATTCTACCGGGCCAGGCGTTGCTTGGTACAACTGGGACTCACATGCCAGCGTCTTGGGAGAACATCCCATTATATTGATCGTATATACCAGAAATGATAGATCTAGTAGAATATGTTATCTGTACTGCATATACGACATACAATGTTATTCTGATTAATTGCTAGAATTAAATAGGTAAACAAAAATGAAACTTGCCGAACCGGAAGCCGCGCAAACGAATGTGGCTGGTCGGCGGTTAGTCTGAGTTCTTTTTAGGTAGGCTTGGAGATCGCCAGCCCTGATAATGGGCCTCACATGGCATTGAAAAATGTTTATTTTGAGAATATCTTATGAGTTATAATACATAGCATAGCAGTATCATTACATATGATTAAAATACGAGTTGTGAATATACCTGCATATTTACCATATAGATAATTCATGTTTGAAAATTGTTTATATTGTTATCCTATTTTTCTTTACTCGTGTGGCACATTTGTGTGTACTGCGAAAATGGCAGCCACCATGCCACGTAGGAAATGTGGTAAGATTGCTGACTTGCTGTCACTTAGAACTCAGTACTTCTTTAGCAGAAATCAGTCATTGGTGGCACAATGTCTATTTTGCCTGCCTATAGACGTACTGGTGTAACTGTCCAGCTTTACCTCTGTGTGTACGGGTTCTATTTGACATGACAGTGTCAGTATATTTCTATTTGTTGTTTTACACGACTGCAGCCCGTTAGTAGTTACTCTTACAAGTTACAGTCACTCAGTTACTGCAGACTTGACTAGTATGAACGCACTAGACATGACTAGATGACTTACACAGCTGCAAAATTTGTTCAATCGCCTGGGCTAAAGTTTTGACATTACTATTATGTGAAAATGGACCACCATTATATTTTTAGAGTAATTTCCGTTTTAAATATTCATTATATTACAAATGATAAATTAGCAATGTGGACAAAATTGTCAAACTACCCCAACCTGAAAATGGATTGCATTGTTGGAAAGAGATTTGAAAACCATACAAGAAAATCCAACAATTGTGTCAAAACGGTTAATTATTAAGGGTGCTAGTAGGTGTCCCAAGTGAAATTTTGTATGTGTTTGGAGTTTGATATAAATGATTCCATCTGTTAGTATATGCAATTCGAAACACAATGATACTTCATTTATCAAAATCGGTCAAGTATTAAGGCAAATACAGCCTTTTAAATTTTAATAACCCTACTTGAAATCGGTCACGCTGCAAAGTCTAAAAGATAGCATTTTTGATGGTCTCCAAAATTTAAAGGGATCACCCAGCTTGCTTCACAAGGCAGAGGCTAAGAGTCCCTGGTCTGTACACAGTGTATATACAGTTACAGGGGCATGGGGTGGCTAGTTTAAAAAATATAGACCTTCAAACTTGGTAAAAATAGCATTTTCCTTGAATTCACCATTTGTGAAATTAGGCCCCAGAGCACTTTTTCGAGTGCGCTGGTGGTAAAAATTGCCACCCAAATTGATTCTTTTTTAATTATCCCGGGCCTATGGGATAGTGCTGGTAACTCTATTTTTTTTCAAGGCCCCCAAACCATGGGGAACAATTAAAATAAATAGGCTGAAAACACCCGAGAGCCAGTTTTGACAGGTGATAAAATTTGGTGAAAAATCTGGCTTTTTGGAAAAGTTTGAAAAATCACAGAACAAAAACTGTACAATGGAATTGGATGAAATTTTCAGGTGCTATTCATCTTTATCAGATACTTCAATACATCCATAACAACATACATTACAAAACAGTTAAATATTTTATAAGTGAGGAGAAAGAATGCACATTTTACCAAAATCATGAAAAATGTTGAGTTTGAAAAATCGCAGGAAAAAAACCCTTCAACAGAATTGCATGAAACTTTCATGTATCCTTCTTCTTTATCAGTTTAGTTGATTAGTGCCCCCTTTTAAGTGTTTTACTAACACTATTTAGGTTTTTGTATTTTACGAATTTTGCAAAATAATTTTATATCTCCTGTGGGTTCCGCACCAATGCCTCTGATATCTCACTCTTGACTTCAATCACCTGACCTATGAAGAATTCTTCATCATAAGCCACAGCAACCCACACACCTTGGTTTGAAAATTTGAAATTTATATCAACTTCAGTGTTGCTCTCTGCATCAGAATCACCCACCCATTCCATGTCGTTCGAGCAGACATCATCTAGATTTATTCCCTCACTTTTTTCACTGACACTATTTGATTCACCAGAATCACTGTCACTGTTTAGCCTTTTTCTTTTATTTGGGCGAGAGGTGGAGCTTGAGTTAGGAGTAAGTTCTACTAGATGAGTGGGCACAGGCAGACCAGACTTCTCAGACAAAAAACACATGAAATCATCTTTCAATTTGTCTATAGTTTTGGAACCAACAACTAATCTTGGATCCTTGTGGCCAAGTACCTTAGTGCAGTAGCCCAATTCAGCATGGAGAATTGCTTTCATGTCTTTCTTCAATCTTACACCAGACAAAACATTGAGAACATCTTTTATTTCTGCTGTCATGAATTTGTAAAACCTCTTCTAGATTTTTTTTACCGGGGAGTTGAAGTGAACCATTTTTTTCCCAAGATTCAGCCATTTTCAACAGGTTATCTGCATGCAGTTGGGGTACCTAGTAATAAGTACTACTACCACATAGGTATCCCAAGTGATTTTAAAAAACAGGTTTGAGCTTGATTTAATGGATTTCACTTGTTAGGATATTGAATTTGAAAGAAAATGACATTTCATTTGTCAAAATTGATCCAATATTAAGGAAGATATGGACGTTTTTCGGTTTTTACTCTATCGGCCCTGCTCAAAGCTAAAAAGCTAAAAAAAAATATAGCTCCCAAAATTAAAACTAGGGAAATGAGCAGTGGAAATGAGGAAGACCAGTTCTCCTGCTTAAACTACTAATGTACCCAAACAATTTAAAAAAAAAAAAACCATTTTTAGTCATTAAATCGCCGTGCGCATGAGCGCCATAGGTTCGCATGAGCGCTGATAATTATGATTGGACAGGAAATTAAATTCTCTTTAATTCAATACCAACTTTTAATGGTTTTAAAATTATATTTTCAGTAGAAAATAGCACTTAAAGTGGAAATTTTTGTAACTTCAAATTTCAATCAATTTTTTTTGCATTTTCTCTAAAATTAAAACATATACAGTTTTATATGAATGGAAAGCTCGGAATCTCACCTATCTAGGGGTATTAGTACCTTTTTCCTGGGTACTTTGATCAACAAATGGCGTTGTTGCACAAATTGGATGTACACTAGCTAATTCTACTAGGGATACCATGACACATCCCCACCTGGGAATTTACATGGTTTGAGAGTGAAAAATGGGAGTTGGTGGTAGTTTTTATTTAGCTATATCAGGCTTATTTATTTGAATAATAAAATGAATCCAAGACCAGGTTAAAGGTAAGAGAACAAAGGTTGTTTCTGCTGTAATATATTTGTAAAAATCCTTTGTGGTTTGTTTGGCCAAGGTGTTGAAGTGGAGCATTTTTTGACAGAATTTGGCATATTCAACAAGTAATCAGCCTGGGTTTGGGGTACCTAGTCCTAGAGCTACGGGTATTTCAATTTTGGTAATGAGGGGTCATTTTCTTCCTTTGTTTTAATCCTTTAGCATTGCAAGTGAGTGACCCAAAATCTAGATTTGTAGTCAATTTTTGTTCTAACTTGCTTAATAATCGATATATCTACCTGCAATTTTCAGTGTAAGTAGATGATTATCTGCTCCGTCGATTCCACCCATTAAAATAGACACAGTTATTATTCACCTGACCGTCGTGTCTGCAGTGATGATTTCAAAATCTGGAGGCCAGACTGTGACATAATCACTTTGCCAGCCACTATCAGTATCACTACATATCGATGATGTAATATGATTACCGATGTGAAGTTGGTTACTCATACGCATTCGCCTGTCGATATCTGACTTATTCGGATTATAAGCATCGAGTACCGGATGTATGCAATATCGCAGCCCCTTATTCCTTATTCGATATTTTCAAAATGTGAAGTTAGTTACTTATTCCGTATTCCTTATTCGTCATTCAAAGCAAAAAAAGGAGATAGATGTCACTGTACCAGTGGCTGGAACTATTTCAAACATTGATTATTATGGTCAGGTGAACAAGATATCATAAAATCGAATCGACGTCATGTCTGCAGTGAAGATTTCAAGCATCAGTCTACCAATTTCTTCACTCGAGACCCAACCGTCGGGTCTACAGGATCAATTGTCGGGTCTCGTGTGAAGAAATTTGGTGTTGGGTACCCGATGGTCGGGTCAGCAGTATAAAATTTCTTCACTCGAGGCCCGACTGTCGGGTCTAAAAGACTAATTTCCTTCACTCAAGACCTGACCGTCGGGCAAATAATATCGGCCTAAAATAAAAGTGAGTGAGTGACTTGGAGGATTTACGGCATTAAAATATAAAAGTTAATGAATACATTAGTGATTCAGAAAGGTTATAGAAATTTCTCATTGTGTAATATATATATATATATCAATCATGGATCCACGGGTCCATTGTAACTACATTCATCCTGAAGCGGCTGTCACACCTCACCGGATTGAGCAATGGACAGAATTGTCTAGTCCTTGGTGATAAGTATCAAAATCAATTAAAATGTGTCAAAATGTTGCGCTATCGGGTTAATGGCCACTGGACGAACGGACATGAAACGGATAGCCAATGAACGAACCATAGACGTCAATCCGGTGGTGTCCGTTCCTAGTTTTGTGCATGTTCAAAACTTGTATGGACACAAAACAAACTTTGTTCGGTTTCTGGCCATTTCCCCCAATCCGGTGAGGTGTGACAGGGCCTTTACCTTTGTATTGGTAGATTCCTAAGAATCTCAGTAATACTTACAAGTAAATCTAGTATAGCTATCATATGGGGTAAAAACTCGCATAAATTCTGGAACAACGTAAAAATCCTAATCCCAAACAACAAAAATAAAGATACAATTACCTTATACAGCAACAAGGATACAGCAAACATAATGAACAAACACTTTTCTACCATAGGAAATAAACTATCCAGAAAATTTAACTCTAACTGGGCCACAAGAGCACCACAACTAAACGTAGTGATAGGGGATTGCGTAACCACAAAAAAAGAAATAAGTGATCTCATAAAAACAGTTGATTGCAATAAGCCGTCAGGCATTGAATATACCTCGAGTATAGTACTGAAGGATGCATTCGGATGCATCCCAGAGGCCTTATGTAGCCTATTCAACACATCTTTCAGAGAAGGTACCTATGTAGACTGCTGGAAGCTAGCCAAAGTAACCCCACTCCACAAAGGGGGGGGGACAAACAAGACCTGGGCAACTATAGGCCTATCTCAATACTCCCACTGCCTGGGAAGTTAATGGAGAAAATAATGCATAGGCACATTATGGATCACCTGATTGAACACAAAATACTAAACAGTAAACAAGGCGGATTCAGAAAATTCCACTCGACAATTAAAACAATTGCTAACTTAGTAAGCGATATCTCAAATAATATCAATAAAAAGAACCTAGTGGGTGCAGCGTTCATAGACTTCAGCAAAGCCTTTGACACGGTGGACCACACTATCCTAATCAGCAAACTATCCCAAATGGGAATAACGGGAGTAACGGGAAAATGGGTAACAAGCTACCTAAAAAACCGAAAACAATGCACAGCAATAAATGGAACCATATCAAGTGAGGAAAAAATAAGCTGTGGCGTACCACAAGGGTCAGTCCTGGGACCACTCCTCTTCCTCATATATATAAATGATCTAAACAACTGGCTAGACACTGAAAACATCCAACTATATGCAGATGATACTGTGGTATATACTGCAGGCAAAACATCTGAAGAGATCGAAACAAAACTAAATCAAACACTAATGAAACTAACAGAATGGTGCTATCTAAATAAGATAACTATAAATAGCAATAAATCAAAGACGGTGCTATTCGGTACCAGACTAACCGGTAACAACAAAATAAAATGTCTCATGGGAAACAATGAGCTAGAACAGGTAGACAACTGCCGATATCTGGGAGTGGACCTGGACAGGCACTTAAACTATGACCTTTGCATAACAAACACTATCAAAAAAGCAAACCATAAAATATGGCTACTGGCAAAACTAAGGTACTACATGACTGAAAGCATGGCAATCAAAATATATAAAGGAATGATCCTTCCCTACTTCGACTACGGTGATGTAGTATACATGGGGGGAAGTACCAAACTACTCAACAAACTACAAGTGATGCAAAATAAAGCCCTTAAAATATGCCTCCAAGTACACAAAAGATATCCCACGATAGAACTACACAAAAAATGCAAAGCGACACTATTAACAAGCAGAAGAGAAACACACCTGAAAATACTAGCACACCACTACACCACAAAACCGGATTACACAGTAGCCCCCCGCAGGGACACTAGACACATGGCAGCCCCAATACTCCTAACGGAAAGAAGCAACATGAAAATACATGAGAGAAGTGTACTAACCATGGCAGCACATGCCTGGAATAAACAAAATGTAAAATTACGGGCAATCTGTAACCCTGACCACTACAAAAAATTCTTAAAGAAAACAATTACTTACTGACACAACAAAACCGCACCTGCCCCTGAGCGCCGTCAATGCTTGCTGTGTACTGGCACAGAAAGCAAAAGACAGGCCAGGAAAAGTGGTAGGCACTAAACAGAGAAAATAGGAAAGTTAGCCCTCCTAAGTATTAAGGAAATCAGGAAAGCTATCACCATATGGTGCAGTCCACCTGGGTATGTGTAATGGCACAAACCAACCCAGAAGTGGACAAGCCACGGTCATGCAACTGATCCACCCTGAAATATAAAATGGCTAGGCAAACAACACAGCCATCCCACCTGGCCACAGTTCTAAAGGGTCCGAGTATGTTCTAGCACACGAGTGCACTATCTAAGGACAGGGTTTAGGTGAAAGGATGCTGTAACAAATAAAAAATCTGAATGGAACGGGATCCTCTCCCGCAAGCCTGCATGTCACCCAAGTAGATGTACATAGTAGGCTAAGGTATCATTACTCAGACTAGACAAAAAAAACTGGAAAATTACAAAAAAACTAACATAGGCTATTACTAACAACCAAAATTGCAGAAGGCTGACCCGAGCAGACACAGGTAAACACTCCTGGGCAAAGGAACAGATCAAGACAGCGCCACAGCTGTCCAGCGTTGAAAACAAGCACCCTGACAGGAGCTTATACGTTATGGGCAGAGTAAATACCTCGTCAATAAAAAAAAATATATATATATATCCATGAAACGTTAAGCTTTCTTCCTTTGTTTTAATGTTTTAGCATTACAAGTGTTAATTTGGTCATTTTCTGTTCTAACTTCCTAAATAATCGACATATCTAAATGAAATTGTCAGTGTAAGTAGATGCCTTTCTGCTCTATCGATTCCACCCATTAAAATAAAAGTAAATTTATGCATACATTAGTGACATATTTGTGGATTTTCAGTTGTCATTGAAATGATTGATCTTATAACACTGAAACTTTGGGCACCTAGCAAAGTACCTTTTTGACCTTACACCATCATAAAACTTCACACAATGGTTAAGTAATAACAGATTTAAATGACTGCCTACTTTTTAAAGATGCCCAAGATATATAGAAGGTGGAGTTTGAGCATTGAATTCAAGTAAAATCTTCTGAATATGCACAAACATGGAAAACATGAACAGATTTGCAAATTGTAAACACAAGGTTATAGAGGGACATTTTCTCTATGTCATAGGCTGGAATTCCTGGGGATAGCCCCTAAGAGCCAATGAAAATCAAGCATTTTGGGGCACCCCTCTGCTTTTAGACAGTCTATTCCAGGAACAGTTACTTGGCAGAAAACGGCCGTCTCGTAGCGTGCGGACGTGCACATACCTAATCAAATGTGAACTAAAAACACCCATCACGGCATCAGTCAGATCAGAAAGTAATTATTTCTATAAATCTATGATTATGTAGAGGTTCCAACGATAATAATAATAGCAGTCAATGTAAGAATCTTATCTAGTTATTGCAGTTGGTTTGGTTTGTTATTTTTGCCATGTGGTAAACTAATAACCTAATCCGAATTTCCACATCTTTGTAGGCACCCTCCTAACATTATAATTTCACTAGGAGGTCATATGAATCAAAAACAATATGCGCATTTGAATTTTCAAAATATCCCAAAATTGATTAAAACATCCGCATTTGAATGTGTTTCGCTTTCAGATCTTTTGGCTTAGCTAGGTAGAGAAGTGACTTAATAGACAAGATCGTCTGTCCGACTGCACATGCGCTGAAAAAGGCGTCGAGAGCAAAACAAAGATGTCTGGCCATTGAGTTTGCCGATACGCATAAGGAAAAAAATTAGATTTGATTCAAAAGTAATACAAAATACATAACAATTTGAACATGGATGCACACATGTAATATAATCATATAATGAATACATTTAAGACAAAACTAGCCTAGTTAAGCATTTTGAGATAAGAAACATACAATTCCTCACAAAACAATTAGTCACTTTACAGGCTGATGTTTAATCACCATTTTAATTTTTTTTCTAAATATTCAAATGTAAATGTGTCAACAGAAGCCTGTATCAAAGAAATACATAACCAATGTCTGATTAACGATACCTATTTCCTAGCTCTACAGATGTTATTAACCATAGGATATAAATAAAAACATGAATAAAATAAGTAAAACTGACTGGCTGTGCTAACACTAGTCTGAGTGACCAGATTTCTCTAGATCTAAATGCAGATGGTATAAGACGTGCTGATTAGATTGAAGTAAATGCAATGCCAGATACAAGATTAACATCTTAATTTATTATATATATATTTTTTGTTGGTATTCTACGTTCCAAATAACAGCTGAAATGAACTGAAACTAGCATATTTCATAGCAGCAGTCAGTGGTTTAGCATGAGACATGTGCTTCTCGCGGGTTTGTTTTGCTGCCAAACATCCCACAATGCACCACGCCGCTGGAACGACAAACTAGTCTATCGAGAGAGAGCGTGCTAAACTTGTCATGATCCATTGTAATACTGTGCCAATCTGCAGATTAGTGGGCGATGTTGCCGATTGGGGGGCCATGTACTTATTAGGTGATCAATTCTAGGAAGAAAAAATGCCCAAGAGTAACTTTCTGCATGCTAAAATACTCTTTATTGACTCTTTCCCTTTGAATTTCACATTGGAATACTTACCAGCCTTATTAACATTACCTTGAAAAAGCAAATCATGGTGAAAATAGTCAATATTTTTGCTGAACTGAACAGATTTTCACAAATGAATGCTGCAATGCCAGGTCGCAGGTAACCTCACGTTAGGGAAGCCGCTAGCTGGACGCAGTAGAGGCAGTTCACCCGGGGCCTTGCCCATGGGCTAGTGTTTTTTTTTTGGTGACAAGTTTTTTATTCTGCCCATAACGTATAAGCTCCCGTGAGGGTGCTTGTTTTCAACGCTGGACAGCTGTGATACTGGATTGGTCTGGTCCCGCACTCAGGAGTCTTTACCTGATCTTTCTCGGGCCAACCTTTGCGGTTTTGGGTGTTAGTAGTTTCTATATTAGTTTTTTTTTTAATTTTCAAGTTTTTTCCTAACCTGTATATATGATAACTTAGCCTACTATGTACATCTACGCAGATGACATGCAGGCCTGTGGGAGAGCATGCTGCCACCTGGCACAGAACTGCGACATTAGACGGTGTAGTCCCTGCCGCCATCACCTGGGCCCGTGTTCAGGGTCCGTCTCGGAGGCGCCGGGAGACGTCTCAGCGATGCTTTTTGGCCTATTTGCATTCAGGGTGCGTCTCAATGACGTCTCGGAGACTCCTCCCCTTTTCAGACTGGAGATGAAAAGCACCTTGAAAATGGCCGCCGCATTCAGTGGTTTCAGCTGATCACAACGCAGCTTTTCCATTGCAAATGGCCGCTGCCTATGGGGGGCGGCCATTTTCGAGACAACAAACTGCTTTTGCCGTTCAGACTAGCGTGAAATCACGGCCATCTCCGAGACGGATCCTGAACGAGCCCCGGGTGGTGTAGCTCATGTACAGACTACTACACTTGTGATTCACTCTACTCGTTCAATTTCCTGCAAGTATGCTCTGTGATTATCCGCTTGATTGGGCCTCTTTTCTTTCCAGGCATGTAAACAAGCAAGATGGGAACTAACAGTCGGCAATCGTTTACTCACTAATGGATTGAGTTAGCCAGTACATTCCTGCCAGGACTGGACGTCCTGGCTGAAAGAAAAAGAAGACTTTAAATATGTCTGTTCAGTTCACGAAGGCCCCGAGTACAATCGCGCTGTGCTCGGCGGCCAATTTCATCAATGCGGCAGACCGCGTCATTATGCCAATAGCCATCATACAAATGACGGATGAGTTTAAGTGGGACCTGCATGGTCAGGGCTGGGTGCTCAGCGCCTTCGCCGTCGGATACATGAGCAGCATGGTAAGAAAAACTAGTACTTGTCATAGTAGTAGTGATCATAATGTAGGATGTGTGTACAGAGTAGTACAATAAGATTGCCCGGGCCACCTAGTCTACTCGGTCAGGCAGGTGTAGTTCTCGTTGATCGGCCTGAATGGGCAAGTCGTCATTTTTCTGATCTGCAGTAGCATCAATGAAATAAATATATTCATGGATAATGTTGTTGTGCTGGAATACATTTATTATGGATACATGATGTGTGCTGAGCGCGAGTTGTACTTATTAATCACTGTCCACAGCACTGTCTATTCTTAATTGCTTATGCCAATTTATGTCCTTCAGAGTCCGTTTTTCCAATGCATCACCAGTTTTTGACCAGGGCTTGGGAAAGTAGTTTTGCCACTCGGGCAAGAACATCCATTTATTCACTTGCCCTTTTGGCCAAGTGGGACAAAAAGTGACTATCCTACCCTCGTGTATTCCCTCGGTGTATTAATTAACCTATTCTGTTTGCAGTGAGCAAAGAGGCAGCATGGCTAAATGAGTTGAGGGTCTGCTTCTCGTTTGGCAGATCCTAGCTTTGTCATATCAATGACGTAAATTTTATACTTGTTATAGGTATGTGAGTCAAAAATACAAAATCCCCCAATTCCATTGTAACTGGGCGCATTTGAAAGTGGATGAAGAGACAAATAAAATAACAATTAGATCATTGCAATCCATTGAGAAATAAAAAAGGTTATGATTATTTCATTATCTTTAATTAGCCAAATTATGTCCTCACAATTAACCTTAAAACAAATGAAGGTGTGATCAAACCATACTGTGTTCTTAGGGAAATTGGTGTAACTTTCTTATTTCTCAACGAATTAATAAAATCTTTGAAGTATCTGAAAGCCAGGAGAATTCTCCATCTAGATCAATCACAAAAATCACCATTGACCAGCTGAAAATAACTACTAATGATCAAACATAATAATTATTAGGTTCACGCCTCATGACCTCAAGTAGGAGGCTGTCTGACCACCCTACAAAATCGTAAAAGTTGGATTAAAAAAGAATTACAAATATTAACACGAGGCAATAGCTTGGGAAGTCCTCTCTGACGTCATGCTCATTACATATGCAAAAACATTTCTAGCCAATCAGGAGGCATTTATTTGGAGTGCTGTAATTGGGTCGACCAATAGAAAACGGAGATCGGCGTCACAGGAAAATGGCGCCTGCTATGATGGTGATCGGGGAGTTTGACGCACGTACCTACTGTTACTATCTAGCCTAGCGCTTGGCATTACTAGGATAGGACATGAGCTGTGTTTACACGGGAGATTTAAAACGCCACATATGAAACGCCTTGCCTAGATCGACTCACATTTGCCGTGTAGACGCGGTTCTGTGGCGTTTTAGGGCTGAATCGCTTCATATGAAACGCCTCATCTATACCACCTCGGGAGGTGGTTTATTTGAAGCGATTCAGCTGGTTCCCGGGCGGCGATAGTATAAAATAGTAGGGCTTGCCAGCAACAGATGGAGCAGTAACTAATCGCTTGTACCCGGCAGTGTTAGGGCCCAATTAGGCCGAAATCTATTAAATGCGATCATATTTAACAGAATTACATCCTCAAATAATGAAATTTAATTAAATTAACCTTAAATTCCAAGCGATATTACCGTAGCAGCAACATCGGCGTCGAATCACCAAGTGTAAAGAAAACAAACAGCAGTGCTAGCCGGCTACAGGCGCCTGCTGATTCCCGGCGTCGACACACTTTTCAACTCCGCCGTGTAAACATCTGTCTGAAACGCTTCATATAAATCGCCTTGTCTAGAACGTTTCACAATTCCCCGTGTAAACACGGCTATGGAGCAGTGGAATGAGGAAAGCCAATTGTTCACGATTAAGATTTCACCGTGCTTTATCCACGAATGTATAAATATATATATATAAGAGCTCTACTATTAGCACATTTAATGTTTGTGATTCAGTGTTTTTTAATGAATAAATATGGAGCATTGTAAAAGTAAATATTTTTAAAGCAAAAGTTTGTTTAAAGCCTCAAAAAAACGTCCTTATTCCAAATTATAATAATTTGGTATTTGTTGGGCAGAGAGTACTGGCCTCATGCTTTGCGACTGAACATTACTTTAATTGAACTTTAATCGTAGCATTTATGTATGCAAATTAGCGTCCATGCCTGTAGCAACTCTTTCCCTGAAAACAGTGGCCACCAAGCTAGGCAAACTGTCGTGTAAGAATCGTGTGATGGAATTCTGCAGTTCAATATACTGTGTCTCTATTAATGAGCATTTCCATGACGTACCTGGTTCTTCATCCCTCTTACTCGTTGTAGGTGATCGGGGGGAGTGCAGCGAAGAAGTACGGTGGGAAAAACATGCTGACACTGGCTGTCTTCATGTGGTCGCTGTCCACTTTCATCACACCACTCTTTGCACGCTCCATCTATGCACTCATGATACTTAGGGTCCTGCTTGGGGTCGGCGAGGGTCTCGGTAAGCAGTCACTATATTATTATTATTTGCTATTTTTTGCTATTTCTTTAGTTTTTATTATTATTATTATTATTGCAAAACGATGTTGCATACATGTGCCTGCATGCATTATAGTTAGTGCGCATGCAAAAACCCAATCCTTTTGACTTATCTCATTCATACGTACCTATAGTCTATGCATCTATAAAATCATCTTGACTAGACAGGATGGTCAAATGACTTGAGCGTCTGTCTCCCGTTTTTGTAAATCGTTGGATAAAACCCATGAATCCTGGTCGAGTCAAACCGATGACTTAAAAATTTATACTTGTCCCTTCCTAGCCAGGCACTTGCATTATTAGGATAGGGCAAGGACTGGTTGGCTCAGTGTCAGGATAATGTGACTGAGTTGGATATCAGGTCATGGGTGCTGGAGGCCTGATTTCTCAGTGGGTCAGCACTATAAAGTCACCATGAGTGTGCACTGTCACAAGTCAGTACCCATCCTGATATAACCTTAGATGTTGCCTGGGCATAAAACTGCAACAACCAACTAACTAATCTATAAAATCATATTCTTTCACATTTCTTTTTCACATGTACTGAATTATTTCATTATTTGTGTGAATTAGTCAAACATAAGAGGAAAGGAAAGTCTTCAAATTAATCTGAAATGATTAGCAATGGCCGATGAAAATTTTAAAATTAAGCAGCGGGCTACTATTTAAGATAACTAACCCTGTAATTTAATAATTGCTATATATTCTATGCATCACCGCGATAGATCCTAACTTTGCTTTATTCTTGAACACAGTGTACCTTTCAAAGGTCTTAGATCTGTTTGACAATGAACAGACCGCCTCCACCCGCGCCTGTTGTTTGGCTCCTAACTTACTGTGCTCCTATCTCCCTTCCAGGGCTGCCCACAGTTTTCCACATTCTTGCTCACACAATTCCTGTCGAGGAGCGGTCACGTGCCTTTGGCTATCTTGTAGCTATGGGATCTATTGGTCAGACTGTCGCAGCGCTCGTAAGTATACTTCGGATTACAATTGATATAACTACAAAATCATGACCAGAGTAATCTTATAGGAGTAGGTGCATAGCACGACTGCAATGTTCACAGGCAAAATGCTGACTGACGATGTATATTGCCTTATTACAATACAAACATGTAACTATATGAACCTGTAAAAATCTATATGGTTAACTGCATGAATGGACCATAAGGCCTTACTAGCAACTAATGAAATTAACAAGTTACAATGGAAACGCAAAAAACGGTAATATGTAAAAGCCGGATTTGGACTGTTTGTGTTAACCATAAACAGGAAACCACAAAACCAAAATTATTACTAAACAGGGATGAAAGATCTCCACGATTTCGCGGATTTCCGGGATTTTTCCTCTAGCTATAAGTGTATACTAATATGTTGCGCCCGTCCTGATATGACCGTAAATGTTGCCAGGACGTAAAGCTCCAACAACCAACCAATACGTTGTTTCACGCTTTAGCACCATCAGCGTATACTAATGTGTGCTTCAAACGGTGCAGCACTATCAGCGTATACTACTAATACATGCTTCAAATGCCACAGCACTATCGGTGTATAACAATATGTATGAAACCTGACTTCCGGGAATTTTCAGCAATTCCCTGACAATGCTAAGCCTATGGGAGAATATCAGCATTTCCGCTTTTTTTCCCAGAGACCACTTTCATCCCTGCTAAATCAAAATTCAAAAGATTTAAATCAAATTTGACTAGTACTGCCCAGTGGTGAAAACAAGTGCTAACACTTACACATTATGGGCAGGGTAAGTCAATTCATCACACACACACAAAATGTGTAGTGGTGTGGCGATAATAGTATAAGAGGGCTAGTGGTGTTTATCTATATTAGTATTTGTCTGCTTATCATGGACTCTGACCACCCTCTGGTGGAATTCTACATAGGTGTAGCTTCTTGTAGTGCTGTGTGCAAATGTCATTTTTGAGTACAATGACTTCTATGCGTGCTCTTGATAACCCCCTGCTTCCTCCCACTCCACTTTTCCCCGAATAAAAGCAAGAAATCAAGACGAGGTCATCCAGAGAAATCAAGGAGTCACACTGTAATGCTAATTACATTAGTTGTTTTTTTGTCCAAGTGCTTTGATTCCTCTGTTAATTTTATGTGTTGTAAAAGCGAGTGCTGGTCTTCTAGTGCTAGTAGCAGATATGAGCACACTCAGGGTTCGCACGCATCACCGTGAGTCTTGGATGTTATTGAATTTAGATTTTTGGTTCGAGTAGCCTCAAATGTTCTTGAATTTAACTTTACATTCTTGAATCTGGTGGCTAACCCTTTGTATGAACCCTAATTATATTTGAAGGTGTCTCTTGAAAAGGCCTTAAATTTCAAAATACTCTGAAAAGGCCTTGAAAATTGACCAGATGTGCTGAAAAACCCTTTCATTTTTAGTTTGATAGAAGTCCGTTTAGAAAGCAGCTACGATTTCAGTTGTTTTCGTTATCAGTTGCATCAATGAAACATCGACCAATGACAATTGCAATACGTCAATTCTGGGCATTAGGATAATATATTCTGGTTCGCATCATCATAGCTACTATACCTCTTTTGCTTGATAAAAATAGTATATAGAGACCTGGTGAAGTAGGGCCATAAAGAGTTGACATGTCTATAATCATTATAATGTCATTTTTCAGCCTTAAAACATGAATTTCTTACCTGAAAAGGCCCTAAAAAGGTCTTAAATTTGATTGCTGACTAGCTCTATGAACCCTGTGTGCTATATACCTATATTATGTTGTTCAGAGTTTTCTGTGCTCCTTAGGTATGTCCACACTTGCCATGGCAGTGGATGTTCTATTCATTTGGAGCGCTCGGCGCTGCCTGGGTCCTGCTCTGGGTCATCCTGTACAGAGAGGTGCGGGGACCAGTCGAGGACGAGTTCATACAACCGCCTAAGGTAAGGACTGGGAGGCCTCTTGCACGTGTCTTAGTAGACTAGGAGGACTGTATGAAAAGTAGGTCAATTAAAGTGTGGAGCTTTAGCAGTCGCGTGGATATAGGTGGCAGCTTTTTAGCGCCAGGCGGGGAAAAAGTGTTAATAAGGTTCCCACGGATATATAGAGGGTTAAAAGTCTTAAATTCATTGGTCAATTTTCATGGCTTTGAAATATCTTTTAAAATGGTACCTTGCCATATAAAAGAAATTTACCGAAAGTCAGATTTTCGCCTTTAAATTAAAATGATTTGTTCTTTTAAGACTTTTAAGACTTTTAAGACTCCTCCCAGGTTTTCGAATCTTACGTCGCAAAGTATAAATGTTGTGGAGCTGAAATATTGCCAATTTGGGAAGAATCGTGAGATCTGCAGAACCGTGTCGAGGGGGTGGTGTGCTCATAAATTGCCATTCCTCACTTGTGTTATTTAATTTTGTGCTAGATTTTCCATGAATACAGTCTTAAAGTTGCATAGTCCTATGGTTTTGAGTTTCTGTCAATTTCTGTGATAAATAATAATATTAAGTTCTTACTTCATCTTCCGAACACCGGAAGTTAAGTATCCGGGAAGAGGTCAAGCTCGTGCAGGCCGGAAGTAGCCTCAGTTTGAAACTCGGCAGCGAAGTGGCAACAGTGAGTTGTAGGAGGCTAAAAAAAGGTTAAGTCAAATCGGAGATTTTGGACTAAATTACGAGACATATTGATTGAAGATTGTAGTGGAAACAATCGTTTTGTTTTACTGTGCTTGTGAGAGAAGTTGTATAGCAGTAAGACTGCGAGATTCGTGCACGTACACCATCTCGGCCTTTCGAATACAAGCTTCAATGCTGATATTGACGGAGTGGTCGCATTACTGACTGAATTTGGTTGAAAAAACACAAAATATGACTTAAATGATGTCTACTGAAGACCAGCCACTGATATCCTTACAATGTTTAAGCGAATCGGACAGTGAAATGGTGGAACCGTCCAGGCTAGCCAAAACAAAGCCACAAAAAAAGATGGCGGCCGATACGAAAGCAAAGATGCGCACAAAGCACACCGATGTAGGTCAAGCTAGCACGACGAATAATGGGACTGTATCATCCGAAAAAGCGGCGGTACCCGAAATGCTTGATTTCAAGAAGATGTATGAGGAAATGCTGTTGTTGAAAAGAAGCTAAGTCGTTTCGACTAGAATCAGAACAATTACATGATAACGTTCGAGATGAGATGTGTTACGAACACGAGAACTTTCTGGGTCAAGATGGCGGCCATGAGAAATATGTGGGTCATGATGGAAGCGGTGACTGTGAGTGGGCTGATTACGAACCAGATGAAGATGACCAAGACTCCCAGTACTGGGAAGAGGATAATCACTCCATAAGCTCAATGAATATGGCAGAGCAGTTGTTGGCGATAAGACCGGGCTGAGTGAAGTTGAAGCCGGTGACGACAGGGGCCGATGAACCGGCGGCGTGTACGAGAAAAACTTCGTCATTCAAGAGTTTTAGGATGCCGCAGCCACCAAAGCCTATGCCAGCCGAGCAGCCACAAGCTACGTCAACACAGAGTGGTAGCAGTATGGGAACTACGACTCAGCGTATGGTACAAAAAACAAGGCAAGAGTTTAAATTAGACACAAATTTACGACACAAATTTACATCAAAGCTCACTTCTGACGGAGCTCCAGGAGATGTATAAGAAGGTAAAGTAAGCTGTAACTTCACACATCATGATAAGTGAGAGTATGGTGGGGGCGATCCAACATTACTATGGTGGCCCAATAGAAGGAGTGCAGAAACATTTGAAGACCATTCAGGAGATTTCTCAACTCTACACAGGGTTGGCTGATGTGGCCCTGGCAAGAGCCCAGATCCTAACTGAAGAAATCCGGTTCACCGAGAGTCGGAAAGAGGGTGAAAATGCGCTCTTGACTGCTTCTAAAGGCATAATGGGAGTGCTTACTGCTATAGCACCCACTATGGACATAATTCTACAAAGAGGACCTGCCAACCCAGAGTTAGATGCACAGGGATTCCACATGCTCAACGCAATAAAGTTAGTGGTGGCAACACATGCACAGATGAAACTGGATCGAAAACTGAGCGTGCGCAAAGTAGTACATTCCAGAACTAATCAAAGACAAGCAAGACATGTATGGAGATCTCTCAGAGCCGACAGAATATTTGCTGGGCGACAACTTGGGAGAGAGAAACAAGCAACTCCTGAAGTCAGTGAGGGCATCTGACAACTGTACGAGTACAAGTCATGCGTACAGAGGAAAACATAGGAACAGTTTTGAACATCAAGGAAGACACGGAGGCCTGTACAACAGACAGTTCAGAGGGAACGGCAGGTTCAGAGCAAGAGGAACAAGAGGGAACTCCACCTGGGGGAGCAGAGCACAGTCGCCCGAGAACAGATTTGGTAGGACGACAGAGAACTACGCGCAATATGGCAATGTGCTGTCAATCCTGAGAGGGGGGCATGGTTGAGGGTCCCCGAACAGGGGTTTCCAGAAGTGAAGCACCCTGACCAGGTGGGTGTCTCCACAATCTTAAGTGATGGTAAGAAACCTTTAAAAATCTTTAAAGCAGGCAACATAATGAATCATTTTAGTAACTGGTCAAAGCTAACTAGTGACAAATGGATATTAAATTGTATAGAAGGATTAACTATACTGTTCATGCAAACCCCAATACAAACAAGAGAACCATTTCCTTTTAGGATGGATAGCACGGAAAGAAACTTTGTAATTCAGGAGGTCGCTGAATTAATAAATAAGGGGGTACTGTTGGAGGTGAATCCAGTACAGGTTCTCAAATATTTTTTTGATACAGAAACCAAACGGAAAATTTGCATGATACTTGACTTAACGGAATAAAATAATTCATTACAAGCATTTTAAAATCTTTAATTTAAAACCTGCATTAGATTTGTTAAATGTAGATACATGGATGGCGAGTGCAGATCTAACGGATGCATATTATTCATTAAATATATAGAAGTCACAACGCAAATACCTGAGATTTCGGTTAGGCAAACGTTTACTCGAGTACCATGTCCTGCCAAATAGGCTGGCACCGGGATCTCACATTTTTACAAAATTGCTAAAGCCCATCTACTCGGAGATGGGAGAAAGGGGACATATTTGTTTCCCCTACTTGGACGATAGCTTTGTCATAGGACGTACTTATGAAGGTTGTTTATTAGCAATAACTGAGCCAGTAGATGTTTGAAACATTAGGGTTCCCAGATAACCGAGAGAAATCTGTCTCGAAACCTACTCGGTGTCTAAAATTCTTGGGGTGATATAAACTCAGCAAAAATGATAGTTTCACTAACAAAAGAAAAAGTGGGAAAATTTTCATTAGCAGTAGAAGAAATTTTAGAAGAATTTCTGATCATCCAACAGGTGGCTGGAATAGTGGCATACTCACCAGCAGTACATTACTCCGGAGCACATTTTAAGCAGTTAGAAAATGATCAAATTAAAGCATTAAAAAGGAGCAAAGGAGAATTTGAAGTCAGATATTTACTGGTGGTAAAAAATCTAAGGAGACCTAGAAGAATAAGAAGGGAGGAACCCAACATAGAATTATTAACAGCTGCCTCACTCATGGGATGGGGGGCACATACAGAGTCAACTCAGACAGGAGGACGTTGGCATCCAAATGAAATGGCACATATCAATGTATTAGAACTAAAAGCTATTTATTTCGGCCTAAATAGCTTATGTAGAATAGAAAATAAACATATTAATTATTAGGATAAGAACAGATAATAAAACAGCCCTTGCTTATGTAAAAAAAACATGGGGGCACAAAATCAGAGGATAGTAAGGATATGGGAGTGGGCAGAACAATATAAAAATTGGTTAACAATTACACACATACCAGATTAGAAAACGTGTTAGTGGATCTACGTTCTGGAAGGTTCATGGACCATTTGGAATGGAAATTGAAGGAAAATATTGTTAATGTATGATGTGAAAAGTGGGGAACACTAACGATAGACATGTTTGCATCTAGACTAAATGCCCAATTACCTATACATGTGAGCTGGGAACTAGAACCTGAAAACTGGAAAACAGACACTTTCTCATTTGACTGGAGAAATAATTTTATTTATTGCTTCCCACCGTTCAACCTCATTCCCAGGGTAGTAAGAAAACAACAGAAGGACAGGACGAGGGTGATTGTAGTCGCCCCACACTGGCCAGCTCAGCCGTGGCATCCACTACTACAAGAAGAGTGTAGAACAGCAGCGATTCCCAAGGAAGGAGGGAAACCTCTTTGGGACAGGGCACCTACAAGGAGAAAGGTTGGACGAGGGACTAAGCAATATAAGATTAACGGGGTACCTCTTTTGGCCAGAACATTGTAGGGGTATGGTGTAGATAATAAAACGTTTAATTTAAAACCTGCATACTTAAAAACTTAAATTCACTCCACGAGAAAAAAATTATCTTAACCCTATCAACAGATGGGGCCTTGGGCATTAGGAAAGGAAGTAAGTGTGTTAAATCCTAGAATTGCGGATGTGTTACGTTACCTACGCACATACTTTGAAACAGGCGTAGGGTACAGGGTGCTAAATGCAGCACGGTGTGCATTAAGTTTAATTTTGCCACAGTCTGATGAGAAAATGGTCTGTGAACATTACTTGGTAAAATGATCATGTAAGAGCTGTCATGAACAGCGACTGCCACAACCCAGATACAACAGTTTCTGGAGTGTGGAAGTGATGTTAAATTGGATTCTTAAACTCCAACGTAATTCACAGTTAAGCTTGAAAATTTTATCATATAAACTGGTTATTTTGTTGTTACTGGTTTCATCTAAAGAGGTCAGAAGATTTTTAAGTCTGGCAGTGGACAGAATGAGAGTTGATGAAAAGAATAAGATGAAAAGTCTTCTAAAGCATAATCAATTAGGTCAACTGCTTGATTCGGTGAGGTTTTATAAATACCCAACTGACAGGAAAATTTGTGTTGTTAAAACAATAAAAAGTTATGTGGAAAGAACGGAAAAGGTGAGGAGAGAAAATACACAACTTTTACTCGCTTACATAGGACCACACGGACCTATCTCCAGGGCAACATTGGCCCGATGACCATTGAGGTATTAAACCTAGCAGGAATAAGCACCTCGAGGTACAAGGGACATAGCACCAGAGGTGCATCAGCGTCATCGGCGAAAGCCCTGGGGGCAAATCTTAATGCAATCATGCGAAATTGATGACCCTGGTGAGGTACAACAGATAATTCTAAACAGAACATTGGGTAGACATTAAGTAAAATATGTGTGTCTATAGGTATGTACTCATGATGAGCTTGTTATAGATATATATGAAAAAGTATATATACATATATATATCTATCTATATCTATATATATCAGCTAGCAGAAAGCAGTGGAAATGTAAACAAATGATAATTAATTAACAAATGTTAATAAAGTCACAAGACTTAAGTGGTTTGGAAAAGTTATAATCGTTACTGAAAAAGAAACATGTATTCATTAAAAGATGAATAAAAAGCCCAGTTGGGATGAGGTAAAATACAATTTTGAGAAATGAAAGCATTCTATTTCAAGAAAATGTTTGATAACATGTTTTTAAAAAAAGGGACAAATATATATATAAAAAATTGACAAATGTTACTTAACGTGTGACAGCACGGTAATTATAATATTACAGAATGCTGACAGCATGAACAGTGGCGAGACAAAAAAGATGAGAACCGCGAAAAAAGGAAAGGAAGGAAGAAAGTAGAGGGGGAAAGAGTTTAAAAAAAAAAAAGGTCGCAAAAAAAAAAGGTCGCAAAAAAAAAAGGTCGCAAAAAATGCTTCAAAGACTCTCCCCGAATAATTGACTTTCGGTGTTCGGAAGATGAAGTAAGAATATGATAGTTATACTAGACTTACCTGTAAGTTGACGTATTACTAGGCTTCTTGCGAATCTACGAATACGAAGTTAAGGATCAGGGCCCACCCTCCCACACCTATAAAGAAGGAGAAAAAGGGAGAACTCAAGTATAAAGAATTTTGTTTAGGGGTTAGTCATAAATTTATAGGAATAGTTAGGGAGATAGGGTTCCTGATCCTGGTTTTAGGTTTTTTGCTTCCCTCCAACTACGAAAACTGAGGCTACTTCCTGCCTGCGTGAGCTTGACCTCTCCCCTGATCCTTAACTTAGTATTCGTAAGAATCCTAGTAATAAGTCAACTTACAGGTAAGTCTAGTATAACTATCATATTAATGGTTATAATCCATTTTACTTTAATTTGAAGGAACTTTGATTTTAAGTGGCTAACTTTGGACATATTTGAAGTTCAAACATGCAACATTAATTTTGGCAAGCATGCCAAAACTCTTTCACCATAAGCTTCAGCAGTAACATATTCTATTACATTGACTCAGCATCCCCTCCTATGTGACAGCAAATGCTTAATAAGTGCAAATCTAGGTAATTGTTTTGGTTTTGAGAATTGTATGCTTTTATCTGACTATGCAACTTTAATCATGTATTAAATATGAATGCCTGATAGATGCAGGAAGTCTGCTTAATAAAACGTGGGGGGGTTTTGATTTGTTTGACCTATAAAGGTAGGTGAAGAGCTGGGATTATTGGCAGTGGTCAATCATTCTACAACAGAAGCTAAAAGGAGCTCAGGTTTTTTAGGAGGATCTCCAGATTCTTATTTTCGATGCTTTCAAGGAATTTCTCCTTTTAGAGAATGGGGTTGTAGATTTCGTCGTGGCTCTGGTTATTAAAGGGGCGGGGGTGGGGGACTTATCCTACATCAGATGCAAACGGGGCTGTAGTTATTGAGAAGGGGGGAATCGTATCCGAAAGGGGTGACAATAGTTATTAAGAGGGGACAAGAATACCCAAAACAGATGTGATGGGAGTTATCGTTTTTGAGAGAGCAAAGTTGTATGCGGATGGGGAAATGGTTAAAAGGGGACAATTATGCAGTGTGCAGGGTGCGTCATCATCATCATCATGCTGTCGGTCGCGATGCGACAAAGACTGCTTTCATTACTGGACTGCCGCTCTCCATTTAGCTCTCTGCTGTGAGAGTTGCATCCATGAGTCGGTCTTAATGTCTCTCAGCTTCAGGTTTCTCTTGATGGTATCCTTGAACCGGAGATGAGGGCGCCCTCTCTTTCTGAAACCAGAAGACAGTTGAGAATAGAGGATCTGCTTTGGTAGCCTGTCTGATGACATCCTCATGAGGTGTCCAGTCCACCGGAGATTCTTTTTGATCAGAAGATCTTCCATAGAGGGCAGCCCCGTCCGTTCGAGTATTTCCTTATTTGCGTACGCAGCCTTGAAATCCTTGAAAATGAATGGGGGAAAATTATGCTACAACATATGTGAAAAATCATCACAATGGTGAGAATCGTGACACCCATTTGCCCTACCCATACAGGTAAATAACCACAATGTCTACTGGGGTGAGTTCCTGGCGCACTGGCCGCTGTGGTCGGTGTACCTGGCGCACTTCTCGATGAACTGGTCCAACTACATCATCATGCAGTGGCTACCCACCTACATGGCGCGTAACCTGGGCGCCGAGAAGCATGACATCATGTTCACAGCCGTCCCCTACATCATGAACTCACTCGTCGGCGTAGGTGGGTCACCCGGGGGGGGGGGGGGGGTGAACTGGTGGAGTTAATTAGGCTCTCTTATCATCGGTTTAAGTTGGCTAGTTTGTTTTCTTTGAGTTTTTACCATATTTTAACAAAAGTAAAGAGATTATTGAAGATTTATACTGCCTATCATCGATAAGTCTGAATAGTCTTGTTTTCACCATTATATAGTTGGTCAATAGAAAGCCGGAGTCTACATTTTTACTGACCCAATGATTTCCTTTTACTGGACACGGTGGCTGAATCTGTAGAGTGCAGGCCTCCTCCCCGCATTCGAAATTTCGGGAGTTCAATTCCCGGTCGAGTCAAATCAATGACTTACAAAATGTATACTTGTTGCTTCCTAGCCAGGCACTCGGTATGATTAGGATAGCACAAGGACTGGTTGGCTCGGTGGCAGGATAATGTGACTGAGTGGGATATCAGGTCATGGTGATGATGGCCTGGTCTCTCAGTCGGAGAGCACTGTAAAATTGCCATGAGTGTGCAATGTCACAAGTCGGTACCTATCCTGATATGACCTCAGATGTAAAACTGCAAAAACCAACCAACCAACCAACCATATTTCCTTTTTAGATAAATATATTAGATTGTAATCTACTTTAATTTGAAAAGAAATGTTCCAATAATAAACCATTTAGCACCAACAATGTATTAGATATATATCACGTGTACGCCATTGTCCAAAGACTAACGCTGAAACCTGAGATATTCCAATGAATATACAAACCATTTAGCACCAACAATGCATTAGATATCACTTGTACCTCATTGTCGGAAAACTACTACTGAAAAGAGAAATATTCCAGTGAATAAACCATTTACCAACACCGCCACCAGTGACACCAGGAACCCGGGTGTATTTATTTGCATTGCGCATGCTGCTTGCAGTGGCCGGTCACGTGGCCGACGCGCTGGTGGCCCAGAAGTGGTCGGTGCTGTCCGTGCGGCGCCTCATGACGAGCGTCGGGCTACTCGGGCCGGGCCTCTTCCTGCTCTTCTTCTCCGCCGTCAACAACCTGCTCCTTGCCATTATGTAAGTGCACGCTCTGGGGCTTAGGGCGCAGTAGGTGTCCAGGGATGGAAAGGTCTCCGCCATTTAGCTGATTTCCCCGATTTAAACAAAAATCCTAGATTAATACCTTTGATCCACAATATATTTATTTACTCCACACATTGCTAAATATATCCCCATAAAAAGAGTTGATTTCTGCAAAACTCACTGAGTCTCGCCATTATGTAAGTGCACACTCGGGGTTATTGAGTGCAGTTGGTGTACAGGAATGAAAAGGTCTCCGCCATTTCGCTGATTTCCCCGATCAAAAAGAAATCCTAGATTAATACCTTTGTTCTGCACTATATTTTCTCCAAGCATTACCAAATATATCGACCAGACATGATGGCCGAATGAGTTGAGCCTCCTTCTCCCGTTTTGGTAGATTGTATGATACAAACCCCGGACGAGTCAAACCAATGACTTAAAAAATTATACTTATCGCTTCCTAGCCAAGTGCTCGGGATTATTACGATTGGGCAAATATTGGTTGGATCAGTGTCAGCATAATGAGTGGGATATGAGGTCATGGTGCTGGTGGCCTGGTCTCCCAATGGGGCAGCACTATAAAGTTGCCATGAGTGCACATTGTCACAAGTCGGTACCTATCCTGATATGACCTTCGATGTTGCCATGACATAAAACTCCAACAACCAACCAACCGTTGATCCACAATATATTTTCTTATTATATGCATTATCTTTTTTTGTTAGGGACGACTTACATCTCTAAATACGTGGGTGTACCCACATTTACTGTTGATTGCAGATTTGTGTCGGTGTCCATGGGCTTAAGCGCATGCAACTCATCTGGGCACTTAAGCAACCACGCCGACATAGCACCAAACCACGCGGGCATCACATTTGCCATTTCTAACACATTGGTAAGTTTATTTGATATTTTTCTGGGTTCTTTTGGTTCTCTTCAAGCTAAATTCATTATTTTAGACTGAAGTAAATCAGGGATGAGAGATAGCGTTTTTGCGATAGTGCTGCACCACTGGAAGATCTGGCCGCTGGCACCATGGCCCGATATCCCACTCAGTCACATTATTCTAAAACTGGGCTAACCAGTCACTACCAATTCCGAGAACCAGTCTAGGTAGCAAGAAGTATCAATTTTGTGAGTCATTGGTTTGATTCAGCTGGGCTTTGAACCCACGACCCCCCGCACTGGAAGCCAGCCAGCGACACTTTCCCAGAATGTCGGGTGGTCAGGTGATTTAAACAAAATTGATTTGGTTCAAGAAATTTCGGGGGAATGTTTTTTTTAATTTGATCTTATTTGGTCCGAGAAATCTATTATGCAATTGACAAAACTGAGCGTTTATGTTGCTAGGGCGTAAAAACCTGAAACAACCAGCAACAAACCCCACGTGCTCCTTTGCCTGCTGCCAACAAACCAAGTTATCCAGCGTACAAATTATTTGCCCAGCAAATTCGGAAAGGTGTATCAGTCTGGTAGTATTGCTATAGACTGGGGGCCCTATGGTACTGGGATGGCTCACTCCCTATCTCTCCCATGTGATGTAAATTTTGCGGTGCCACCTTGTGGTGGGTTTGATCGACCCAGCTGCTGGTTGGTGTTTCACATGTAAACACATACGGTTATATCATGCATGAGGCGGGTAAGCGTGAATACACATCAATATCGGATTGCTATGAACAGGCACACATCATCGTCGTCCTCGTCGCCATCGTCACACAGCTTTCACATTCATATATACATTTGTGCATATATTGTGGCATCTGTTTAGCCGGGGGAACAGCCAGCGCACCAAGTGGTGGGTTTGATCATTTTGATTACACAGTACAGGTTGAGTGAGCTGTCTTGGTATTATAGGGTCTTTGTACAAACATAGACACTAATAAAGTCTGTACTAGACTACTAAATGACTGAAACATACAATCCTCCAAGCATTGTTTATCCCATCATTACTAACAACCTACTTACTCAAACTACTTCATGTAGTCAAAAAACACACCTGAGGTATTAACCTTTTAAGCATAACCCTATAAGCTAGCCACACTCTATCTAACAGAATAAACAAACCATTCTACTAACACTCACTCCATCTCAAAATGTTACCTCCAACAACATGATAGTTTTGCAATTCACAACATAGTAGGCATACAAACCTATGAAGGAAAACTATGCACCTAACCACTCCGTAATGTAAAGGTCTAATCAATACACATGTATGTATCAAGTGTGTAGGAATACAACATATAACTGCTATTTTTGTATGTGAATTGTCAAACTATACCATATGTAAGTCTTTGAATGTTTGATATTGTTATTTCAGCTGATTTGGGCTAGCTGCATATATGGTAAATAACTGTATTGTCACATGGCTGGAAGACCAGTGCCACGGCGCTGACAAAAGACTTTATTCAATGAATAAACTATATTTACAACAACAACAAAAAACAAAAAAAACTGTCATTGAAATTTGGTCGGACAGATATTTATTTTTTGACATTTTCATGAAAATTGCTATTTTAAAAAGGGATAGGCGGGATTCAATATTGATACGGTGATGCCAAGGTAACAAGTATGTTTTTGGAGATTTTTTTACCGGACGCAGTGACCAAATTTGTAGAGTGCAGGCTTCTATGTGGAAAGTCGAGTTTGAATCCCGGTCAAGTCAAACTTATGACTTACAAAATTGATACTTGTTGCTACCTAGCTGGGCGGGCGCTTGGCATTTACTAGGATAGGGCAAGGACCAGTTAGCTCAGTATCAGGATAATGTGATTTGAGTGGAATATTGGGTCGCGGTGCAGGCGGCCTGATCTCCCAGTGGAGCAAAACTATGAAGTGAATCTGAACTGCAGGGTCCGTACGGGGCCTGGAAAGTCTTAAAAAGTCATGAACTTCATTTTCCCCATTTCAAGGCCTTGAAAAACTTTGAATTTAACCTATTTGCCTTGAAATCGATTAAACTGCTCTCCCCTACCCCCCCCCCCCCCTCCTCCCCCACCCCACTGATCTAAATTAGGCTGAAATCGACATTCGGCATAAGATAATCCAACATAGCTACACACAATAAAATGCCACTACTCGCCTGAATTCCTATCAAAAACAGATTTGAAATAGCCTTAAATTCTATATCTTTACATGTGTACGGACCCTGGAACCGTCACAAGTCGGTGCTTGTCCTGATATGACAATATATGTTGCTAGGACGTAAAACCCTAAACAAACTTGTGTGTGTTGTATCGCTCTTTGTGTTGTTGCTTGTTGCTTGTTGCCTAATGGTGCATGTTTCTGTGTCCAGGCCACCATTCCGGGCATCACGTGCGGGCCCCTGACGGCCGAGCTGGTGACGCAGTCGCACGGCCGCTGGTTCCCCGTTTTCATCATTGCGGCCGGCGTGAACTTTGTGGGCGCAGTCATCTACCTGAGTCAGAGCGCCGCCAGCCAGGTTTTGTAGTGCCTGTCGTCCTCGCCAGGGGGGACAATGCGCGCAATGCTTGACACCAGGTGGCACCACGAGGGCTCTTCGCCCCGCGCGAGCTGCTGGATCTGCCAAAACGAGAATTACAATTGAACTGAGTCCAGGGGGCGCTGTCAGTTGACGGCGGCGGCCAAATACGCTGAGGGTTTCTGCAGAGTCCCACAGGTGGCCGTCGTAAGGGTGGGTGGGTTTAGAAGGTGCGAGAAAAGTAACAAGTCTGTGATCTCTTTATTATATCTTTAGTTAAATTTTTTATTACTTTTTTAATTAAAAAACACACACAAAAAGATGAACTACCTGAAGGAATGAACTGGTCTTTTTTCTACATGTATGACTGGTTCTTCTTTTTCCCTCCCTCCCTCCCTCCCTCCCTCCCTCCCTCCCTCCCTCCCTCCCTCCCTCCCTCCCTCCCTCCCTCCCTCCCCCTCCCTCCCTCCCTCCCTCCCTCCCTCCCTCCCTCCCTCCTCACTCTCTTCGTCCTTCCCAATTCCCACTCCTTCCTGGTCCTCTTTCCCCCCATCCCACTCCTCTTCCCTTGAAGACGGAAGCAAGTTAGTGTATGATCGTCTGTGGATTTATAAATGCTGGTTACTGGAGGGTTTCTTGGTGGGCTTAAAATATAGAACGAAGATATTATTTTCATTTAGAATTTTTAATTTGCTAGAGTGAAGTGACACATTATATTCTTGTATCTTGGGATGCTGCATGGTTATACAGTATTAGCAATAGGATACTTGTGGGTTAAACGCGACTAGGTGCTGCCCGACCAGGCACCACCCAGACCGACTTTGCTCCTTTCAAGTAGTGGTGACACAATCATTCCCAACGGGTCCACTTCACAACACCTGCAGCTGTCGAGACTTGTGTTATGGCTCTGACAAACAATTATACAATGTGCGGTTCTATATATAACAAGAATTTTTTTTTCTCTAGGCATATAGAAAAAAAGGTTCATTTCTGGTCGCCTGCTATTTTTTAGTGGAAAAGAAGATAATATTGGCCGAACAGTAATATTACACTATCTCGAGTGGCCTGCAGTTAGGTGCTACTGTTTAGTCAAACAAGTACTCGGGCAGTCTTAGGTAGGGTCTTGCAGTAGTACTGTTCCTCACTAACCCCTGTGATCAGCGAATTCCTGCCGTGTGCGGACAATTTCTCGATGTATTCTCTTTGCTTCATTTGATTGTCCCTCCGACGACAGTTATTCGTCGAAGACAGGTGCAGATGTGCCTACCCATAGAACTTTTGCGTATTTTGTACCCATTTTTACCCGTAGTACACCAATACGCAAAATAAAAATGTTGTACGCCAACAAAAATATAGCATAAGTACATACATTAAAAAAAAAAAAAAAAAGAAGGAAATTGCACAGCTTTTTTTTTTTTTATACAAAGTACACAATTAAATTACTTTAAAAAAAACCCCAAAAAAACCCCACAATTTTGTTCACTAGAGTATACTCAAATAGGAAATTGTGGGTAGGCGTGTTTGCAGAGACTACTGTGCTAGCGATATTGTACGCGTACATTCACTACTAAACTCAAATCACATGAGAGTACGATAGGAGTAAGATTAATACCTAGGACGAACAAACTTGGCGGATTAATCTCACTGAAGTACTTCATAAACGTGGACGGTGTCTTTCTGCCCGAGTTTTAGATCACGTGGTGAACATTCATCTGCCAAATCAATGCGTTCTCGGTAGTAATTTTATACGTTTTCATAATTGGAAGTTGATTCTATATTTATCATATATCCATAGATACTGGCCATACTAACAAATCTAGCATAATTTTTTAAGTGTGGAAGTGTTCGTTATAGACCCAATTACTTTCTGTCTTTAAAAAAAAAAAGGGGAATGAATTACCTTGTTTTTGTCACTTCTTTTAACCATGTGATACAAACAGGCTATCACATACGATGTGATTCTACTGTACGGGCTGTCACACAATTGGGCGCTCCCGTTGTATCCCAATTTGATCAATACCTATCGATGTGATAAATATCATTATCGAGATCCTCTAGATCATATATGGCGTGCATTCTGTGCTATTATTATATTAGTTGAAGGCATGAGCTTGTAAATAAGCGCGACATGGAGGCCAGTAATACTGTACACACGTTAAAGTAATGCTCAGTGAACAATGATTACCAAATGGCCGTCTATGCTTTTCAAGGTGTCACCCTACTAACTCCACCAGTAACTTGGATCACCCACACAGGCTAGAAAGCTGCTTTCAGATCAACTGGGAAGATTTGGGTAATTACTTCTGCTTTGGCTACCCATCATCGTTACCGGGCTGTTGCACTATTGTCACTCAAACTGCCAATCATGTCTTATTTTTAGGCAACATCTCTTTTATTCATGAATATGGCCTTTACTGCCACTGACACGGCGTGCAAATCAAACAATTCATTGCTACGCCTCCTGACGACAACACTGTATTCCTTATATGACTTTAGATGTTGCTGGCACGTAAAACAACAAACACAAACAACCTGCAAGATTTTGTCAAATACACACATTTAATTAGTACTGGCAAAGCAACCTAAATGCAAGCAACAGCAACAGTGACAATGGCGACAACCAAGATCAGAAGTAGTGGTAAAACTAATTGGTGCAGACAGAGCGAAAGTGGGTTTAAGACATCCTTTAAGAACTATCTCGTGCTAAATATCCTCATCACCAAATACCCCTCTAGGCGATTTCTGTAAATAAGGGAAGGATGTGTAAGATATGTATTTGATTGAAGATGAGCTAGTTGTGCTCTACATTTAACAAGAGCATACATCATATGTTCCGTTCGCTTCGTAGTTAGCCACAAGATCTGCGATATGCACCGTCCTCTAATAGCCTCAGGCTTACACCGCCTACTCCTGAGAGGCTCTTTTTGCAGGCTGCTCCATCCTTTGATGTATCTTATTTCAGGCCATGTGACACTATTTCACAAATACAGAACTAATTTAGTATATTTGCCCACAAAGAACGCCTCAAAATAGCACAACTCCCTATGTTTCTAATTCTAGTTCACATTAGAATGCCCTAATGCAGCATACGCCTTGAAGCCGGCTGCAACTGCTTACTAATCGATGTCAGTGGATAAATCAGATGGCGATGGTGGTCAGCTCCTCGAATGTCCATCATCCACGCTGTTGCTGTTAAGTGTGGGGTAGAATGTCGGGGGGGAGGGGGGGGGTTGTCAGGACAAAGTTTTACGTTCTGATGATATATAAGATGGTGTTGTAACTTCTGCTTGCACATCGTACATAGACACAGACTTGAAATAATTCCACCATGTGTATCTAATGATTTATAGGCACTTGGATAATGCCTTGACATCATAAAGTGTGGGAACAGGATGTCATCCGCGCTTGCTCTATGCATACAATGTATGGGAACATGATGCTGTCTGCTTACTGTGTGCATACAGTGTGTGGGAACAGGATGCCATCTGCTCTTACTGTGTGCATACAGTGTATGGGAACAGTGTCATGTGCTTACTGTGTGCATGGTGTGTGGGAACAGGGCATCATCTTTGCTTACTGTGTGCATACAGTGTGGGAACAGGATACCATCTGTTGCTCACTGTGTGCATACACCTTATGGGAACAGAATGTCTTCTGTGCTTACTGTGTGCATACAGTGTGTGGGAACAGGGGGGTCATCTGTGCTTACTGCGCATACAGTGTGTGGGAACAAGGGGGGGGGTCATCTGTGCTTACTGTGTGCATACCATGTGTTGGAACAGGGCATCATCTGCTTACTGTGTGCATACAGTGTGTGGGAACGGTGCCATCTGCTTACTGTGTGCATACATGTAGGGAAAGGATGTGATCTTTGCTTACAGTGTGCATACAGTGTGGGAATTGGATGTCATCTGTGCTTACTGTGCATACAGTGTGGGAACAGTATGTCATCTGTGCTTACTGGGTTCCTACAGTGTGGGAACAGGTTGTCATATGTGCTTACTATACATACAGTGTGTGGGAACAGGATGCAATCTGTGCTTACTGTGTGCATACATTGTACGGGAACATGGCATCATCTGCTTACTATGTGCATACATTATGTGGGAACAGGATGTCATGTTCTTACTGTGTGCATACAGTGTGTGGGAACAGGCATCGACTGCTTACTCTGTGCATACATTATGTGGGAACAGGATGTCATATGTGCTTACTGTGTGTGGGAACAGGGCATCATCTGCTTACCGTGTGCATACATTATGTGGGAACAGGATGTCATCTGTGCTTACTGTGTGCATACCATGTGTGTGAACAGTGCATCATCTGCTTACTGCATGCATAGAGTGTGTGGGAATGGTATGTCATCTGTACATACTGTGTGAATACAGTGTGTGGGAACAGGATGCTAATTCTGAACCAGTCTGTGTTGACTGCCTCGGGTGCACACTACGCTGGTTCTTGCCGCATGTAAGCTGGAGAAACTAATATTATATTTTACTTCTTTCTTTTTTAGGGGGTGAGTATAGCTTTATTCTTTATCAAGCACCACCAAAATGACCAAATGCATCTATTGTTCATGGGGCTATACTGACAGTACTGTGTAGCACTTCTATGATATACCAGTGATGCTATTTTTTAATAGTGTGTGGATGATGTGCAAACCATTGAATCTTTGAGCCCGCCATCCGGGTATCGAAGAGTCTGAGCTGTTGAGAGGAACGCGTGTTCTAAGGCATGATTGACGTTGTTGGATGTGTTCGGTCCTGATGTTGCTCTTGTTGGTGTGTAATGTGTGTAAAGGTGGCACCTGCTTTTGTGGATAGTTCTATTAATAATTATCTGACCAATATTGCAAAAGAAAGCACCCATGTGACAATACTGTGTTGGTTGCAAAGCTAATGTCGCTCTGTTTGTTGGAACTCTTTTATTTTTGGCTGAGTTTGTTCGTGCAATGAAGCTTTGTCACTGACCCATTGAGAACTTTGGTTTTAGTGATTGCGGATGGGTTTCTAAAAACAAAAACTATAAGTTAATTATAATCCTATAGTGGGATGACTGGTTTTAAAGACGATGTATGCTCACTAGAGGTGAATCCACTTCTCCAGTTGTCACCCTACTAAATCCACCAGTAACTTCGATCACCCTTGCTGGTTAGTAAGCTGCTTTCAGACTTTCTTGTCTAAAATAACCTATTGTTGAAATGAAGGGATTGTTGAAATTCAGTGTTATCGCTTTGATGTTTCTTACCGAGGGAAAGGACTCAAAGCTACCATTCTTATGAAATGTCATTAGCAACCAAAACGCAAAGATAGACATTTTAGGGAGGGATGTAGGGGTGTGGGTGGGTGTATATTTATCAATCTGAGGGGTGGTACTGACAACTTGGTTTGGCGGTTGGTGGGTTATTTTGCGACACGTTGCATGTTGTAATATAGTGTATGTTCTGTACATAAGACCTGCGTGTTCTTGGTAGCAGTGGGTGGGTGGGGGTCCGGTGTTAGGAACCGAGTGGGGTGAATGCATGTGATACTGAAGAGAAGCACTATTTTATGAGCAACATTACAAATCCGATGTACGGTGGAGCTCTTGGTTATGAGTAGTGCCAGTTTACCCACAGACTCGGTGGGGTGGGGGTGGGGGTGGGTCCTGCTGCTGCATCTCCCCTTCACACATACACACACACGCGCGCGCGCGCGCACACGCGCGCGCACACACACACACACACATACAAACGCGTCACCCGCAAAAATCTCACCCCACCTGAGATACACACACACACACACACACACACACACACACACACACACACACACACACACACACACACACGCACACGCACACGCACACGCACATACAAACGCGTCACCCGCAAACATCCCACCCCACCTGAGAGACACACACACAAACACACACTCCAAACACTCCTGGGGCCTCCAGTCTCCGGCATCTGCTGGCTACCACTTACACGTAGACTAAATTACTTGCCCGTATCCTCATTTGTATTACAGCTTAAAACATTTGCAAATGGATTTCAGCTGACAAGTATGTATTTTTCTATCATATCGCGCAATATTGACGATTCTACTGCGAACCATATATAGGAGTGGGCCGTGGTGTCAATGCCGCTGTCGTAAATGGGAGTGTATATGAAGGTACTTTTTTTAATGGCTATATTCCACTAAATAGCCCGATAACAAAGTATCTCAGATGCCAACTATAATAACAGTTCGTCGGCCGTATATGGCTAAATAAAATGACACAGTCACACACAAATATGTACTACATTACGGTGATATAAAAACGTTACAAGCCCCCCAAAGGGAATCTAAATAAGTGTAAACTTACATATCAAATTAAATCGGATGAATATTTCAAATATATCATCGATATTTTAGAGTTATCAGTTTTGGACAAAAATATCCTTGTTGCAAAAGTGGGTGTCAATTTTATTAGTGAAACCTCTTTCCATAATGTACTCGATTATCGACACATAAAAGTTTCTTCTCTGCTCGGTGTTCGTTGTTCACATTTATTTAGCCACTGTCTGAAGGTCGTTATGGTTCTGAGTTAAAGAAGGGTGTTTTTTTTTTATAGTGTTTTTTTTTGTTTTTTTCCCCCGCAGCAATACTTAGGAAGTCTGCTGTATTTGGAGATCTTTTGACGTCCAATAGCCGATGATAGGACAAATCAATGTGTTCTAAGAGGCGTCGTTAAATATAAGAAGCTTCACTTTTTCTTTATATTTGAAGATGGGTCTTTTGTTGATAGTAGTATTTTGGGGTGTATTTTTCGCATCAATAGTTGCGAAGTCTACTATATTTGAACCAATTTGCTATTAAATATTCGTTTAATTATCTCCTTTCTGCATTGCATTGCTTATTTGAATTAATGACAGATTAGCCTAGATGATTATCATTGAGGTTGAGGCCGTCACCTATATTACTTACTGTAAGTCTCCCAATATCGCATCCGGTTACCTGCATTTATGCACCCCTTCCAAGAACATCTTTTATAATCAATAAAAGCTACGATTTAGACATCACTTAAAGTTGCATAGTCCAATGGTTCTGTTAAAAAAAGATAACTATAGTAGGTTGATCTGTATAATCTGGCATACTTTACTTCGAAGTAACATTTTTTGTATGGATTTAATCTCTTGAGTTTATACGTTCTGCATTTGAAAAGTAACGGTCTGTGATCGATATGTATTTGAACAAGGTATTAGCTTCTTAAGCCATGTGAACAACGTTAGGCCGACTTAGATAAGTCAAACTAGTGGTGCGTTCACACGTACCGAGTTTTGAAAGTGCTGCGTTCACACACGCATTTTAAACCGGTGTTGCAGTTTCAACGCCCAGTCAGTTTCCATAGCCGGTATAGACTCAAACTCAAGGCATTGTCAATGGTCGTGAGCAATCTTCATACACAAAATACAGCAAAAGTGAAATATCTCTAAAACTACACCACCTATTAACAAATCGGTTGGTACACATATAGAAAACATCTTTACCAAAAAGTCTATTAAATTTATAAGGTTAGGGTTCTTGATTAGTATTAATTTTGAATAAAACTAAGGTTTTGCACTGCGCATACCGTCAAACTCAAGGCATTGTCAATGGTCGCTAGCAATCTTCATACAGAAAATACAGGAAAAGTGATATATCTCTAAAACCACACCACCTAGAAACAAATCGCTTTGTACACATGTAGAAAACATCTTTACCAAAAACATTATATTAAATTTATAAGGTTAGTGACGATGATGTTAGATTTTGACGCATGCGCATGAAACTGACTGGGCGCTAAAACTGCGACACTAGCTCAGATCGACCACCAGTTTGTTGTTTTACATCCTAGCAACATCTAAGGTCACATCAGGATGGGTGCCAACTTGTGACAGTTCGCACTCCTGGTGACCTTATAGTGCTGCCCCACTGGGATACCAGGGCACCAGCACCATGAACTGATATCACACTCAGTCACATTATCCAGACACTGAACCAACCATTCTTTGCCCTATCCTAATAATGCCGAGAGCCAGGATAGGAAGCGACAAGTATCAATTTTTATGTCATTGGCTTGACTCGAATATGAATATGAATTTGCAGTTTAATGTATAATATATATTGTTAAAACACTTATCTATAGGCCTATATCCTATCCTACTACTTTTGTAGTAAACAAATTGATGAAATCATGTCAAATTGAGAGCATTGGATGTCAGGGGCGTAGCTAGACCTTTAACGATGTGTACTCCTAATTTCGTCAGGGGGTTTAGGGGGGCCGCTTAAGCTTAAGCTGGCGGATTTTACACATTTTAGACTTGAGTTTTCGACACTCCGGACTACTACATGCCATCTGGACTACTACATGCCTCTCTCTCTCTTTTTATTATTTTTTAATTTTTGTTGTTGACAAAACGATGTGGACGTTTTGGTGTACACGCGTACGCCTAGCTACGCCCCTGGGTGTGTTTTTTGTGTTTACAAAAAAAACTTATCTCCCATTTCATCAACTCTACTTCAATATAAATAAACAATGATACTGAAACCAGGAGCTTCATCTCTGTTTTGCAGTTAATTCATACTGAAGCAGTCTTTGCTCCGATTTAGACATGGTTGTCATTTACCCTTAATGAGGATAGGGATGCATTTTTGATCTATTCTAGGCCTACCTCCTTATTTGACTAAATTTCTGCCAAATATTTAGGTTGTTCTCGGGTTTTACGCTCTCAATTGCTAAACCTACAAATACTGACTGATTTTAGATGTATTCATTCAAATTAATTTTAAAGCCTGGTGATTCGCCACAAATTCTACTTAAGACCATCATGTCATGCTATACAATTGTCCCCTTGGCACCACCTTTGTAAAATTGTTTTGTTTAAACTAATGCCGGAATATCTGTTGCTATGCTTGAACTTCATAATTGCTGGTCGGTCTTCCAGTGGGGCAGCACAATAAAGTCGCCATGAGTGGGCATTGTCACAAGTCAGAACCAGTCCTAATATGAAGTTAGATGTTGATAGGACGCAAAACCCCAACAAACAGTCATGGTTTGTACATATCGTGATTTAGATTCAAGATTTACACCTGTCTGGAACCCCAGTGCTACGGGCAGCAGAGCCGGTGTCGGCATACTAACACCACAACAACAGTAGATAAAAGATTCACCGCTGGGTTCAGCGGTGAACCACGAGCCTATGTAAAGGCTGGCGAAAATGTGTATCACAGTTGATGGCCTTGGATTGGCGCTCCTACCATTCCTACTTTATCTTGATTAAAATCCATTAGCCACAATCCAAGTGTATATGTTTCCCCTCAACATATACACTCCAGATTGTTCAAATGACATAATATCAAGACATGTTTACACAAAATCAATTTGCAATGATAGAGTTCATAAAATAAATCCTCCATGTTTTAATTAACTGTTTGTACCACCTGACTACCTCGGCCGATCAAAATGTACCACGTGACTACATCAGCCAATCAAAATGACCTAGACTGGACTCTCAAAATGGCTGACATGTGGATATGTCGATCCAGATTTTAAACTTCATGCATCTATGAATATAATTAACTAAACAACTCAAAAGTTTAGGGTAAATACATCCAGGTAGGTGAAGAATATATGTTGCTTCTTTGATTGTGGATTTAGGTTCTCATTTCATTTCCCCATTTTTTCTCCAGCTTTAATATAGGGTTGGTTTTCACCCCTGTACTGTCTGTATTACGGGATGAATCTTTTATCTAAACAACAGAGGCCTGGGTTCATGGGTGGCTTCGGTGCTAAGTCCGGGGGGATGGCATACGTTATCAGTGTTCTGTGAGTGGGAAGGGGGACCCCACTGAGGCCAGCTACACATCCGCCTTGGGTTTCTTGGCGGCGGGTTCCTTATCACAAGATTCCTTAGAGTAGTGTACTGCTTCAGCATACATTGTGGTCATGATCCTCCTGACATATACATTCCATACAACCTCCTCTGAGGACATGTGTGTACACTGGCAGTAGTCGGGGTCGTCATGGTAGTATTGACAGTACTCCCTGGTGCCGACGCGGTGTGGAGAGCCAGTGTGATGACCATGGTAATGCCTATGTTCTCACCGAGAGCAGTGCACCTGTGACAGGGTGCCATTGTCCCAATGGCAATCTCTGCTTACGAAGTCATGGTTATGCAATGCAGCCGAGGTGAGACGGCATGAGGGAGCCGGCATGGGCGACCTGAAGCATGTGTGGGCAAGACACCGCCGATCGGTGTCCTGGCAGCCGCTGCTGTGGGTCAGAGGCATGGGTGGTATGGGTGACACTCCTGGCAAGGCCCCGCACTGCTCTGAGCCGGCAGATGTGGCCGTTAGCGCCGTGGTGGCTTCCACTAGGGCTTTACCTTGTCGGGTGACACAATCTTCCATTCGGGCCCACCGCTCCTGTATTATTGCAATCGTAGGTTGCATTTGGAGTATGAAGTCAGTTTGCTGGACTGTATGAGTGCCTTCCGCTTGGGTCTGGATGTGGGTGATTTTTTAGGTGTGCATGCTGGTGCGACCTGGTTTAGGGTGCCCTCGCCATCTTGGTCACAGCTGACAGTCCAGCTCACGGCTTGGGGGTGAGCACCTCGCCTGTCTATGTACTGTAACTTATCTCACTATGGTCGATCTCTTGAGGCCTTGCATTGTGTGAACTTGGATGAGTTCCGGAGTGCCATTAACTGAGAGTGCCGTGGGAGTGGGTGTCATAGTTTCATGGGTGGAGACGGTTTTGGTGTGTTCCTTCCTGGAGGAGCTAGGCCGAATGAGGTTAGAGGGGGAGGGGGAGGTCATAGGGCTTAGTGTCAAGGGTTTCCATCAGGTGGTGTGGCGGCTCCCCTCTCCGAATCAGCCACAATTGGAAATTATGAGCCAATGCTTCACATTGGGCACCAGAGGTCCGTTGGCTCAGGGTTGTGAGAAGGCGGGAAGGAGAGAATGACTGCTCCGCAGCAAATATGGTGGTGAAAAGTGGAGAAGGGTCCACAGCGACGAAAGGATGAAAAACGAGTTCCCACTGGGTAATATCGAGCATACCCTTGCAGGATGAGTTTCCCATTCATTAAGTAGTGATATTGTGTGATTTAAACAGAAATCAATATAGATCAATTTCAAATATACTTCAAACAATTTAATCTGTGCAAAAGATACATAAATATGTGATAATGTCTGAACAAACAACAACAACAACAACATAGTCAAATAATATTTTACTACACTGCTAGCTCTGTGGAGGTCTAGCCTGGTCCCCTGGCATTTATTTGCTCATGCAGAGCATAGGAGTTTTCATCTATTATCGCTCAGTTTCCAACCTGGTCCCCTAGCCTTTGTACCGGAAACAAGTTTAAACGAGCTCAAACGAGTTCAACCATGGCTGGTTGGGTCACACCGTGGCTGGTTGGGTGGCTCCGTAGAGCGCTGAATATGCTTATGGAAAAGTGGACACCGAAACATTAAGCGGGCTGCTGATATTTATATCCACATAATAAATAATATATTACATAAATTATGCACACCTATATTATTCATTCTATTTCAATTCAAAATTAGGCTAAAATTGAAATTGTCAAAGCTTTCATTCATAAAAATACAATCCCAATCGACACAAACTTGAATTTCTTTTTGACATCCAGGGTTTCCTGTTTATATTATCTGATCAAACGTCACATATAAACAGGACATTCACTGAGCTTGTATAGTTAGTTACTCAGATTACGCCGTTCACTAGCCGCATTGTATTGATAAACATCAATAGTGTAACATTGTATTCACATAGGTGTCAGATTCAATCCAACCATTCAATGATTTATTCCAAAATGAAACAATATGGGTCATGCCTTCTGTTCAGAGCGGTAACCCAACAATAGTTCATCTGAGAGAGTGAGTAATAATAGCTCAACTCAGAGCTAGACTAATAATAGTTCAGCATAATAACGTCCAGAGGTGACACTATAATAGTGCTGATTAATCAGTTTAGGCCTGGGGGCATTTAAGGCATCACCTTGGAAACCCCTTTAGGTAGAAGCAACGGTTCCACCACTTTAAAAACGGGCTAACAGAACCTGTATAACCACATATATTCACAACTTGTGATGTTCTATTGATGCGCGAAAAGGAAGAAAGCAAGGCGGGGGTGGAAATAAGGCGTTTTATTTTACGCCTCAACAGAGTATACAGAGGAACAGCTTAAGGGGAGCAATACAAATAATGACAACAGAGGAGATAAGAGGCTCATGAGGAGCAATGCAAAGGCAAGCAATAAACAGGGGGCTCATAAGGAGCAAGAGGAGATAAGGGCTCATGAGGAGCAGGGAAATGTAGGGGGTAATGATAAAGTTCAAGCAGAGTCAGTGTCTGAGGGTGGTCAGTGAGGGGGTGCCGAGGAGCCCTCCACCAAAGAGTAGGAGAGGGCTCTGACTGGGCGTCGCTTCGATCGGTGATCTCTGGGGGGTTGTCGGTGGTCGTGACGGTCGGCGGCTGTGGTATCGGCAGAGGGTTCCTCGTGAGGCTGGGCTGGGCTGTGGCTGGGCTGCGCCGGAGAGGGCCCCCCGGGCCGGCCGGGGGGGCCGGCAGATCAAAAATCCGCCGAGGCGGCCGGGGTCTGTGCTCCCCGGGGCGGTGCTTGAGGTGGCGGGGGGGGGGGGGTGCGCTCCCCCGGCGACGTGTGCCCGAGGTGATGGGGTGGGCGGTGGGCTGTAAGCCATCCGAGGCCGACGGGGCGTGATCTGTCGGAGGGCAGCCTCGGCGCCCGAGGGCTGGTCCCGAGGCGCCGGGGAGGGACCCGGGGCCGAGCTCGGGGAGGCGCGCCCCGGCGTGCCCGCGGCGGTCGTCCGGGGTCCCTTCCGCGGTGCTTGAGGCGGCGGGGGAGGGCGCGCCCCCACGGGGGCGTGTGCCCGAGGTGCTGGGATGGGCGGTGTGCTGTAAGCCGTCCGCCGCCTCGGGGTGGGCGGTGGGGTCCCCTCGGGCGCAGCGGTGGGCGCCCGAGGTGCTGGGGCGGTCGGCGTGGTGTAGGCGGCTTGTCGCCTCGGCGCAGGCGAGGGGCTCTCCGGTGGCCCTCGGGGTCCCCCCGATTCGAGGGCGTCCAAGCGGGCCTCAAGATGGAGGAGAGCCTGGAGAATCGCCGTTGTCCCGGTGCCCGAGGCGGGGTCGCCGTTGTGCCGACGGAGACGCTGGGGCCGAGGAGGGTGAGGCGCCTCCCGGCTCGCCCGAGGAGGGTCCCGGCGTGGCCAGTGCGCTCGGCCGGGAGCTGTGGCGGCCCGTGCCCTTTCCGTGTCTGGGCATCCTGGAGCGGTCCGAGGGGATGCAGCGGTCCGAGGTGAAGAGATGCCAAAAGAAAAATGGAGTAGAGCTGGAGGCGGCAGGAGGGCGAGTGCCTGAGGGAGGCCGGCGGGCGGCCTTATAAGGGGAGGGGGACGGGCGACAGCAGGTGAGGTGTGAATGCTGCCGGCCCGGGGGAGGGCGAGAGGCGGTGAGCAGCGGGCGTCGGGTGAGGCGCGAATGCTGCGCGACAGGGGGGCGGGGGAGGGAGCGGCGCGCGGCGGCGTCGGGTGAGGTGTCAGCGCAGCGGGACAGCCCGGGGCGGGGGAGGGTCTCTTCCTTTCCTCGCATCAAACGTAATGCTTCGCATTACGACCAATGCTTCTGTTTGTGATTCAGAAAGAGATGCATTAGAAAATCTAAATATATTCGGATGTTTGGTGAACTCATTGTGCTTTCATGCTAAACAGTCTGTGGAAACCTGACATACAAAATTATTGGTAGACTGGGAAAGTTCCAAAGTGGTTGTCATTGGACTACTTTTTTTAACTAGTCCTATCCGTAGTGACATTACTTATTTAGGGCCTAATTTTGTTTGAGTTAAATTGGTCCATTGGGGCAAATAACTAGAAGTTGTGAGTCATGAAAATGGATGAAACTCTTACCATTTCGTTAAGTATAATGATGTAGAACCTGCTCATACATAACAATACCACTATGTACATATATGCCGATGCATATTTCCTTATGCACTAATTTTCTCCATCGTGTATGTATCGATCTTTACTATTCACATCTACCTCTGCAATGCTCTGTGCAAGGGAGAGTGTGAACAAATTAATGAAAATTGAAAGCTTGCTATATCTTAGCTGTATATTTTCAAATTAAAATGATCATCTGGGAGTCAGTTTCGACTTAATGTAATGTGAACTGGCTAGTAGTACTATTCATTAACTTAGTATTGGATCACACAAATTTCACAATTATTGTTATTAATAATGGTTTTTTTTTGGTACATTAGTTGTTCAAGCAGGGAAAATTTCAGTCACAGACGACTGGTCTTCCTCATTCCACTGCTCCTTGCCCTATCCTAATAATGCCGAGGCCTGGCTAAGAAGCGACAAGTATAAATTTTTAAGTCACTGGTTTGACTCGACCAGGATTCGAACCAACGATCCCATGATCTACCAACACGGGAGACGGACTCTCTAACTCATTTGGCCATCCCGTCTGGTTAGACGGGATGGCCGAATGTTAAGGGTGTCTTGTGATATTAATATGTTCGCTATACCATCATAACAAAATATATAGGCAGCTCGAAGTAACTTTGATGAGAAATGGCTAAGACAATGTTTTAGAGATGTTCAATATGAAAACACTCGGACAATTAACTTTCCCCTTCAACATGGACTTCCTGTGAATTCAACGCCAAGTTATGACTGAGTTTTAATACCACAGCCACCTATTCACATAAACGACTGACCTAATTTAGGAGATCAAATGGTGTGAACTTATGTATCTTGTTTTGTTCTCTATTATGCAAGTACCACATGAATCAGAGAACAACTAGGATGTAATGCACTGCACGAACAATATTGCTTCAAAAATGGAAGAAACTTCCCATTTAGAATGGAGTTACCTTGAGTTTTATGTTAATGGAAAAATAGCGGGTATTATTTTGGTTGTTGATATAGATCTGCTATAGCTTTGGCTATGACTAGCACAAACTGCCAGCCTAAAGGTAAGATTCCATATGCGCTGTATCCGGCATGCGAATGCGGCATATACTGATGCGATATTCTGTCTTTCTTTCTTTCTGTCTTTCTTTCTTTCTTTCTTTCTACAAATTTGTGAAAGAAAGTCAACGTTCCTGTTGTTTGCTATGGCAAATGGGATAGTATTCGCATTCGCATTTGCACCGATCGGTCCATGGGTCGATCCATTTGCCGCATTCGCATTCGCATTCGCAATCGCATTCGGACATATGGAAGCACTACTGTGCCGTTACATGCTTTTCCTTTTTTTGTCACATTCGCATTTGCATACCGTATACCACATATATGGAATGTGAGCTTAATACTAGATGCTTTGCTTATGAAAATATGTTGCTTTCATCAGATTCTGTAACTATAAATAGGTCATCCAGAATATAAAGCGAACTAAATGAAAGGTATGCCACTCAGACTGTTAGTGTTATCATATTTACCTGACAAGTAGAACTGATTTTGTGAATATCCATTGCATAAGCAATGCCGTTTTGTCATTAAAGTAATGCTCTCCATATATGGCATGTATACCAGAGCTTACATCTTCTGGATGCATTACCGGGCGCGGTAGCCTAATGGGTAGAGCGCGGGCCTCGTGTGCGGAAGGTCGGTTACCGGTCGAGTCAAACCAATGACTTTAAAATTGATAATTGTGACTTCCTAGCCTGGCGTTCAGCATTAATAGTATAGGTCAAGGACTGGTTAGCTCAGTGTCAGGATAATGTGACTGAGTGGGATATCGGATCATGGTGCTGGTGGCCTAGTCTCCCAGTGGTGCAGCACTATGAAGTCACCATGAGTGTGAACTGTCACAAGTCAGTACCCGTCCTGATATGACCTTAGATGTTGCCAGGACTTAAAACTCCAACAACCAACCAACCAATCTCCATGCATTTCTCATGCATCTACCCTTTTCCGTTAATTAATTGGATATTTTCTTATGTATTTCATATGCATTCAATCGTTCTAATTAATTAATCAGGATGCCTAACCATGATCTATATATATACTATATATCCAGTGCGTCCAACTTCTGCAATTAATTTGCCAAGCTATTCATTATTATTTCCATACGTCCAGTATATCCAATTAAGTAGTGTAGCTATACATTATGTGTCCCGTGCATAAAATGTATGCAATTAAGTTGCTAAGCAATTCATTATATAATATAGGGACCTACACGTGAAGCCCGAATGGGTAAGACCTGAAATAACCAATGATTCATACTTGTTCCTACCTAGCCTAGCAGTCTGCATTGCTGGGATATAGCAACGACTGGTTTTATCAGCATCAGGGTAATGTGACTGAATAGGGTATCGGGTGTCAAGTCGGTACGTTCTGTCAAGTCGGTACTTGTTCTGATATGACATTAGATGTTACTAAGCCATAATCTCCAAAAACAATCTCTTTTTACATCTCGTTCTGATATGACGCTAAATGTTACTAAGCCATAATCTCCAAAAACTATCTCTTTTTACATCTCGTTCTGATATGACGCTAAATGTTACTAAGCCATAATCTCCAAAAACAATCTCTTTTTACATCTCGTTCTGATATGACGCTAAATGTTACTAAGCCATAATCTCCAAAAACAACCTCTTTTTATGTCTCTCTGTATCAATTCAATTAAACACTTTATTTCAGACTCAACATTATAGGAGTTACATAAAGTGGTCCAAAGTGGGTACATATAAGAATAAATGTGAATAACATAGAAGTAATAGTATGAGCACTACAATAGTAACAACACCACTATCAAACTGGAGGCTGACATATGCCTACAGTAGTTTGTACCAATGCCTCCATATGCACATCTATAGTGATGTATATATTATCTACATCTATATATGTGTATATAAGTATATGCATAAATAGTTATATGTATGTAGTTACAGGTATGTGCATATATAGAACTTTATATTATATATATATAGTAAATCACTTTTAAGCAAAAAAATTAAAATAAAAATATTTTAAAATTCGCCACCACCTAAAATTTTTTTTTCTTGAAAACAATGATGCGTGGTCAGATTCCACCCGACGTACGTAAAAGTGGTGAATTGTGGCTAGACTCCGAGCGACGGAAAGAACAGTGCTGAAGCGCGGCTCCAAAACCGCCGACATATGCCTAAGCGATGACGCGCGCCGTAATAGTAGACAAGAGTGTTAAAATTAAAGAACTCATGGCCTAATGCCTTGTTGAATATAGCAGTTCAAGTATAACAGTTCATTATCTGAGATAAAAATGGAGAATTGTTCCCTGACGACCATTTCTTGTCTTTGCCGTGCTTACTTGACACGGCCAAAAGGCGAGCCCTGGACTTTTGTTCACCAAGTGGTTCTTATAATAGTCACCGCACGCGTACTATTATAGAACATTGACACACTTCTAACTACCAGTCGGTCGTGTGTGCGCGTGTGTGTTTCCTTCCCCATCGCTAACTGCGGGACATCTGAGCAAGAGAGCGAAAAGCAAAGGAAGAAAAAGGAAAAAGAACATGCAGGGATGCTAAGTAGTTCACTGTGAAGACACCCACAAAGGAGTTGGCCTTCAACTGTGAGGCGGCGCTTTTCAGCCTGTGTTGGCCGTTGTTTGCTGGGCACGGCCGAGTCGGGGAGGAGGCCGGAGACTGACGCGGCGCCGCCCGGGGGGGAATGCCTGAAGGCGCTGTCACATTCGGAGTCGGGAGCGTTGCGGGTAGCGGCTACGTCAAACGCGCCTCGCCGCATCGCTAGGCTACGTACGCTACGTACCATCGCGCCAGTGCGCAACGCCGGCGAGGACACTTGATGCATACGCCGCCAGTACGCTTCCATAATCGTCCGGCTAAATGTTTGTGCAAGCTCAGAAAACGCGACTATGAGGGTATGCCCATACGTCAAAAACTGTCCAGCACGCTCCATACGCTCCCTACGCTCGCATCTACCATACGCTCTTCATACGCTCTCATACCTCACACCCAAGTGGCACCTCATGGCATACTTAGCGTTTTCACTACACACCCGCCTTACGCCGTAATGTACAGCCCTTAAAGGCGAAAGAGTGGGTGCGAAGCTACGCGTCGGATGGCTATCCGCTGTCCATGGGAGAAGTGCGGGACACTTGATGTGTGCCAGTGCTCCAAAGTGGCTACATGTTGTCTGCACATGAGCAAGTCCATACTAACCAGCACCAATTTTGGTTAGTCGACGTCGCCACGAGAGAGTGTGGGTTTGACCTAGATATGTATAGACTGAGTCGTATTGTTTTGGAACGGTCAAAACTTCTGCTGGGCAGTGAAAACCTCAAAATAAATGATGAAAAAAATATTTGTGCACAGCTAGCGGTTTCATAGACCAAATTATATAATATGCGCTTTTGATCGACCGGAAAATCAACAAACTCAGGTCTCGACTGCACATGCGCGTGACGTGCTTAAGCCGCTTCAAGTAAAGCGCTACCGTTCACATTAGGAAGTTGGGCCGACTTAAGCTACCTCGCGACGCAGTTTACATGAGGCGAACTAGTTGAGGCGAATCAGCCCTAATCCGCCTAAGCGTCGCATCCACACGGCGAATGTGAGGCGAACTAGACAAGGCGAACTAGTTGAGGTGACTTAACACCCGTGTGTGAACACGGCTTTAATCTTACTACCACTTGGTTGATTGATAAAGTATCGCCAATCTCTCTCTCACATCCACACACGCACACACACATCTCATCTCATCTAAACCAGAGAGCGTGTATATAAATAGATGAGAGGGACAACTCCCATACTAGAGCATGTAACATCTGCCGACTGTGGCGCTCCAAGTGGTGGTTGTTGAACAGCTTAAAGGGAGGAGATATTCATCGCCGGGAAAACAAACGAACTCAGAATAGTTCAGATGTGTGCCACAGGGGTGGTACATGCTTAGTACTGAACTTTTCCACTTGGTGGTGTGCAGGAGAGTGACCTAGATTGTTGTGCCATTGGCTGGTTGAGTGGAGAGAAGGGAGGGTAATACTGAGGTATTTTCAATCTTCTTTAGAGTAGTGCAATGAGGAAATATATTTGCATAATATAAAATATATGTTAGTACAATTACATTGCATAATTCGATGAGAAACAGATATAGATGAAAAACGTTTTTTTGTTGATGAATGTAAAAAAGGTTCTGCTGTGGATGGGGTTTGAACCCACACCACCAAACAACTTCAGATGACAAGTCCAACACTCTAACCACTAGGCCACAGAGACCACACATAATTAGTAGTCTCACTTCAGGCTATTTGTGTATAGGACGTCACATATAAAAGGTATGCATGTATGTATGTATGTATGTATGTATGTATGAATGTATGTATGTATGTATGTATGTATGTATGTATGCATGCGTGCGTGCGTGCATGTATGTGCGTGCATGCGTGCATATGCAGGCACGTACGTACGTACGTATGTACGCACACACGCACGCACGTGTGTGTGTGTGTGCGTGCTAGCAACATCTAAGGTCATATCAGGACATGTACCGACTTGTGACAGTGCGCACTCATGGCAACTTTATCGTGCTGCCCCACTGGAATACCAGGCCATCAGCACCATGACCTGATATCCCACTCAGTCACATTATCCTGACACTGAGCCAACCAGTCCTTGTCCTATCCTAATAATGCCAAGCGCCAGACTAGGAAGCAACAAGTATCAATATTAAAGTCATTGGTTTGACTCGACCAGGATTCAAACTCACAACCCCACGATCTACCAACACGGGAGACGGACGCTCTAACTCGAACACATGTGCGTGCGTGCATACATACGTACGTACGTACGTACCTACCTACATACATGCATGCATGCATGCATGCATGCATACATGCATACATGCATACATGCATACATACATACATACATACATACGTACATACGTACATACATACATACATACATACATGCATACATACATACATACATACATACATACATACATACATACATACATACATACATACATACATACATACATACATACATACATACATACATACATACATACATACATACATACATACATACATACATACATACATACATACATACATACATACATACATACATACATACATACATACATACATACATACATACATACATACCTTTTATATGTGACGTCCTATACACAAATAGCCTGAAGTGAGACTACTAATTATGTGTGGTCTCTGTGGCCTAGTGGTTAGAGTGTTGGACTTGTAATCTGAAGTTGTTTGGTGATGTGGGTTCAAACCCCATCCACAGCAGAACCTTTTTTACATTCATCAACAAAAAAATGTTTTTCATCTATATCTGTTTCTCATTGAATTATGCAATGTAATTGTACTAACATATATTTTACATTACACAAATATATTTCCTGATTGAACTACTCTAAAGAAGATTGAAAATACCCCAGTTTTACTCTCCCTTATCTCCACTCACCCAGCCATTTTTAAAACAACAGCTGCCAGCTATTCCCAGCCTCAGAACTGACCCACTTCTGGTGGTGAAGTGGGTCCCCTACTCTCCCCACACATACTTGGTTCATTTAAACATAAAAACTAAACAAAGTTGTGCTTGGAGAGCATTTGTCAGAGTACGCGCAGTCTCCCAGCGAGCTATAGCTGGTCCCTTTAAGCATATGGGCAAACCTCAAGGCATTTTCAATGGCAGTGAGCAATCTTCATACAGAAAACGTTAAATATCTCTAAAACTACAAAACCTAGAAATAAACTGATTGGAATACACATAGAAAACATGTTTACCAACAAGATTATATTAAATTGATATGGTTAGGCTTCTGGATTTCTATTAATTTTGAATAAAACTGACGTTTTTCACTACGCTTACGGCAAACTCAAGGCATTGTCAATGGCCTTGGCTTGAGCAGTCTTCGTAGAGAAAAAGTGAAATATCTCTAAAACTACACCACATAGAAACAAACCGCTTGGAAGACATATAGAAAACATGTTTACCAAAAGAATTATATTAAATTGATAAGGTTAGGCTTCTGGATTTCTATTAATTTTGAATAAAAACAAATGTTTTGCATTGAGCGTACCGGCAAACTCAAGGCTTGTTCAACAATAACCGCCAGGAACGCCACTGTAGCCTGTGTTACCGTTTGTTGTCCCTCTCATCTGTTTATATACACGCTCTCTGTCTAAACTCACACAGCATCGCAATATCCGAACGTCATCACCTAGCCTACATTCTTCTTTTGAGGAAGACAAGTGCAGTTACAAAGAGAGTTCACTTACAAAGAGAGTTCACTCCCACCCTGCTTAGAAGCCAAGAGCCATGAAAACCCTAGCCTCCTGGCACCGTGGTCATCACCGCCACTGCCGCCCTGTCCGACGGGTCCCCGCGCCTCCAGGCACCATGATCGTCACCTTCACTGCCCCCCCTGTCCGGCAGGTCCCCGCGCCTCCTGTCAACGTGATCGTCACCTTCACTGCCCCCCGGTTCAACGGGTCCCTGTGATCACCACCGCTGCCCTGTCCGACGGGTCCCCGTGCCTGCTGTCACCTTCACCGCCGCCCTGTCAGACGGGTCCCCGGCCCTCATCAAAGGAAGCAGCTCGGCAGCTGTAGGGTACGTAGAATACATATCTCGGGGTGCTTGCGGCGTCCGTGTGCTTTTATATAGCATGACTCGCAGTCGCAGTCGTGGGGCAGATCATATATATGCACTGCATTAAAGTTGCATGGTCCGATGGCACTTGAATTTTTGTCTTATTTTTGAGATAAATATATCAAATTGATCGTTACAAGCTACTAATCATTAGTCCGGAGTGATTTTGATTAAAGATGATTAGTTTTGAAGTAATATGAGTTGAAAGAACCAAAAATAATTTCGACAAGCTTGTCAAAAGTCCTGTGGCTATGACCCAGATGGTCATCTCGCGGTAACCACGTGATGTGAGATGACCTGGAACCTTACAGGACTGTAGGTAGGTATTCCTGGTTGGGGTTGCCCTTCTGGGACTGGATTAGTGCCATAGGCCCATGGCACTAGGGTTTTTAACAAAATATAATGTGTGTCTGTTGTCTGCTTGTGTCTGTCTATGTATGTCTGTATGTATCTGTGTGTGTGTATTTCTGTGTTTCTCTGTATGTGTGGGTATGTATGTATGTATGTATGTATGTATGTATGTATGTATGTACATATGTACGTACGTACGTATGAATGTATGTATGTATGTATGTATGTGTGTGTATGTATGTGTGTGTGTCTGCCTCTATCTGTGTGTGTCTGTCTATGTGTCTCTGTGTGTGTCTCTCTCTGCAAAGTCAGGTCGGGTGTATGTGTGTCTGTGTATGTCAGGTGTGTGCATGTCTGTGTGTTTCTGTGTCTGTGTGTGCTGTATACATGGTATATGCATGTCTGTCTGTGTGTGTCTATCTATGTGTGTCTGTGTGTGTGTATATCTGTGGGTATGTATGTGTGTGGCTGCCTCTGTCTGTGTGTGTATGTGCGTCTGTGTGTATATCTGTGGGTATGTATGTGTGTGGCTGCCTCTGTCTGTGTGTGTCTGTGGGTGTCTCTCTCTGTGCAAAGTCAGGTCGGGTGTATGTGTGTCTGTGTATGTATGTGTGTGTATGGGTATGTATGTGTGTGTATGTCTGTATGTGTGTGTGTCTGTATGTGTGTGCGTGTATGTGTGTGTCTGCCTCTGTCTGTGTGTGGCTGTCTATGTGTCTGTGTGTGTGTGTCTGTCTCTGCAAAGTCATGTCGGGTGTATGTGTCTCTGTGTATGTCGGGTGTGTGCATGTATGTGTTTGTGTGTCTGTGTGTGCTGTCTATGCATGTCTGTCTGTGTGTGTCTATCTGTGTGTCTGTCTGTGTGTATATATATGGGTGGTAATGTATGTGTGTATGCATGTGTGTATGTTAGTGTGTGTCTATGTATATGTGTGTGTATGTCTATGTGTGTATGTCTATGTGTGTATGTCTCTGCATGTCTGTCTGTGTGTGTCTGTCTGGGGGTGTCTGTGTGTGTGTGTGTGTGGCTCTCTCTCTGCAAAGTCAGGTTGGGTGTATGTGTGTCTGTGTATGTCGGGTGTGTGCATTTCTGTGTATGTGTGTGCTGTCTGTGCATGTCTGTCTGTGTGTGCCTATCTATGGGTGTCTGTCTGTGTGTGTATGTCTGTATGTGTATGTCTGTCTCTGTGTCTCTGTAAAGTCAGGTCAGGAAACACACAGACACATCCACCTCATATCCCCTTCCCCTCTATGACCCTGCACAGCAGGCCTACTTGGTTGGGGGGGCTAATGGGGTCATGAGATTGGCCTAATTGGTTAATGGCCTTCCTGCATAATGGGTGTTTCAAACTGAGTCTTCAAAGGGGTGAGGTTATAAACTCACTGGTTCTTCTGTATATACTGTCCCAAATCATTAGCTAATACACCAATATCTAAGTTGGATATATAGCATCAAATGTAAGTAGTTGTTTTAATTTTGACAAAATTATATTTCATCGGACCATGCAACTTTAAGCAAGGTCGAGTGTCACACCTAAAAATATATATTCAGAACATAAATTTATATAATTTATGAGTCCCACCCTCCCCCAATAAAAAAACACAACAGGGTGATAGCGGCAATGCGCGAGTAAACACCTGCGCTATCAGCTAGAGTAAAAAAACGGCAAAATAAATGTCTCAGACTTTAAAAAACGGATAAACACTGCTCACGGAGGAACATTGGAAGTAAGAGAACATAAGGATATCAGTTTCAGGACTAATCTGGGATGAAAAGCATTGGATATCACTTAATGTGCTGGTGTTGTTGTTGGGTGAGTGAGTGATATTACCAGTAGATTGTGAGAGTGACTATAGACTACAGCCAAACATCTGGGCCCGTATGCAGGTGTCGGTGTTACGCATCCAAAACGCGTTTAGCGCGGGATTTCCGGTTTAGCGGGAGGATTTCCAGTTTAGTGGGAAAAATTCCGTATGCAGGAGGCGGTGTTACGCTAAACGCGCGCGTTTACGCTAAACGCGTTTCATAGCAGGTTTACGCCGGTGTTAGGATGGACTTGTTTATATATCGGCGGTACGTTGCGAGGCGTAATTTGCGAAGAGAGCGCATTATGCGTGATCGGACGCATCCCTTCGAAAAGTTTGACGATGTAGAGCTGTTCAAAAAATTCCGATTTCGTCGCCACGACATATTGGCCCTAACCGACTCAGTTTCACAGCATATAGAGCTGGCAAACTGATTTGGAGCTGTTCCACCACTCTTGCAGGTAGGCAGAGATGCATGTTGGTTACAATTTTATAAGTCATTTGTTATATGTCACTTGTGTTTGGTTTGCTATTGTCGATATGCCTCATTGATGACCACACGATATGCCTCATTGATGACCACACTATGTGACACAGCAGCTTGGAATGGGCATTGCTTGTTGTATGTGACATGTACAGTAACGATCACTTTATCCATGCGCTACGGCGTAGGCTCAGACTGACTTACGTAGACACCGATGCACAAATAATTTCGGTATGAGGGCAAAATTGGCAAACCCCTATCCATATAAAATCAAAATGCAGCACTGGAAAGAGGTTGGGACTGGAAAGAGGTTGCCACGGCATTTGACATGAGACCAATAGTATCGGAATAGTTTGACTATTAAGTAAGTTATGGCCTTTTCCACCTATGACATTGATCATTGTTGATATCATAAATTTGTGCTGATATAAGTGACTAAAATCTTATGTGAAACACCTTTTTACATTGCGCATTACACTTACACTCTATGAACATCGTACTTACCTAAGAACATCTTACGTACCGCTCATTTTTTTTTTCTTATCAACTTACTGGAACTACTATTTTCCACATTTCTAATAGGTTATGATCGCCCTGCGCTTCTACGCGAGTTCCAGCTTCCAGGATGTGTGTGGGGAATTGATAGGTGTCGATCAATCAACCGTATTGCGCACTATTCCACGCGTAACGGAAGCACTACTCCGTCTACTACCCCAAAGTGTCACGCTTCCCACCCAGGAGGCAGCTGACCGCTCGAAGATAAAAATCTTCAACACACATGGCTTCCCAAATGTGTTCGGATGCATCGACGGCACGCAGATCCGCATACAGGCCCCCTCGGAGTATGAACACGAATTTGTTAACCGCAAAAATTATCACTCACTCAATGTCCAGGTAAATTTGACTATACATATATTTTTCCTATACTCAATACTAGCATTGTCAGTTCCAGTACATTTATGCCCACTCACCATCAGCTGATAATTGTCATTGTGTAATTTTAACTCGTGGCCCTACATGCTACGAACGCCTAGTGACGCTGTGGCATTACAGATGCTCAATCATACTAATTGATGTCCTGCATTAGTACTTTGCTAGACTAGCCTTAATGTCCTTTCACTACAAACCTTCATCTATTGCACGTCTCTCTTCTATGCTGTGAAAGCACATCCATATAGAAACAATCGCAATACACACATTCTTCCAATCATAACATTCACTCTGTTTAATTTTTTTCATGGATATTTTCCCTTTTTCTGTCAGGTGATTTGTGATGCGGACGTATGCTTCATCGATTGTATCGTAAAGTGGCCTGGCAGCGTCCACGATGCACGCATTCTACGGGAATCCTATCTTTACGAGGCATTCGAGAGCGACCATAAACCGGTGAACGGCATCCTGCTTGGTGATAGTGGTTACATGCTGCGCGATTGGCTCTTCACGCCTTTTCTCCATCCTAACTCACCACAGCAGCAAGCCTACAATAATCATCACAAGGCAGCTAGGTCTCTTGTTGAACGCTCAATAGGAGTACTGAAAAGACGCTGGCACTGTCTGCGTAGGCTTCGATTGGAACCGGCAAAAGCGTGCAACAACAAAGCCCGCCAGCTTAACCTGGATGACCCGACCGATTCTGAGTCGGATAATGAAGATGAGGCACACGGGGACGCAGCTATCGAAGCCGACCGGCCGCTAAACTATCGACAATCTGAGCGCGTCCGTTCGCAGGTAGGCAAAACTGCTCGCCAGCGAATGGTAAACTTTTTCTAAATGTGGCATGCAGCGCAAACAGGGGGAAACCGGTGGCAAGAAAATTGAGAAAACAGTGAATTTGTGAGGGAGTCTGTTTTATTGTACGATGTTGAAATATGGTATTATGTGTATTGCAACGGCCCAACCTCCCTCTCCAGCTTTGCTATTTCCAACAGTTCCCGTCTATATTTCGCTTCGAGCAGCATTGTCTTTGCCCGCAGGGCGCGTTGTTGCTCTTCAAGTATTCCCGCCTGGGCTGTCTGCGCCCCAAGCTGGGCTTCGAGCAGCGCAGTCTTTGCCGCATTTTTCGTGGCCCCAGTTTTCAACATAGCAAGCAAGGCTGCCTGCTCCTCTTTGTCGACTGACACGTTTCCCTGTGTCCTGCCACAGCAGCTGCCACGTCGGCGCGCCCGCCTTTCCCGGGCCGTGAGAGGGGTGGAAGGCACCTCATGACTGTCGGCGCCACTGCCAGCGGAGGGGCCGCCTGTAAATATAAGTTCATTTTACGAAATTGTCTATAAGATGTCGCCGATATTTCTCATCGCAACATACTTTACGGGTGCTTTATATGTACATCGACTACATTATGAATATATGCACAGTGTGTAACCGTGTTCTTTTTTAGTCGCGAAATGCGCATACACTCTGCGGGAAATGTGAAAGCTGACTTGTGATACCGTGCTACAGCACTTAGCACAACTGTGTTCAATATTACTATCAAAATGTGCTTACACTCTGCGGAAAATGTGAAAGGTGACTTGTGATACGGTGCTACAGCACTTAGCACAACTGTGTTCAATATTACTATCGAAATGTGCTTACACTCTGCGGAAAATGTGAAAGGTGACTAGTGTTACCGTGATTAAGCAGTTAGTACTACTGTGTTCAATATTACTATCTAAACGTCCATACACTCTGCGAAAAATGTGAAAGCTGACTTCTGTTACCGTGATTAACCACTTGTTACAACTGTGTTCTTTATTACTCTCTTTATTACTCTCGACACGCGCATACACTATGCGGAAAATGTGAAAGGTCAATTGTGTTACCGTGATTAACCACTTATAACTATTGTGTTCTTTATTACTCTCGACACGCGCATACACTATGCGGAAAATGTGAAAACTGACTTGTCTTATCGTGCTTAAGCACTTACCACTACTGTGTTCTTTATTACTCTCGAAATGCGCATATACTATGCGGAAAACGTGAACGGTCAATTGTGTTACCGTGATTAACCACTTATAACTATTGTGTTCTTTATTACTCTCGACACGCGCATACACTATGCGGAAAATGTGAAAACTGACTTGTCTTATCGTGCTTAAGCACTTACCACTACTGTGTTCTTTATTACTCTCGAAATGCGCATATACTATGCGGAAAACCTGAACGGTCAATTGTGTTACCGTGATTAACCACTTATAACTATTGTGTTCTTTATTACTCTCGACACGCGCATACACTATGCGGAAAATGTGAAAACTGACTTGTCTTATCGTGCTTAAGCACTTACCACTACTGTGTTCTTTATTACTCTCGAAATGCGCATATACTATGCGGAAAACGTGAAAGGTCAATTGTGTTACCGTGATTATCAACTTATAACTACTGTTTCTTTATTACTCTCGATTGTGTGTCAAGTAAAATGTTGACAACAAAACCAGCCCTTGAAAACAATTTGTGCTCTATTCTCATTTAGATAAAATACAAACCCTGATTATATTTACCTGATGGCACAAATAACGGTGTGGGCATGGATGTAGAGACAGGTGTTGTTGGCGTCTGCATCGACTGGACGAAATCTGGCTGGCTGAGCGTGAACGTTGTTACCGTTGTGTTGTCGGGCGCCTCTAGCTGCGTGTCAAAACCGATAACCTGCACATTGCTGGCGGTAGGCATAGTAGAGGGCCCTGCAAAAAGAATGTATGGCAATGTGAGATCGAACAAGTATTCATTACGTCAAGCGAATGGTGTATGGTTACCTGCCTTTTTTTGCGCGCTAACATGTGAGGCCATAAAGCCTATTGACCCTAGAAATTTGTTACTCATAAATGAAGTTCGCTAAAGTACAGGTTAAATTTGAACGTTTTTTTTTTGTGTGACTTGTATTCATCAAGCTAAAGATATGCTGTGCTCCAAATGAGACATTCACCAGTCACCTTTGTTACAAGTGGCCTGAGGAGCCTGGCCAACTAATTCGCATATACCAACACATATACAACTGTTTTCTGGATATACGGCAAGTGTACTCACTGGGAAAGCTAACCGGGCAGGGAGCTGGAATAGAGGGAATAGAGGGAAAGCGAATTAGGATACGACGTAAGAACATGACTATACAGCAAATATAGTTTTTAAGAATTTCAAGTTAGGAACAACGGATTACTGGAATAATATTTATCAGTTAAGAGTGTTCCTTTGCCAACAGGAATAGGTTACTTAAAATAAAGTGTAATAAAGGAAATCTTGTTATGTTATATATGTAAACTTACGCGTGACGCCTGTGTATAGATTCGACTCCAATCCTATTGTAGTAGGCTGCACTGACCTCTCAGGCAAGTAACCACATAGACAGGTAGGCGTGGGGAGTGTGTTGATATCAGGGAGCCTAGGTGGTGTAATGGTTAGCACACTGGCCCGGAATGCAAAGAGATGTGGGTTCGAGTCCCGCTCTAGGCGCAATATTTCCCATTTTCATCACCCCCACGACACTGGTTGCCGTGACCATGATCCTGTACAAGCTATGCGCTGTATGGTTGATGAACCTACCCTGTGTATGTATGTGTAAGTGCATTGCCTGTATATATGTAATTGTAAGCATTAAATGACCATTTAAAAGACTTACAATTCCAGGGGGACGAGTGTAGTAGGCTGCACTGACCTCTCAGGCAAGTAACCACATAGACAGGTAGGCGTGGGGAGTGTGTTGATATCAGGGAGCCTAGGTGGTGTAATGGTTAGCACACTGGCCCGGAATGCAAAGAGATGTGGGTTCGAGTCCCGCTCTAGGCGCAATATTTCCCATTTTCATCACCCCCATGACACTATTATCTTAGCGACGCTCTCCTCGTAGGGGGGTGCTGTGTCGGGAGGGCCACCTCCAGTCTCCATTGCCCTTCTTTGTCTGTTTAGGACCTCTGATTTCATCGCCTTCCACTTTTCTTTTATTTCTGTGCGGGAACGTTTGGCTATCCCACATGCATTGATGGCATTGACAACCGTGTCCCACGCCTTGTTCTTTTCGGGGAGTGTTACCTTACTGTTAAAGGATGAGAATAACATCACCCTGCCCAGCAATACCTCGTCCAGGAGGATTTGGATCTCCTGATCCGCGTAATTGGCCTTCCTCTGGCGCTTGGCCGGCATGGCAGAAACTTCTGAATGAGCCATCGTCGTAGGTGTATTCGTAGCTGTAGTACTATGGGTGATAGTTGTGTTTTTCTTATGTTTTTTCTTCCGTGTGTCTGTGTTGGGCTTTTAGCGGCGCTGCTTTGTAGTGGTTGTGTGTAGAGATCACGTAGCAGGTACAAGTAGTCCTTTGTACTTGTAGTAGAAGTATTAGTAGTATGCGTAGTAGAAGTGGTAGTCGAAGTTGTAGTAGTAGTATGCGTGTTAATTGTATCGGGAGAAGTTATAGAATTATTACGTGTGTTGCAGACAACTTACTCGTGTCACTCACACGGAAGTGCCGCTGGTGCCAGCAGAGAACATTTCGGGTACAGCGGTACCGCCGGTAACAATATACAGCGAAAAGCATACTAAACAACACTCGTGGACGTCAAACAACGCGTATGGGGTGCTTACCAAGTCGATTGTCGAACAAACAAAATACAAAATAAGTAAGATTTGGTCAACTAACTAATGATTTGGAGTCCGTAATAACCATCCGCCGTAAATGGGTCAAACCCAAACTCGCTACGAAGTAGGCCGCTGCTTGATCGGCGGCCATATTGTCAAATTCCGCTGCTCGCCAGGATCAGCGAAAAGGGGTTTCCCAAATCTATAAATAATTTCACGTTTAGCTAACACTGACCGTTTAGGCGCTCCTGCATACCACTTGACATATTTCGCCCGGTCGGTGTTAGCTATACGCGTTTAGCGGCTAACCTAAAACTCGCGTAATACCGTTTCCTGCATACGGCCCCTGAATGTTACATACTGAGTGATACATACCGAATGTCACATACCGAGTGTCACATATTGAGTGCCACATACTGATTGTCGGATACTGAGTGCCACATACTGAGTGTCACATAACAGGTGTCACATACTGAATGGCACATACCGAGTGCCACATACTGAGTGTCACATACCGATACTGAGTGCCACATACTGAGTGTCACATAACGGATGTCACATATACTGGGTGGCACATACCGAGTGTCAAACACTGAGTGTCACGTACCGATTGTCGGATACTGAGTGTCATGTCCGAGGGTCGCATGGTGGGTGTCGGGTACCGAGTGTCAGATGCCGATTGTCAGATACTGAGTGTCACATTGCCAGGTCCAGTTACTGAGTGTCACATTACCAATGGCAAACATCTGAGTGTTGCATACTGGGTGTTACATACCAAGTGTTACATATTGAGTGCAACATACCAATTGTCGGAGACTGAGTGTCACATACTCAGTGTCACATAACAGGTGTCACATACTGAATGGCACATACCGAGTGCCACATACTGAGTGTCACATACCGATTGTCAGATACGGAGTGTCACATCCGACTGTCACATAATGGGTGTCGGATACTGAGTGATACATACTGACTGTCAGTGCCGATTGTCAGATACTGAGTGTCACATTACAAATGACATCGGGAATGACACGTGAGTAAACACGTGCGTTATCGTGTGGCCAACGGCAAGGAAATTGAACTTTGAACCAACACCAGCAAATCTGAGTCGGGACTGCCCTCAAGTGAAGGTACCCACGGCACCCAATATCATTGTCATTCACTCATAGATCACGATCCATCTCAGCATGTCGCAGAGGCAGCAGGTTGACAAGGCCCGGACGCGTGGGAAGGCAGGATCACTGTCACAGTCGGAGGTGGCACAACCCTCCACAACTTCGCCAGCCCGGATTAATACTGCCAAAAATGTGGACTACCCAAGTACCAATGATGCCAATGATTCTATGCTGGCCCAGATGTTGGCCAGGATGGATCAACTTGATGCCAGTATGGAGGACAAACTATTGAATGTAGTGCATGTGGTTGATGATATACGCGACAGGGCCGCTGCTGACATGAACAGATTGACGGCCCTCCTAGAAACTAGCCGCCAGGAACAGCAGGCTGACAGACGATCCCTGTTGTTTGCTAAGCAGAGCCTGATGGTTGCTCGAGAATCAAACAAGCGGTTGGAGCACCGGCTCAATGAGCTCGAGAACCAATCTAAGTTGGGTAACATCAAGATAGATGGTAAGCCGGAACAGGATGCAGAAAATCTACACCAATATGTATATGATCTGGCTGCACATCTCGTTCCTGCAATGGCCCTTGAACGCCCGGCAATATTGTCAGTGTACAGGATCGGGAAACAGGTTGGGGGCCCCTGGGGCGCACCGACTGCGGATTCCCGACCGTCCTCGCCCAATTGTGATCGTTTTCAAAAACGCAAATGAAAGAAATGCCTTTTATTTTGCACGTTCTAAGCTTAAAAATAGTGAGCTGTATAAAGGTATCTACCTGAGTGATGATGTCACCCAACTAACCTGGAGAATGAGAGATGAATGTAGGTCGGTTGCGGCACTCGCCAGGTCAGCTGGTGCAGAGGTGCGGGTGCATGGAGATGGTGTCATCATTGATGGGCATAAATATAAGCACACTGAGCTCAACTCCCTTCCACCCAACTTCTCACTGGCTAAGGCAAAAACAATTAATCGGGATGGAGAGATTTATTTCCATTCAGAACACTCCTACCTATCCAATTTTGCCCGGTCTCCTATTTTACATGAAGGGGTTGCATACCCAACAGCAGAACATATATGTTCTGCTGTTGGGTATGCAACATATATGTTTCAGACAATCAAGTGCAAAATGGCTGATGACAGAGACCGGGTTGAACAGATTGCCCTGGTGTCAACAGCTTTGGAGGCCAAGCGCATAGCAGACCAGCTCACGGAGTCACCGGAGTGGCGTGCTAAACGTGATGAAGTGCTTGCATTGGTTGTAAACAAGAAATTTGATCAGAATCCACACCTGGCAGGGTATTTGATTGAGACGGGAGACATGCCATTAAATAAGGCCACTTCCAATTCATACTACGGGATCGGAGCTACGCTACATAGTCGTAAGGTACGGGATAAATCATACAAGGGACTTAACAAGCTGGGTATGGCATTGGCTGTTAAGCGCAAGAGCCTTAGAGTCTCCCGTCAGTCTGAAGGCTGATCCAATATATGCAGACTTACTCTGGAACTACACCCCAATCTGACTCCTAGATTGACTGTTTTGGCAGAACATGTTCTCCCATATCCTCTTGTGTTTTCAAGATGATACTAGTAAAGTTCAGAGGCACTAATCAAAGCTGAGACACCATGTTGGGATATGATAGTACAGCAACATGAGTATGTGATGCCAGTATCATGTGTGCTTTTTGTGCTTCAGACAGCGAAGGAAGACAATGGTGTTCATGACTATGAGCATAGATTTACCTACTCTTGCCTTCGACACATACTGCCTAGGCCGTCCTGATCTTTCGCTGTGTTCTGGCTTCCTTGTCGACTGTTCCTTGTATGACTGTGAGTGTGGGTGTATTTCTTTGAGCTTAGGTGTTCAAGATTATACGACTAGAACCCACCTAGGCCTTAGGCACATATTACTTGTGCCGTCCTGACCTTCTTTATGGTTCCTTGTGTAACTATGGATATATGTGTATCCCATTAAGTGTTCATGGTTATGAATATGAGCATAAGCTTGCCTGGTCAGGCATTGGAAGTTCACTGCATTCGGCATCCTGAACTTGGACTGTATTGGCTTCCTTGTCAACTATGAGTGTAGGTGTACCCCTTTGGGTTTAGCTCTTCATCCTAATATTGGACTACATACTAGCTTCATTATCAACTGTTCATATCAAATTGTTCATGATTATGTATATGGGCTTATCTAGTCCTGCCTTAGACACATACTGTCTATGCCACCCTGATCTTGCACTGTGTTCTGACTTCCTTGTCAACTGTTCTTTGTGTAATTGAATGTGGGTATATTCCTTGAGCTTGGGTGTTCATGATTATAAGAATAGGCCTACCTAGTCCTGCCTTAGGCACATATTGCTTATGGTGTCCTGACCTTAGACTGGGTTCTTGCTTGCTTCCCAATGGTTCCTTGTATAGCCATGAATGTATATGTATCACATTGTATGTTCATGGCTGTGAGCATTGGCTTACGGAGTCCTACCTTAGAAACACTGCATATACCATACTAATCTTAGACTATGTGTTAGCTTCCTTGTCAACTGTTCCTCGTATAACTATGAATGTAGGTGTATCCCTTTAAGTTTAAGTATTCATTATTATTGGTATGGGCTTAGCTATTCCTGCCTTAGAAACACACTGCATATACCATCCTGGTCTTGGATTATATGTTAGCTCACTGGTCTACTGTTCCTTGTATAACTATGAATATAGGTCCATCCCTTTGAGCTTAGGTGCTCATGATTATAAGAATAGGCCTACCTAGTCCTGCCTTAGGCACATATTACTTATGCCGTCCCGACCTTAGACTACATTCTCATGATTGTTGCCAATGGTCCCTTGTATAACTCTGGGTATCCCATTAAATGTCCAGTGTTCATGGTTATGAGCATAGGTATACCTAGTCCTGCATTGGAGATTCAGTGCATACTCTGACCTGAACTTAGACTGTATTGGTTTCCTTATCAACTGTTCCTCGTATAACTATGAGAGTAGGTGTACCCCTTTAAGTTTAAGTATTCATGATTTTGTATATAGGACTACCTAGTCCTGCCTCAGAAACACTCCATATACTATTCCGATATTGGACTACATACTAGCTTCCTTATCAACTGTGTTCATATCAAAGTGTTCATGATTATGTGTATGGGCTTACCTAGTCCTGCCTTAGACAGATACTGCATGTGTCATATTTTTGATAGTTGTTTTGTGTGTGATGTGGTTGGGGTTTATGTGTATGTGTATAGATGCCCAGTAAGTCCATCACTAAACTTGTTATAGCTCCATATTGTTTCCCTTCCATCTCTCCTCTAGCACCTCATAAAAGTTAGGGCATTGAAATCAACTAATCCATGGATTTATAACCCAGGCAGTACCTTACACTAAATTGCATGACATATAGTTGACACCCTGCTACCCATTGCAATCTTCTTGCTAACCAATACCCAGAACCTACAGAGACACATGATAATATACAAACTGAATACTCTAGCTAACCCCTCTAAAATCATAAGAGGGCAACTACTGGTGCCAAAGTCATCTAGGCACATCTCAGCTTAAATAAGCTATTTATCTTCACAGAAACATTTTTGAAGATTTTATTTGTGTTCTTTTTTGTGTGTTAAAGAAAATTGATATATATATATATATATAGATTGTTTTATTATTTTGTTCATATAACTTTTAAAGGTTAATAGAATGACTGGGACAATGCGGGGGGGACCTGGGTACCGGGGGACAGTGTGCAGAGGATATGAGCATGGGACAAGTGGCTGGGCAGGCTTCCTCTGAACGAACTGAAGGGTCTGCCAGGTTTCAAAATAGCACACCTAAATGTACGTAGTCTCACACATAAAATAGAGCAATTAAGAATTGATCTGCCAGGATCGGGACTTGATATTTTCACAGTATCAGAAACATGGCCTTATAGAAAAAAAACTAACTTCAATAACAAACTACACCTTCCTTAGGTATGATCGAAAAGCAAAACATCTAAATGGGCAAGCCAAAGCTGGAGGTGGACTAGGAATTTACTGCCGAAATTCTCTACAAGTAGATTCTAATAGATATGCAGATAACAATATTTCAAATGCTGTGCTGGAACTACAATGGGTGCTTGTAACAAGGCCTTATTCAAAGAAGATCCTAATTGGAAATGTGTACAGACCACCAGATGGAAGTGTTAAACAGGCCTTCGAGGAATTGAGCATTATGATGAGTGAAATAGATGACATAGACAAGTATGAGACCCTACTGATAGGCGACTTCAATGCAGACTGTAGTGCTAAGAGAAAGCTACCAGCCATAATCATAAATCAATTTGCTTCAGAACATGAGCTCCAACATCTGATAGATAAACCGACTAGGTCAACTAGAACTACTGCAACCACAATCGATTTAGCCTTTACTAACATCAAGTATTGCACTCAAGCAGGAGTCCTTAACTACAATGTCAGTGACCATAAGCCAGTCTATATTATCAAAAAGAAACCCAGAAACAACCTAAAAACCACCACATACTGCGGAAGGACATATAGAAACTTTTCAACTGATGCACTTAGGACAATCTTGCAGAGTTATAACCCCACTACAATATTTGAAGAACAGGATCCCAACAAATGTTGGGATATTTTAGAAGATATGATCAACCAGGCAGCAGATATACTTTGTCCGATGACGGAACTAAAAATAAGAGAGAACACGGCTGTTTACATCACCAATGAACTGATAGAACTACTAAAGGACAGAGATTATTTTAAGCAAAAGGCTGACCTAACCAAAGACCCAGGAGACCAGTTTATAGCAAAATGCTTAACAAGTAAAGCCAGAACAGAGGTGAGGAAAGCGAAATCTATGTACTACATTGATCAAGCCATAAAGCACAACCAGAATCCTAAGAAATTCTGGTATGAACTAAGTCAAATTCAACCAGAAGCCAAACCACAGATAAACAGCATAGTAGACGACAGCACAGGTGAGCGAGTACCTGATGGTCATTTAGCTGAAGTAATAAACAACTATTTTGTAGACATTGGGGCAAACCTCGCCAAGAAATTCAAACAAAAAACCAAGTATCCACAAAATTATCACCCAGTCGCAAATCAACATGAATACAATCTTGAGAAAACAACAAGAAAAGAAGTACTCACCAAGATTGAGGAACTTTCATCATATAAATCATCTGGTATGATGAATATAATTTCAGCCTTCTTTAAGACTGCCATTAGCATCCTAATAAATGAATTTACACATCTCTACAACCTTGTCATTGAAACAGGTATATTCCCAGATAAATGGAAAATAGCTACTGTCACACCAATACCAAAGATAAGTAATCCTAAATCATGCAATGAACTGCGACCAATATCAATACTGCCCCTCCCTGGCAAAGTCATCGAACAAATAATCCATGATCAAATATAAACCTTCTTGGAAGACACCAACTACCTTGCCAAACAGCAAAATGGCTTCAGAAAAGATAAATCAACCACAATAGCCCTAGCCACTTTATTAGATGAACTGCTGACTAATATGGATAGAGGAGATCTGACAATAACTGTTTTTTTTGATTTCAAGAAAGCTTTTGACACAATAGACCATGACATTTTACTGTGGAAAATTGAAAGGGCAGGACTTGGTCCTAAATCTTGTACATTTATAGCCAACTATCTATCAAATAGACAACAAGTTACAAAAATAAATGGCACTAAGTCAATGGAGAAATCAATTACAACTGGAGTACCCCAGGGTTCCACGCTTGGGCCACTATTCTTCCTCATATTCATTAATGACTTGCCCTTGGTAACAAATGAGGCCATGTTCACACTGTTTGCTGATGATGCGGCCCTCACAGTCCATAGCCCAAACATTGCATCTGCAGCAGAGGTAGTTGAGGATGTACTAGCTAAGGTTAACATCTGGTGTAAGGAAAATAAACTGACAATTAATGCAAAGAAATCTGAATACATAATTTTTTAAACCAAAGTAAAAAAATCCAGAGCACAACCTATCAATTTACATTTGGGTGATGCAGTATTGAATGAGGTAGAATCATACAAATATTTAGGGACCACACTCGATTCTACACTAAATGGTAATCGACAACTCTCAAGATTTACTCAAATGATAGCCATAAAAATGACAACTTTCAGAAAAATTAGGTACTTCATGAGCGAGAATACAGCCCTGTTACTATATAAAGCCACTATTCTTCCAATAATTGACTACAATGATTTAATATATGGACTGTTGACAAAACAACAAGAAAACAAATTACAGAGGATTCAAAACAGGGCACTTAGAACTGTCTACAGAGGGAAAACGCTGTCTGTAAAGGAAATGCATGCTAAAGCACAAGTCAGCTACCTTAGCCAAAGGAGGGACACACATCTCCTCAGTCTCATTTATAAAAGATCCAATGATGAACAATATGTTGACCATACAAACAGAGTAACCAGACAGAGCGGTGCTACACTTCTAAAAACACCCATGCCACTAACAAACAAACTGACTAAAGCACCGATTTACAGAGGTGGCACATTGTGGAATAAACTTCCAGTGAGGACAAGACAGTCCACAAGTCTCCTTGACTTTAAAAACTTTATGAAAATACAACCGGCCTGTCAGACCCTGACACGGTTATAGGTATTCTAAAGGCCTTCCTTGCCCTGACCCTTGTACATACATATATATATAAATGTTCTCAAATGCACTACACAGCCCTGCACGCTGATCCCCTTCCCGCCCTTACCCCACCCCTACTACACCTTCTTTCAAAACCTATTACCTAAAATTTTCCTTTAAATTGACATAAAACCTGTCTGATGTAAGTCCCCACTGCAACCTCAGACCGCGATCCCATCATTAGGCCACACAGAACGGAACTCTCGTGATGGGATAAAAAATTTTTTTTAAAAAATGGCCAGGTTTCCGCATTTGGTATTGGTGATTGGATCCACTGATTTGCATATTTGCAATATAGTATATATATATGTGTATTGTAGATATGTTATATCTCTTTGAAAAGAGAAGAGAGAAAACAAAGGAAGAAAGAAGTGTTTAAAGACAATTCTAGAGTCATCTTGTACATTTATTGATGCATGCTCACCAAGTGCATAATACATATGTTGAACTGGAATTGCATGCAGTTACTATTATGACAAATAGTCAATTTATATTATGCTTCTATTATTGAACAGGTTTTTCATGTGGTTATTATTGCAACTGATATTGTCATTTATGTACCAACAAATTGTAATTAACGGCCGGAAGACCAGTGCTCTGGCACTGACAAAAGACATTATTCGCTGAATAAAATACATTTAGTAAAAAAAAAAAAAAACACCCTACGCACCCCGTTCACCCTCTCAAGAACCAACAGAACTGCCTCGTTAATCGAGGTATTGCTCCCAATGGGATTGAGTACATTGAGATAATATTTGGTGATGTGAACTAACCTTTTATTGGGGGGAGGAATAGGGGGTATTTCTTATCGGGGAAACCATTGAATATGAGGTGCATACTGGGAAATGGGGAATTCCCTCAGAATTCCTCAAGTGTAGGCTTACTTGGAATTTTGAATACATATTTTACTGCAATATTCCTTGGGCAGTTCTCTTAAAAGGAAACCCGGTAAAAAACGCGACCTCTTACTGGAGATTGCTTAAAGCTGAACAAGATATTGGGTTCTTTGGGCTGCAATTATCTAAATTGCACTGCTATGTATATTGAGAAATATGAAATTCATCAGGATATATTTGGAGTATTCAGCATGGTTGCGGTGTTCATCGAATCGTTTGCAAAAATAACACAATTTTAAGTGACTTTAATTAAAGTTGCATAGTCCGATGGTTTTGAGTTTCTCTCATTTTCTGAGATAAACATATTAGGTGGTTCATTATAATCTACCTTGCTTTAGTTTGAAGCAACTTTTATTTTAAATCACTAACTTTTGATAGATTTGAAATGGAAACATGCTAAATTAATTTTGGCAAGGTTGCCTAAACTCTATCACCATAGGCTTCTGCAGTAACAGGTTCTATTAATTGAATCGGTATCCCCTTATATGTGACGACAACTGTTTAATAAGTGCACCAGCATCTAAGTTAGATATGTAGAATCAAATCTAGATAATTGTTTTGGTTTAGAAAACTGTATGTTTTCATCGGACTATGCAGCTTTAAGTAACGATCACTTCAATGGAAGCGTTTTTATCTTCTTCTGATGTTCTATTTTGTTAAATGCCACTCACATATTTGTGGTGGTGGGTTGCGAGAATATGTGTGTTGGAGGAGGAGTGAGATATTTATCTGTTAGCATTGGGTTGGTTCTCGAGCCTCCTATCGCTATACTATCGTATCAGAGATAGCCAGTTAGATTGAACCTCAAAACAAACACACAAAAATACATAAAAAACTACAGTAGAAGAAAACAGCATCTTCAGCTTTATCTGTAAGCAACTCTTTGACGGCCGTGATCACTGCCAAATGTCAACCACACAACCCACACACGCACACCCACCCACAACACACCCACACCCACACACAAAGAGGACTATGGCACAGGAAGGCGCGCACAGAAGTAATAATTGAGAGGTTGTGATGAGACACAACCGCGAAAGGTTACATTTCTTTTCCGTTAATCGCTGGTGTCTGTTTGGTTGTTTTGCCAACGTGATGCCTGATATTCCGGCCAGTGAGTGCGTGATATGACTCAGCATTATCGTCGTTCCATCGGACCCTGCCGCCAAGAGATGCCTGGGAACATTGAGTGAACAGACTAGCTTCAAACACCCAGATATTGGGTTCACCTCGAGCAAGGCCCTGGCGTTAGAAGCCCTGTCACACTATGACGTAACGACATCAGCCTAGGGAGAACGTGAAAAACGTCGAACTTCTCGGCGTACTATGCAAATTTTGGCACAAGTTGAACGTGGATGCAGCGTAGTTGACGAGAGCGTAATGTCGGTAAAGCGTAGTGATAGCATCATTCAACGAGAGAGGACAACGTAATGATGCTCAAGGAACGTTATGTATGTTATTCCATCGCCAGAACTACGTTGCTTTACGTTACGTGATGTTACATACGTCATGACACGGTGGCGAAACGCTGAACGAACATTGGACGTACATTCGGAGTACATTCTCCTGACGTTCTCCTGACGTTCCCATTATGCCGCATGGACGTTTCCACCAGCTTCAATGTGCGTCAACGTAGTGAAATGTAGTGGAACGTAGTGAGCAGCGTTTGACTAACGTCTGTTTAACATCATTGACGTTCGCCGAACGTGTACAGAACGTAGGGCAAACGTAAACCCTTATGTTCGAGTTACGTCGGAAGTTTTGAATAGGATCAAAACCTTGACGCGCGCCAACGTAATACGATGTAACGTGACGTAGCTCGACGTCATTCTGACGTCATCATAACGTAACCCAACGTACGTCAACGTAATGATGAAAAGTGACCACGTCAGGCTTATGTTGGCTCGTTACGTCGTAGTGTGACAGGGGTTTTAAGTTGCGTAAAACATGAATGTTCTGAGTTTCCGCCTGAAAATTGTATGGTTTCATCGGATTATGCCATTTTAATTTAAAGTGACAGCTGGCTACCCTCCTCCAACCCTGGCACTTCCACATAGTTCCACAGAGGCTAAGATATGTATAACTATAAGGAGGAGTTAATCGTCATTATTAATCATCTCAATCAATCTTTGGAGTTGAGGAATTAACCTCGGATGTGTGAGACTAGATTGAAAATGTGTGTTGTGTGTTCATATATATATATATATATATATATATATATATATATATATACATATATACAATTTCGGCAGTAAATGAGTCGGATAATGAGCAGGCGAGCGGTGGCGCCACTGTTGGAGCTGAGGCGAGTAGGCCTGAGCAGTAGATGAGTAGTCCGAAGCTCAACCACCTGATTACTGGTGGGTGGGTGTTAGGAGCGAGTATAGAATTCCGGGTTTTTATACTCGTATAGTTCTTATACAGCATATATATGAACATGTATATATATGAACATATGAACACGTGAATATATGTGTTCATATATATAATATATATATATATACATATATATATATTTATTTATATATATATATATTTATATATATATATGAACACTGATTTTCAGTCCAGTATATATATATATTCCAGTGCACGAGTGACAGTATTCGCGGCACTATTAGCGGTGCAGGGTGGTGGTGCCACCTGTCCCACCATGAAAAGGGGTCACCCATAAAGCAGTACACAACATATGGGTGATCAATATAGAGAATCTTCCCTTATACTCGCATAACTTGTTATTCATCACACACATATATATATATATATATATATATATATATATATATATATATAAAACTGGCTATGGTGGAGGGAGAGGAAAGGAGCGCAAACGAGGAGTGGGTGGGAACCTTCCAGTTTTTATTTTGCAAGGAAAGGCCCATGGCCGGGCAAAAGAAAATAGCCCTACCAATCAAAGCTAAAAATGTATGCGATACAAGGTACGGCGGCAGAGCAAGTGACCTGCGAGCAGCAATGGCGGAGTAGCAGCAAGGCAAAAGCAGCCACGGAGCAAATATACAAGCGAAGAAAATAATAATAAATAAATAAATAAATAAATAATAAATAAGGTAGGTAAACCCCGCCTCTTTATATATATATAATAAATTATATTTTACATAAAACTGGCTATGGTGGAGGGAGAGGAAAGGAGCACAAACGAGGAGTGGGTGGGAACCTTCCAGTTTTTATTTTGCAAGGAAAGGCCCATGGCCGGGCAAAAGAAAATAGCCAAAGGGGGCCCTCAAAGAGAGCCCCCCCCAACCACTACTCGCTTAACTCAACTGGGCCAGCGAAGAGGAAACCCTCAGGTCATTCATTATGCGAACCTGCAATGGCGTTTTCAGGTAAGCGTAGACCGTTTCACTGGCCCAGTCACCCCTCACCTTAATCTCTTCAATTGTAGCACCACAAATAGACAAAAAGGTTGTACCACCCCGGCGGAGGGAGTGGGAGGTAAAATCAAACTCACCCAGGCCAGCAATATTGGTAAATAGTTTTAGCATAGACTGGTAAGACGAATATGACATAGGAGTGGAACCGACATCAGCTGGCAGCCTAAAGGCCATATCGCCCGGCCCAGCAGGTATCTCGTCAAAATGCTTACGTGTCCAAAAAACTGCGCAAAGAGCGAGGTTGCAACACTTAGCGACAGGTATCTCGAGAATCCTCTCATTAAATTGAATGGTCTTGCATTTTTTGACCCGTACTACCATGCCCCAATCAAAGAAGGTGAAATCTGATCGGGTCAAGGCCGTATCTGAGGCGGTGACCTGGCTTTTCCTAAGCAATGCACGAAATGACAGCAAAACGGCTGCCCGCCAAGCCGTGTGTCCTGAGTTTAGGGTCAAACCCTCAAATATCTTAAGCAACATGTTTGGAAGGAGAGGCGGGGCCCTCCTAGGGGTATCGCCCTTTGAGCGCCTTATACCCTTTAAGGTTGCGGCGACATAGTAGTCAGAGTATGCGATTTCCGGGGAACCATTCTGCTTTAAATAAAGATTTAGGCCCGAAAGATAATTTAAGATGGAGCTTAGAGGAGCATGGTAGCGGGGCCCTATGTTCCCCCACTTGATCCACAAAATGCAGGTAACGCTTAATTTGGACGTTTCTAGCAGACCAGGAGTTTGGGGCGTAATATCCCTGCTCATAGAGGCGCTGCTCCCCCCTTAAGTCCTCCCGTCCTGGAACAAAAGAAAAAAGGGGTCTCAAAAATGCTCCTACAGCACATCCTCCAACTCTCATCTACAGTGGCGATTCTGGCCGCACTTCCTCTATCAGCCAATCTACTAAGTGCATCGCAAGTTATATTCTTAGAGGTATTAATATAACATGAGCTAAAAACAAAATTCTCTTCAATCGCGAGCCAAAAGAGTCGCCTCAAGTAGGACATTATAACATTAGAGCGCGAGCGGCCCGTATTAAGGGCTGCCTGGACCACAACACTATCAGTCACGAATATAATTGAGGAACCCCTCCAACCATGGGCCCATCGGTGAGCCGCCTCCCATGCTGCAGCCATCTCCTTAATATTAATATGAGCGGCGCCCAGGCTCCTATCAGGCGAGACATGATGGCTGCCTGCATAAAGCTGCAAGGCCTCATCCGCCTTCTCATTATAGGAACCCACAAGCCAATCATCACCGTGGGTGGCTCCCATCCCCCAACTCGAGGCATCACTATATACAGATTGAACTGGGGTAAACCTCCCCAACATAGCGGCCTTACCGTTAAAGCGACCCGCAAACTTTTCCCACCAGTCAATGTCTTGTCTGAAACCTGCACTTAGCCTAGCAAAGTAATATGGTTCGCGTAGAGAAGCGATCAGGTTATAAATTCCGCGACAAAAGGTGCGGGCACCCCTGATAACCTTTGCGCAATGGGCTAGTAAACCACCCAATCTTTCAAGTTCCTTTCTCCTAGCTCTCTTACGGCCGCGAAAATGGGCAAGGACTCCATAGAGTTTCTTAAGTTTATCCGCCGGTAAAGTCAATTCGAGACCGACTGTGTCAACATCAATCCCCAAAAATCTCATCTTCTGCGCTGGTGACTGGAGTTTCTTAAAACTCAGAAAGAACCCCAACCTACGTAGGATTGCTACTACTTTTTGTTGATAAGCGGCTGACTCCTCCCATGATGAGCCTATGACACAAAAGTCATCCAGATAATTGATGACTCTATCTGCCCCCTCACGCCTAGCACACCTAACGATGAAGTTAGAGATTCTTGTGAAGATAAAAGGGCTGGAGGCGAGGCCCATGGATAGGCGATTATCAAGCATGTAAATGTCCTTTTTTTCCTTGAAAGCCCATTTAATCCCTTGTTTGGTTCGGTCATCAGGGTGTATTTGTACCGCCCTATAGGCATCTTTTATGTCGATGGACGAGAGAAAATCCCCCATGACGAGGACATCAATGACACTATCAACACTCAGATAATTGAATTTTTGAGCTACCTCACTAGTTGCGGAGTTTACCGACAGGCCACGAGGTCTACTACAATCGACCACAAGTCGACCCCCCCCCCCCCATCCTTTGGGACAACAAACATCGAGTGTACACATAGGGGGGTAGAATTGGTAATAGATATTATACCCTGATCGAGTTCGACCTTCAACTTCTCTTCAATCAGGTCCCGGTCACATTTTGACAGCCGTTTACTATTATTTGCCTCGTAATTTTGGTTAAATTCTGAATTTACTACCCTAAAACCAAAAACTATACCTCGAAGTAAATAGGAAGCATCAGCATCCACCTCGCCCCTGAGAATTAACTCTGAAAAGAAACGACATGGTTTAAGCTGACAGGCCATGCCTGCCAGAACATAGACACACAAGCAAATTCCGCTGACACAATCCCGGGCAACTCTAAACACAACGGGTGTCTGGCCCTCTACCTCACAAACTGAGACAATTAGTCCATCGGCCTCCTGTTGTACTTCCACACAATCTAAATCACAGGCCGGCATAAGCAAGCGACCACAGTTCACCGGAATAACATCATCAGCTTTGTTGTCCTTGTCACTTTGTTGTCAGTCAGGAAGCATTATATCAGTGCCATCGTCCAATCCAGCGATGTTACAACTGTCGATTAGCCTCCGGTCGGTTCGATCGGCCCGATTCCGTGCAGTGTCGTTATCCATTATGTCGTCACTTTGTCGGGGGTCACCCCCCGCTAGCCCGGTGCTACCGTCACCTTCAAAGACGACACACCGATCCCACACACTCAAGTTGGCTACAGCGGCCCGGTCACCTACAAAGACCCCTGCCGCTCGGCTGTTGCTCCCATTTCCTAGGTCGCCCATACCACTTGGTTCAATCAATTGTCTATCAATTCTCCCACAAGGGGGTGGGGGGAAGACTGCATCACCCGCCACTCTATCTTTCTCTGCCAAAACGACCCGGTCACCTACAAAGACCCGTTCAACAATACAGGTTCTGGCACCATTAGCCCCCCCGCCTCCAAGTCGCTCCGATCACCTACAAAGATCACAACTTGGTTGCTGCAGCTACTCGCTGTCTCGAGTCAAACTCTGCAGGCCGCGCGTTTATGACCCTTTCCATTACATTTTGAACAGACATGACTAAAGCGGCAATCATCCTCCCCTCTATGGCAGCCCTGCTCTCCATTCCAGGCATAGCATGGCCTCTTGGGTTGCTGGCCCTGTTTCCGCGTCTGATGAATAGATGTACCGGCTCTCTTCGCCTTAATATTCAGGGAACCATAGTGTAACACACTTGTTCCCCTGTTCGCACTGGAGAACGCCGCGAAACCTATGTCTTCGGCCAAAATCCTAATCGATAAATCATAGTCTACATGGGCTGAGTCCAGGTACTCACCGGTACGCGCCCTGAGTGAGAGGAAAACCATGTGTTCGACTAACGCTCTGTAGTCCTTAACGCCCAGCTGTTTTATCCCTAGTGCCCACTGGCCCGTCGCAGCTATCAGTTCATAACAGTTTGCTTTTGAGATTTGCTTTCGCCCCACTGTGAAACGTTTTAAACTCCACTTACTGCGTCTGCGACGGCTGGCGCTTCTACTCGACGAGCCGCTCGACGAACGTCTCCGACGGGTAGTGGTCCTCGAGCGACCCCTGTCCTTTCCATAGGCACAGAAACCGTCCTCCGGGCGGCCTAAGGAGGCCGCATCCACGTAGGAGGCACCAGTTGTTGGCTCCGCTGCCACCGGATCCATGGTGTAGCCCGCCGCCGGCTTGGTTCGATCCAAGCTGGTGCCCGCGCCATCTTGTTTTCCTTCTGAACGCACGCTCTGTTTTTTGTCGCGCTTCGCCAATAATGCAGCACGACGTTCCTCCAGTTCAGCCAATTCATCCTCTATTTCTAGGGCCTCTACCTCCCTCGCCGTACGCTCTCTTCTGTCACGTAGTGATAACTCACCCATTTCCGGTTCCACACTGTCCTCCACCGACATCTTTGCAGTATCTTACGGGTTTTCGGAAGTCTGCGAGCGTGTGAACGGTCTTGCCCTTGCTCTACCCTGCTCACAAATAGACTGGTCCCCTTTGTCGTGAACGCTACCACAGTTGTCACAGAAAACTCTAGGCATGTTAAGCTTCTAACAAATGTCGAGCTATCAAACACACAATTGCCGCGGCATACAACGGGTGTCCTGGGTATGTCACGAGCTCAAAACATGTAATCCTGCAATGTCACTCACAGTTTTTCCAGGCCGGGGCACGCTTCCACGCAGCGTATTTTCACTACCGTACTACTGTAAGTCATTCGTCCATTAATTCAGTTTCAATCAAGTCAACCACATGTGGAACGTATGGCAATTTTGTATATATATATATTATCAGTAGCTTTACTTATTGGGAACTGCATATATATATATTGTAGTGTGACTTAGCTTAGTTGGTTGACGGACGAGAATGTTATCTGCTAGTGCTGCAGGCCGGTCTTCTGTGACAGTAACTGACGACAGTTGTTTTCCGGCTAAACACCGGTATTTTCAGCCCAAATATCACTGTCAAGTTTGGCCGAGAATAAGCATGTGTCACTCCAAATAAATGCTTCTGTCACTCCACAGAACATAAAGCATGTGTCACCCCAATAGTACTAGTAAAATTGAACGCACGTCGGTTGACCCTCATGACCCGCCAAATCCCGATGCCGGCAGTGTAAAAGCGGCCGGCGCGTGACCTGACAGCAACACTCCGACGTTGAAGTAGTATGTGAGGGTTTCGTCCTAGTATCAAGCCTGACACGTAACCGACTTGAATTCAATGTCACATGTTCAATGTCAGTCCGGAATGTTCAATATCACATGTTCAATATCAGGAACCAAAATGGCGCACACCACTGCGACACCCTTGACAGTGCCCTATATGTAAAATGCGTAGTTTTAGCTTACGGTTTCGTCCTAGTATCAAGCCTGACATGTAACTTGTGCCTGGTGTACCGAAGCATTCGGTTCGTCCGCCGCAGCATGTATCCACACGTTAGAAGTTGATTGTACAGGTAGCGAGTAGACTGTACAGGTAGCGGTAGCGGTAAAAATGTATGCGATACAAGGTACGGCGGCAGAGCAAGTGACCTGCGAGCAGCAATGGCGGAGTAGCAGCGAGGCAAAAGCAGCCACGGAGCAAATATACAAGCGAAGAAAATAATAATAAATAAATAAATAAATAAATAATAAATAATTTATTATACATTTATTATCATCGTTCCTTCATAAGTACCAACTATTTGTTCACTTTTATTTTCGTGGATAGTTATTGATTTTAAGCCACCAGACAAACAAACAACCCTGAATAAACTGGAAAAGAACCGTTTTAAACTGGTGATACATATATTATGGGATATATACACAGATACACATAGGCGTTTTAATTATTAAAATTCCCATAATACCAATTATGTAAATTCCCATAAAAAAATTGAATGTAGTATATTCACATCAAAATATGCATATGTATATATAGATATATATATATATATATTTATATATATATATAGAGTATAATTTATTATACGTATATAAAAGGGGCGGAGCTCTCACATGATTATCTATGATATTATTATTATTATTCCTCTACTATTATTAGCCAATCGCTGACTTGCCCGCATTTGCCCCGGTCCTGGCCTACCCCAGCGCCACCACCGGGGTGTTCTTGGCACTACTTGCCCGGGCAGTCAGTCTCTCTCCTGCCTTTGAACTCGACGATCTACGAGCCGAACGAGACAGAAGACGAACCAGACGTCGGACGACCGTTAAGGACGACAGCCGACACGACGTAGTACCGGCTGTGACGACCCATGACGACGCGGACGACCGATTGCAAGCAGAGGACGATCGACGGACGACGGACGCAGCGCCTCTCCCGCCGAGTTGGACCCGAGGAACCGACCACGTACACTCGACCCACAGTCGATCGCGTCGACACTCACGAGGGTCGAGTAGGAGAAGAAGACGGTCGTCGAGGTCGAGTAGCGACGGGAGCTCTTCAAGACGACGACGCAGTAAGTTGTCATTGAAGAAGTATGGCATGGGGAAGGACGTCAGGAAAAGTGAAGGCTTCATGCGACTGGTGCCTTGATATCACTTCCCTCACAAAATCGGACTATAGAGCCTTTATTCAACACATCGGCTTCATCTCAACGAGGGCTCGTGAAGACCACTACAGGGAGGTGGCCCATGTCGACCACGTGCTTGCCATTCGTAAGCTCGGGGAAAGCATCGGGTTCTCGGCATTTTCTAAGGCTCACCAAGATGAGAGCATAGAACACTACGGCCCCCACAACATGAAGACGAAGAGACAAGGCACTAACACATATAGTGCTCGCAGAAGATCGCCGGGCAACAACACGAAGAAGGCCTGTTACGCCTGGAATGGTGACGCGGGGTGCCTTAGAACTGACGATGAATGCCGCTTTGCGCACGCTTGTTCCAGATGTGGCGCTAAGTCGCACAAACGGGCAAAGTGTAAAGCTTGACGTGGTCGAATATTCAACAAGGCTAGTCTCCAGACCACAAGAGGTCTTCCGGCATCAAGTCGGATCGGTTCCCGCTCCTTTCCTGTTAGAACAGTTCATTGGGAAGGAGACTCGAGAATCGACTTGGCGAGGGACTGCCAGATTGGCGATGACGAATTCAATTCGGAGGTCGTTATGGGGGGTAGCCACAATGTTGAAGTTCCATATAGGGACGATCATCCTAACGATAGTACTGAAGCTAAGACGGTCAACCCTAACCGGACTGAACACACTGATTTCATCTCTGATAATGATTGCATGCCATGCCTTGATCTTTCAGCGGGGGTGTCGATCTGTGACGGTGCGGGGGGGGTTGAGGTCAGTCGCATTCACCATACCAGTAATGGCTTGCTTTGGGAGCAGCCGGAGGGCGCCAGCAAGGCGGATCGGTTATTTGTAGAGCAGACCGCATCGGGCGGCCTGCTAGTATACATTAGCGAAACCGAGGGGGCGCCACCTACGAGTTTTCAGGTATCTCGCAGCTGTGTAGACGGGAGCTGCTCATGTCGCCACTTGATCGCGGGCAAACCGAGCCAATTAAAGCCTTGCAGGTGGTTCGCTGAAATATGTCTTCGTGGCGATTGGGACCCAGATTGGGTTTATTTGATGATAGGGGTCACTTTTGGGTTCAGGGTGATCAACCCAGGTGTCGAGGTCAGCTATAGTCCAGACAAGACCAGGAGGAAGGCTATTTGGGAGTGTGAGATAATTAATAAAAAATTCCTCGAGGAGGAACGTGAGGGCCTAATTTCTAGGGTAGACGCCCCCCCTCTCTGCACGCACGAGGCCTTCGTAGTTCCTAAGGACGATGGCGGAGGCTGCGTTGTTATCGACTGCAGTATGCCCTCGAGTGAATCCGTTAATAACTTCACTGATGAAGTCCGGACCAAATTCTCCTATAAAGGCCTCGATGACGTAACGGAGATGCTGGAGAGGGGTGACTATATGGGGACGATAGACATTAAGGACGCCTATCGTGCAGTCCCTATTCACCCTGATGACCGCCAGCGTCAAGGCCTTCGCCATGGTGGTTCTGGCGATGATAACCGCAATTACTTTCTTGACAATCGGTTAAGTATGGGCCTGTCATCGAGCCCCTTTATATTTACCAAGATATCGGACTTCATCGTGAGATGCGGGGTTCGCGAAGGCTTGGCCAGAGTCGTAAACTACCTTGATGACTTCTGTCTCGTCGGTGGGACGCGCTCGGAGGTCCAGGGCACTCAGAGAACCCTCATCCATATCCTGAGAAGACTCGGGTTTTTTGTTAACTTCAAGAAGGTCAGTGGCGTCGAGACCAACGTTAAATTCCTTGGCATATTTATAGATTCTGTACGCCTCGAGCTTAGCCTTCCTCCTGATAAGTTAGAGAGAACATTGGAGATACTCCGCAAACTACGCGGGCGCAAGAAGGCCAGTAGAAAGGAGCTTGAGCGGGTGGGGGGGCTGCTCGCTCACTGTGCCAAGGTCGTCCGGGGCGGGTGGACCTTCTCTAGGCGGATCTATGATCTCATGTCCGAACTTAAGCAACCGTTTCATAGAATGAGGCTAGGCAAGGGGGTTAGGGAAGACCTCGACTGGTGGTTGAACTTTGCCAGTAGCTTTAGCGGGAAGGCCAAGATTCTAGGCAAATTTGCCCCTGTTATATCCATTTACAGCGACTCTTCCAAGTGGGGCTTCGGTGCCTTGCATGGCAGTGACTGGATTGTCGTCTCATACTCTGACTTGATGGAGGACATCATGGATGATTATGTCGGTCATCACCACGTCCGTCCTCCGGAGGATGTCTGGGCCGCCCACATCAACGTGCAGGAGATGTGGGCGGTCTACGCATCCTGCATCCGTTGGAGTGCGGGCTGGGGCAATAGCACTGTCATTTTTGTCACCGATAGCTCGGTGGTTCAGGCAGCTCTTAATACTGGCAGGTCTAGGAGTGCCAAACTCATGCACTTCTTGCGCAGGATATTTTGGTTCTCTGTTAAATACAACTTTACCTTTAGTTCTGTTTATATACGTAGTGCTGTTAACGTAGTATGTGATGCCTTAAGTAGACTGGGTGACAAGGATAGTGCCGCTAGAATCAGGAGTGTCGATGGTGCCAGAATGCTCTGTTGCAGCGACACCTTTGACCGATCGCTCGTCTCTTTCAGGGATGGCAGTCCTGAGAGTCGAGCAGCAGCAGTACCAGCTTCAGGCATACGCTCAGAACTCAACAATAGCGAGGGCCACACAGATCAAGAAATATTTAGGATATGCTGAACTCTTCCAGGTCTCCCATACCATGCTCCGAGGAGCAGGTGGCCCTATATGCCGCCTGGTTGGCGAGGGATCTCAAGTATGTATCTGTTATCAACTACCTCAGTGGCCTTAATTTTTTCCTCAAGCAAAACGGTGAAAGGCCTATAGACTATACCAATTTTGTCCTTTCTTCCACCCTTAAAGGTATATGCAGAGTTAAGTCGGATATACCTAGGCGGGCTATGCCTCTCCTTCCCCATATGCTTCGCAAGATATTCGCCTTGTTAACCAATAGCCCCGGCCATGTCGCCTGGCGCGCAGCAGTCCTCTGCTCATTCCGAGGGTTGCTGCGTAAGTCCCAGGTCACCTTGTCCGATGCCTCTTTATTGAGATCTGACTTCCGGTTTTATGACTGTGGGCTGATCTTGACCGTTCGGCGCTCCAAGACTATTCAGTTTAACGAGAGGGTCCTCGAAATACCTATATCGAGGTGTTGTGATACGGACATGTGCGCGGTTTTTTGGACTTAGCGTCATTTCAGCCAGATTGCCGCTCAACCATCTCAGGTAGCCTTCCGCATTCCATGCGGCGTCGGGAGTTCCGCCCCCTTCCCTTACTCGGCCTATCAGGAGACCCTAAAGATATTTTCGGCCAGGGCGGGGCTCGATGCCGCCTCCCTCTCTTCCCACTCACTCAGGAGGGGGGGTTGCACTTTCCTCTCCATGTGTGGAGCCACCATAGAGGAGCTGAAGGTCTGGGGCGACTGGGCGTCCGAAACGGTCTACTCGTATCTTAAGACACGTCTCGGCACAAGGATTGTGAACGACATGAGTGTTGGAGTGGCGCTATGTTCGAGTCAGGCTGGCGTTGGGTTGGGGGGAGCCGCTTAGGCGGCTCCTTGGCCTATATTTTGCTGCCCCTGACGCAAATAAAGTCTCCTACCCATCACCTCCTCTTGTCTCTCTCCTTGCCGTAGCCCAACTTTATAGAGAGTATAATTTATTATACGAATATAAAAGGGGCGGAGCTCTCACATGATTATCTATGATATTATTATTATTATTCCTCTACTATTATTAGCCAATCGCTGACTTGCCCGCATTTGCCCCGGTCCTGGCCTACCCCAGCGCCACCACCGGGGTGTTCTTGGCACTACTTGCCCGGGCAGTCAGTCTCTCTCCTGCCTTTGAAATTTAAAAAAAAAATCTTTTTTACCGGTAGCCTATATTTTGCTGCCCCTGACGCAAATAAAGTCTCCTACCCATCACCTCCTCTTGTCTCTCTCCTTGCCGGAGCCCAACTTTATATATATATTTATAGACGGCATAAAATTAAAGCTCATGTTTGCAAACTATCAGTGAGTGACCACAACCTAATTTCAGGCGATGATCTCTAAGCAAGTCAACAGTTACACAAGCGCTGTCGCCACTCCGAGACTATAATAATAATAAATAATAATAATAAAATATGTATTTCCACATGATCAATGTACACACAAGTTGATATTTATATCAGTAATTATTTCACATGAAAAAGGAGAAAGCAGAAGTACAATACTTATGAGATGCTTTCTCCATTTAAAAATAACACAGATACATTGCTTATACCATAGAAATAATAAATAGAAAAATAAAAGTTAAAGGCATATCAACATTACCCGCAATACTGTAAATTACATCTCAATATTTATGTACTAGACTACTATGTATTTTCCCTCTGGTAAAGCATAAATATTTTCTTTTTATACATTCCTTGAAACATATAGATGTTTTTTGAACATTTGATATTATCATCAAGTAAATTCCATATTTGTATACCACATATATATAGATATATATGGAGACTTTAAAGTTGTCCGAGGCTTGAAAATACTTGTCTTAGGTTGTTACTCTGCCTTATATCATGGCTACTATCTGAACTTATTTTGAATAAATACTGTAGATCTTTTGGGAGTAGCTCTTTGTTTGCATTGTAAATTATCATACTAGATTTGATCTTAACCAAGTCTATTAATTTTAATACATGAAGATCAAAGAACAGCTCTTGATATCCAACATTGGAAACAATTCTCACTGTCTTATTCTGTATCACAAAAATACAGTCCATATTTGTTTTATATGCATTTCCCCATACTTCACAACAAGACGATACATAAGGCAGAAATAATGAATAATACAATATTAAGCATGCAATAGTTTTGGACAATTTAGATTTAATCATACTAATATGCTTTTTCCAATTAAGTTCATGATCTATTAGCACCCCTAAACCATTTCGATATCAGTATCATTTATATGTACAGTACATTAGATTCTTTTTTATCATTACTAAACAGCATTAAATTTGTTTTTGCTACATTAAGTGATAACTTTTTTGTTGCAAACCATATGTTCAATTTAATAAGTTCTTTGCGTATATTGTTGCCAAGTTGAACTGGGTCATTTCCTGACCTAAAGATAGTAGTGTCATCAGCAAATAGAATGAATTTAAGAAGCGATGACACATTACAAATATCATTTATATATAAAATGAACAACTTAGGTCCCAGAATTGAGCCCTGATCGACTCCACATACCACATTTGCTAAGTCTGAGTCCTCGTCATCTAAGTTTACATATTGTTATCTATTTTGTAGATAACTAGTAAGCCAATTATTGGCAATGCCTCTGATACCATAGTGATTTAATTTTGTTATTAACAAGTTATGGTCAATTGTGTCGAATGCTTTTTTAAGGTCAATAAATACCCCAATAGTACATATTTTGTTGTCCAGAGTTGAACTCTTGTTTTGTACAATACATGATAGGTTGAGGTGTGCTGTTTTTAGCTCATGGCCTCGTCAGCACGTCTACAGCAATTGTGCATGTTGCGGTGGCAACATGGGTAATTCGAGACGCGGGACCAAACTCTCTCAGCCTTGAAATCTATGGACGACCCTGGCCCCACCTATATTCACAAAGACTCACTAGCTCACCACCCTGCCGCCTGGCGGGTCACGCTTGTACTCGCCAGGGGCGGAGCCCGAGCAGCTCACACCGACCAGTGCGCCCAAACCTGCCACGTGGCCACTGGAGCTTTGTTGACTTTTCTAGCCGTCCCACCCACCCATCTGACATATGAGAAGGCTGAGCACGTGGTACAAGAATAACATCTACCCCAAACTTTACTCAAATGTAACTAAGAATACCAGCACTTAAGAAAGAAAAACAAACTACCACTTTATGCCAGTTCATGTCCTGTGTCTGAATTAGAAAACATGGAGTGTATCTGCCCACCAAGCTGCCGACAGTCGAGAACTGCGTGGGGTGTTCGGGCAGGCATACCAGATCGCCTGTAGTAGGCTAGAGGTCAACAATGGCCGTTAGTGGTGTTGTGGGGGTGATAAAAATGGGAAATATTGCAGTAAGGGTGAAAAACAACCCATTAGAAAAAGTGACGAAATGCTGGGTAAATGAAATCAGCACATAAATTCGTAATTTAAGAAGCAACAAATATTTTTCATACACATCTTGACATTATTTACCTTCTACATTTGAGTTGAAAAATATAACAAAACAAGTAGTTTAATGAACTTTAAAAGTGAAATCGACAGCATTCTATCGTTGTCATCTTGTCTTTTTTGCATTCTCTCCCATTTCACCAACTCTGTGCCGATATAAGTACCCATTAGATACAGGAACCAGGAATTCCATTTCCTGTTCCATACTAAAGCAATTTTTCGCCCGTATTTAAAGCTGCATAGTCCGATGAAATATCAAATTTTCAAAACCAAACCAATTATCTAGATTTGATTTTACATATCTAACATAGATACTGATGCACTTATCCACCTCCTATGTCCTCCTCCCCTTGTTTCTGCGTAGAAGGCAATACTGAGTCAATTTAACAGAACCTGTTACTGCAGAAGTCTATGGTGTGAGAGTTTTGGCAAGCTTGCCAAAACTAATTTTGCATGTTTGCACTCAAAATATCTGAAAAGTTTACCATTTAAAATAAAAGTAACTTTCAACTAATGTAAAGTAGATACTAGTGATCGATCTAATATATTTATCTCATAAAAAATACAGAAATCCAAAACCATCAGACTATGCAACTTTAAACTACATTGTTATTCACCCATACTGCAAGTACAGGGTGAATATTTTTATCTATATTCGAACCCACACCTCTTTCCTTTCTGTATTGATATATGTTCACTGCAATGTACATTAGAAACAAATGTATAGCAATAATCGTACCGAGGCTGGTCATTAGTAGGCACTGGTTATCGGCGCAAAGTGAGCTTAAAGTGTTGGGCCCATAGTGGAGGACAGGATTGGTCATTAGGAGGGATGGTTAATGGTGAAAAGTCAGTTCTAAGTGTTCGGCCAATGGTAAAGAATACGGCTGGGAGTGGCACCAACCCCAACTTCCGGTGTGTAAGCTGAAGCTGCGACCCGGCATGCTTCAGTCGCTCATTAGAGACCAGCATAACTCCGAATTCCCATATAGGAATAGTTCGCTGTTTCCCCTCTCACCTACCTGACCCGCCTCCCTACAGGCGGCGACACCGCCGCCCCCCTGCCTCCCCTACTTCCCCCACTACCCTGCAGATGGTACCACTACCGCCTCACAACCGGGAACCAGCGTCACTCTGACGTCACTTCCTTCCCTGCCCCTACATTGCCCTGCGCCTCCCGCTCAGCCCACTTCTCACCAGACAGCGCACCGACAAGACCCCCAGCAAATTGCGCCACACACTGCACGCCGCACGCTACACACCGACAGGCTGATCTCCGAGCAACACAAGCAACTCACCATGCAAGACAGCACGGCATGCCGCCGCAATGGCCGAGGCCCAGACCACCGACGCCACAGCCGACACAGAAACGGTCAGGACACCTCACCTCCGCAGCAGACCCCGGTCGGTAGTAACGAAAAATCCGACGACACAGAAAGACACTGAGTCTGAAGACGGCACGACGGCGCAGCAGATCGCTCTGCTACGACAGTCTGTGGCAGACTCGATACAGCATCAGGCATCACACGCTAAAGACATGGCTGAGCGAGTCAGAACCCTAGAGACCACCAAACGGGCCTCCCGCACGCAGAGCAGGTCACCGGACGAGACCGCACCAGGAAACGGAGGAGACGCCACGAGACAGAGTCGGTGCGCACCCCCCCCCTCACCACATGGTCGCAGGTGGCGCGAAACATCCAACGACTCAAGTCGGAGCAGCAGGAGGAAAACACAAAGGACGACACGGCCGCGACGAACACGACGAACGCACAGCAACTCGCAGGAGCAGGACGGCATGCCGCATGTACTCGGACCCGTCCAGTGAGGACGACCACCGACACAAAGACTTTGTAGACACAATACTGGAGACGAACGACGACGGACGACCCAACAACAGAGGTAGGAGGCAGTTTCTCCCCCACACCTACGTGATCCGCGAAGAAAAGAAAGGAAAGGTAGGCCTGGGGGAGAGCAACTGGAATGAATATATGTCAGCCCTTGCCCGAATGAGAAAAGATCCAAAGCCACTGGATCAAATCCATCATAGACCACCAGGACGAGATCTGTGGCATGGCCGCCGAGTGGCAATGGGAGACGTGCTTGGCATGGTCGGAAAAGATTTTCGCCATGATAGACGACGGCCGCCTCCCTAGAGGTTGGCGTGATAATCAGGCAATAAAAGACCTCCAGAGAGGAGCATGCCTCGCGGGCATACGGAGGGAGGAGCAGAGGAGAACGGCGAGATCAGAGGCACCGCACCGAGCCCAACACAGGCAAGACGAACAGACAGCACCAAACACACCGTATAAGAGGCCCGAATTTGTACCAGACACGGATGGCCGCCCCTGCCACAGGTGGAATTGGGGCAACGACTGCGGGTTCATGGCCACGCACGGCAAGGGCAGCGAAAAGTACGCCCATGTGTGCGCATGGTGCGCGAACAAGTACAGAAAATTGAACCCGCCCCGTGAACAAGATTGTAACAACAAAAAATGGCAGTTGGAGAAGAAAGCGGTGGCGACTGAGGCCGATGACCAACAGAAAGCGGATTTTCGCTGAACGGCTGGGCACGTGCCAACCGAAACGCCACCCGCGACCACGACCAAGACATGAAAGCTGCCGCAGACGTGGCACCCCCCACAGCGGCACACACAGCGGTGACACCCACACACCGCACCACCAGACCCTAGGCACAGCTCCCACCAAAACCAAGCGTGGGGACGCTGACAACGCCCATCAGACTCCCGCCAAAACGCCACGTGGGATGCTAGCAGACCAAGCAGCCACCCATGACGCGGGCACTAGAACCCCCCTAGCACACCACGTGGCCTCAACCAATGCGGCGAGCAGCTCAGATGAACACGAGACAAATGCCATTAATACCATCCCACGCCGGACTTGCGCCAGGCTTCACACGCCTGACCGCCCATTACAAGACCCCTGCTGCGCAAATGGGATAAGCGGCCGCCAGGCGGAACGGCCATCAAATGCTGCCCCGGACACTACCACCACCTCTCACAAGGCACAAACCCCGCGCACACCTAACGGCCACGTCGAGAACCAAAAACTAACGGCTGAGACAGAACACGTGTCGACCTGCGATGGTCGGCCAGCCGGATTGCCACCTGCCCCCACCCTCCCCCTCCCCCACCTCATGACCCATACCACGCCAGCACACTTGCCGCCCACGCCACATTCGCCCCCGACCACCAAGCCAGCCCCCACCCCCACCCTCCCCACCCCACAACCCACACCCACACACACATCCTCACAACCACCCGACAACACACGGACGCCCAGCCAATAGCCACCCACCCACACGCCTCCACCCACCTGTCCCGCTCACTGACACACGCCACAGCCTCACCATGCCCCCCCGAAACCCCCAACCACCCGCACCACGCCAGCTTCAAACCCCCCATCCTCCCCCGGCTCTGACGACACGCGGGCTCTGCCCCGGCTAGGCCGACCACCTGACAGCCTCACCGACACACTCAATACTCACCTCAATTCATGATTCGCCACCACAGACTGCTGTCGTAGTCCGCTACGCGCCGACGCGCACGACTGTCGTGTGCATTCAGCCATACAGTCGGCCGGCATCACACCGAGACTCAGGCGAGAACGCGCCAAGTGACGCCGAAAGCGAACCACCGGACGCACTCCTCACATACCACCAGAGGGAGGCCGCCAACGAGGACATCGACGACATCACCGACGACGTGGTCAGCCTGACAGCACCACAATACAACCCCCTGCACACCCCGCTCTCCTATCGCAACATCCTCGACCGCTTCTGGCCCACCTCCAGGCCACAGATATGGAAGAACGATATATATAGGTACACCTACGACGAGGTCTGGCGGACAGGTCTCCCAAACTACATAGCAGCTCGAATCCCGGGGCCATCCGACCTGAACATAGACCGTTGGAGGGACCTCCTCAGTGACTACCATGACGACCAGCTCATGGAGGTCTTGGAGTACGGGTGGCCCACAGACTACACCGCCGACGGCCCGCCCGTACCCTCGACATTCAACCACCACGAGGCACCCGAACACCTCTCTTGGGTCAGGTAGTACGTCCAAACCGAGGCGGCTAGAGGAGCACTCATTGGACCATTCGTCGAGCCACCGTTCGCGCCCTGGGCGCAGGTCAGCCTGATGATGACCCGCCCAAAGAAAAACACCGAAGAGAGGCGGGTCATCGTCGACCTGAGCTTCCCAAAGGGCGCCAGCGTCAACTCGGGCACCAGGAAGGGATATTACCAGGGCCGCCCCGCGACATACACTCTTCCGAACATCACTCACCTAACGGAAGAGATCACCCGGGTGGTGGTCGGGGGCTACGTCTGGACGATCGACCTCGCGAGAGCCTATAGACAACTATGAACCTGCCCACTATCGGTCCCACTGTTGGGCGTGGCGCTTGACGGCCTCACCTACTTTGACATCGCCCCCCCCATTTGGGTGCCGCACCTCCTCCATGGCCTGCGCTCGCACTACAAACGCGGTGGTCCACCTCCTGCGCTGCAAGGGCCACTTCGTCCTTTGCTACCTAGACGATTTTGTCGGGGTGGCGGCAACCCAGCAGGAGGCGGACACCGCCTACGTCGATGCCATAGAGATGGCAGTGGACCTGGGCCTCGCCCTATCGCCCCAGAAGTGCGTGCCCCCGACTCGCTCACTCGAATGGCTAGGATTCGTGGTCGACAGTGAAGACATGATGGTCAGAATACCGACCCCCAAGCTTGCTGACGTGGTCGACGAGTGCCGCAGGTGGACGGCCCATGCCAAGGCCTCCAAGAAAGACCTCCAGCGCCTGGTGGGGAGACTGCAGCACATCGCCAGGTGCGTGCGCCCCGCAAGACGGTTCATGAACCGCATCCTCGATGCTCTTCGACAGGCACCCTACACCGGGAAACACCCCATCACAATCGACATGACGAAAGACATCCAATGGTTCCTGACGTACGCCGCGGCCTCGAACGGCTTCGTCCTCCTGTGCCCTCCCCCGAAGCATGAGTGGACCATTGAATGCGACTCTTCCCTCAAGGCCGGGGGCGCCCACTCACCAAAAGGGTACCTCTCCGAGGCGTACTCCAAGGACTTCCTGGAGAGCAAGCACACCATACACCAGTTCGAGGTACTTAACCTCGTCATGGCCCTTCATGCCTCGTCGTGGCACTCCAAACCCTCAAGTCTACACAATCATAGTCAACACGGACAACCAGTCCTCCCAGATCGTCATCACGTCTGGGACCGGCAGGGATCCCATCCTCTGTGCGTGTGCTAGAGCAGTCTGGACCTCACCGCCCTCCGTTCTTGGGAGGTCCAGGTCGTCCACAAACCCGGGACTGAGATCGCCTTCGCCGATGCCCTCAGCAGGGCCCCTTCGACGAAGTTGTCCGCCGCAAGGCCAACCGCTTTGTGGAGGACATGGACCTCGAATGGGTCCGAGTGTGCCATGACCTTGACATTCTCGCAGGTAACCTATAGCCTGGGGAGTTCGTAAATTTGCCTCTCTCTCCCCAGGCACCCACAACGACAACCAGGACATCATCCGACTCTTCCGAACTGGATTCGCACCCGGCACCTGGCGCAACAAGATCCAACAGACCAAGAGGTACCTCCAACACGCACGAACGGCATCATACGACCCACGTCGTCCCAAGCAGATGGACGTCGCCGCCTACCTGGCCCACCTCGACGACACCCTGGCCGCACCCGGGGCCGTTATGAACTATCTAAGCGCGGCTCGAACATGGGTCAGTCTCTCCACAGGGGCAACTGCCCCATTCGACACCTACCTAGTTGCCACCATCAAACGAGGGGTGACTAAGTCTTCCCACCACGTGACCAGACAGGCTCCCCCACTGTCCATAAGACAACTCAAGACCGTCCTCGACTACCTGGCTGACGCGGGCCCCCGAGCACTCATCCTGAGTTCGACCCTCTTAATAGCCTACTTCCCCCTACTAAGGCAAGGGGACCTCCTTGTAACCGGATGAAGGGACAATCCAGGACACACCATCAGAATCGCCGACGTCACTGACCACACGACGCACCTCAACGTCCGGGTACACTCGACAAAGACCTCTCGATCGCCCCTCGATGCTTACAACATCCGGATCTCCAAGGTCCCGAACTCCAACTACTGCCCTGTCCGCGCATGGAAGCGGTATGCCACTTCCACTCGACTGGCCCCTGACGCCCCGGCCTTTATGACCTCCAACGAAGGCCCCTTGACGACACGGACGATGACCCAGATCCTCCGGTCGGCGCTCGAGCACAGTGCCGTCCCAGAATATGGACATTACACCCTACATAGTATACGAAGAGAGCTGCCCAGGCCTGCGCGGCAGCTGGGGCAACCCTCAAGGACATCCAAGACATCGGCCACTGGCGGTCGTCAGCCGTCCACCAATATGTCCGGGCAGACGCTTTTTCGGCCGCGACCCGGGCACTCTCAACTTTATTTGGTTGAGGCCTGGATCGCGACCTAAATACACACCACCTCAGACCCTCCCCTATTGACCCTGCCTTCCTTACTTCCCTCCCCCCCTTCCAACTCCTCCCAGACCCACTTCCCCCACATGACCTCCTATACCACCTCCCACACCCCTACACATACCAACAAAACGAGATACCACCTACCTGTCCGCATACCTGATGCACTCACCTATTATTCTCATTGTTCTGATCCTCACTGTACTGCCACCTGATCATTCTAATGTACCTCTGATCCATTGATTGGTATTGATTATCTACATGATCCGACAATACCTATTGACTATATCTTCACTACTGTTCTGATCGTTCACTGCATAACTATTTCTTGATTACCGATTACTGACACTGATTGATTATTGATTATCTAATGATTCGACCAATGCCCATTGACTATTATTCGCCACTGTTCTGATCATTCACTTGCATAACTATTGATTGATCACCTACCACATTGTACTAACTATGCACTACTACATACTCGAACTCCAATAAAGTTCCATAATATAGCTCCGTCTCATGTCGTGAATTATCCTGACACTGAGCTAACCAATCCTTGCCCCATCCTAGTAATGCCGAGCACCATACACGGTAGTGACACGTATCAATTTTGCAAGTGTCTCGTTCGACTCTGCTGAGGATCGAACCCACGACCTCCCTCCCACACGGGACGCTGGTGTTCTGCTTACTCATACATCCTGTCCGGTTCTCTATACAGAATGAAGAGAAGGACAACCGCAAAAATGTGCGCGCCCTCATGTGGTGAAGTACAACACTACAAGTTCGCCACCAACATCCAGTATGTAAACAACCAGCTCCACCCATAAAACAAATCGTTTCTAATTAACCAGAGCTAATGGACCTTAATGACGGATCGTGGCGCGACTGCGCAGTCACCATGTGCATTTAATGAGTTTCTCCGATAACCGCCCCCCCCCCCCCCCCCCTCCCGCAGACACGCTCCCGCCCCGATAGAAACTCGTACTCCCCCAATTCACCCCACCACACACACACACACACACACACACACACACAGACACACACACACACGCACACACACACACACACACAAACTGAGACGTTCAACTAATACTATTCCAAAAATGCAAAACATTCTAAGCATGTCAGCTTTTGCTGGATTGGGAAACGGAAAGAAACCGAACAAAGTCAGTTGATATCCGGCAAAGTCTGGTTTGTGTCCGTTGCATATCTGTTGCATATCCGTTGATATCTGTTGATATTCATTGATATCCGGCCCGATCCGTTACAAGTTTTGAGCATGCACAAAACTTGTAATGGATTGCGCCGGACTGACATATGTGGTTATTATCCGTTACCGTCAATTCCCCGTCCATTCCCCTCTGTTCCCCGTCTGTTCCCGTCCATTACCCGTCCGTTCCCGTCCATTACCATCCGTTCCCGTCCATTACCATCCGTTCCCGTCCGTTCCCATCTGTTACGGTCCGTTACCGTCTCTTCCCATCCGTTACATATCCATTACAATTCCGTTGCCGTTCATTATAGTTCTTTTTGTATACTGAATTGTCCATTGATTGTTAGATCCGTTATCAACCGTTACCTTGATACCTTGATACCAGATGTATGAAATGTTGAAGACATTCCGGCACGCCCGCTTCCACCCATGCACACCCATGTCACAAAGCTTTCGGAAGCAATTAAACAAGCCACCCACGTCACACAGCAGGATGCAGCGAACACACCGCGCCATAAATCCAAGGGGCCGACCGGCGAAGCGTGCCACCACGACGTCAACCCCTGCTTCGAGCCGCCCTCCAGGTACACCCTCCACGGCCTGGGCGACGGCGCTGCCCAGGCCTACTCCTCCATGGGTGGAGCTTTCCACCATTATGGCCCAGGGGACCTGGTAGTCCGACGTAGTGTATGCGTACGTCCCTAGGGTCGTGCCCGCGGATTCTCCGAGAGCCTTGGCATTGTGCTTTGGGTCGGCTCCCGGGCCTACCTCCTTAGGTTCCCAAGTCCTCCCTCTACCATCAGCAGGCATTGAGCAGGTGGACTAAACCCATACCTCAAACAACATTTTAAACATTTAAACATTTAATTTAAACCGTTGTAACCTTTATATTGTGTATTGAATAAACCCCCCCTTTCCCACATCAGTCTCAGGCTTCCTCTGTCCGAATCGGCCCATAATTTCGAATTGTGGTTGATCCAGCGGAGGAAGCCTGAGACGCTCACATCACTAAGCAGTGCATGCCCCCCCCCCC
>CM059187.1:86704725-86714725 GCA_030323885.1 Branchipolynoe longqiensis | reverse complement strand
AAATATTAATACTATTCAACACTTCCAACCATGCCCATCCACACACACGCTGTCTGTTGTTTTACGTCCTAGCAACATCTAAGATCATATCAGAATGGGTACGGATGTGAGAGTGCACACTCATTGCGACTTTATAGTGCTGCCCCACTGGGAGACCAGGCCGCCAGCACCATCACCTGATATCCCACTCAGTCACACTATCCTGACACTGAGCCAACCAGTCCTTGCCCTATCCCAATAATGCCGAGCGAAAACACCCACAGAAAACACCCACCCGCACAATACATATCCATGGGTGGATTGTGTTGCTGTTCGTGTTCGAGATTTAGAAATCCAAATCCACAAGGTGGCCATTACATGGCTCGGTGGTTCCTTTGAAATGCCTGTGCCAAGATCTGGGTAAGGAAGCACGTGTCGGCTTGTGGACGTGTTGTCACACCAGGCGCCAGTAAGTGACCGTGTAATTTGTATCCTGCGCATGCTCAGTCTGGTGAGACATGCCAGTGACGAGACCACCACCCACACGCCCTGGGGGTAATGGGTGGCGCGCGGGGTGACGCGCCACCTAGCGGAGGGCACAAACACTTGCTGACCACGCCACATTTCTCACTCCTGCTGCGTTTTGTCAATCAGATACGGCCAGCCGTGGTTGTCCGGTGCAGGCTTCTGGTTGGTTGGTTGGTTGGTTGGTTGGTTGGTTGTTGGAGTTTTACGTCCTGGCAACATCTAAGGTCATATCAGGATGGGGACAGACTAGTAACAGTGCACACTCGTGGTGACTTTATAGTGCTGCCCCACTAGGAGACCAGGCCACCAGCACCATGACATGATATCCCGCTCAGTCACATTATCATGACACTGAGCCATCCAGTCCATGCCCTATTCTAATAATGTTGAGTGTCTGGCTAGGAAGCGACAAGTATAAATATTTAAGTAATTGGTTTGACGCAACCAGGTTCTGAACCCATGGTCAGGAAACAGAGTTGTGAATCCAGGTATTCCGAGTTCGACTAATACTCAAGAAGAATTGCAGCCACACCTTATAATTTATAGTTTATACCCAGTCACAACAGGCTTGCGACCTCTTACGACAACAACAAAAATGCAAAAAACTTGACATAAAAAATTGGAAGGTGTTCTCTGTGGCGGACTGGTTAGAGTGTCTGACTTTTTTCTAGGTCAGACTCCTAATCTGAAGATCGGTGGTTTGATTCCCCCTGCCCCCACCTCTGCCAATTTGGATTTCCACCGCTGTGTATAACTTACAATCAAAGGCCAGTTGCTCTCATACCATGTTTAGGTGGTTTGGGAGGTTAAAAATCCCTTGGGTCGGTAAAAGTGTAGACTCAGGTTTTCTATCGACAAACTGTCTAATGGTGAAAACAAGTCTATTCAGACTTATCCATGATAGGCAGTATAAATCTTCAAGAAAAAAAAGAAAAAGGAAGGAAAATGGTAGGTAATTGATTGCCGATTATTTGGGGGATCAGTTGAGGATCGGTCATTCGACCAGTTGCTGACCAGGGAAGATTGGTTTGTGATTGGTTGGGGACTAGTTTGCGACTGGTAAACTAGTGATTGTCGTTCGATTGCAGATCAGTTTCCGATCGATCGCAGACTGGTTGCTGTTGTCTGTCACAGTGTGACACGGTCACCGACCAGTATGCGATCAAAATACCCGCTAACCCAAGAAAAACACTTCGCGACTAATATGGGACCAGTCTGGAACTGATCGGCAACTAATCTGCAACCTATGAAGAAGCTTTGCAACCTTTTGGTTGCAATAATTTTCTGATGCAACACCTGCAACCTTCTGGCGACCAAAATGATGAAAAGATGATCGGTGATCAGTGAAGACCAATTTAAGACCACTAAAGACAATTTTACGATCACCTGCAACCAACTTGCGACCCCCCCATTTTTGTGTGTGGTCACAAGCCTAGTGTGACTTGGGTACTAGTAACTACTACATAGCGAAAGTTGAGGCCTATCCTTCATAAAAGACCCTACAATTTCAACTCACTTTACACCTATGACTCTCTAGCTGCGTTTACACGGGCAAGTTAAAACGCCCCAGCTGGAACCAGTTGCCTAGATCGGTTCACATTTGCCCGTGTAAACGCGCCTCTGAGGCGTTTTAGGGCTGAAACGTTCCAGCTGGAACGTTCCGCGAATACCACCTCAGGAGGTGATCTACAGGAAACGTTTCAGCTTGTTCCCGGGGCGGCGGTAGTATAAAATAGTAGTGCGTGCCGGGAACAGGGGGAGCAGTAACTAATCGCTGGTGCCCGGCAGTGTTAGGGCCCGATTACGCCGAAATCTAGTGAATGCGATCATATTTAACAGAATTAAATCCTCAAATAATGAAATTTAATTAAATTAACCATAAATTCCAAGCGATATTAACGTAGCAGCTACATCGGCGTCGAATCGACGAGTGTAAACAAAACAAATAGCAGTGATCGCCGCAACCAGCGAAAATCCGGCGCATGCGCAGAAGCCACGAAAATATAGTTGTTTTGGGGAGTTTTCAGTCGCATTGGTGCGCTGAAGGCTGCCGTGTAAACGCGCCACGAGAACGTTTCAGGTAGAACGCTTTGTCTTGAATCGTTTTACTTTTGGCCGTGTAAACGCAGCTTATGCCTCTCGGTGAACAAACTTAGTAGGATTCTTCCCGTATCTATGTTTTTTATGCAAATGGCAGTGAAATTGTCGGATTCAATATTTTAGATAAAAAAAACACCACTTCCTGCACCATGTTGTATGTGTCCTCCCCCCCCCCCCTACCTTCCAGCGTAATTGATCTCAGCCTCAGTCCTTGCTGAGGGACCAGCGGAACTCAGAATACCCATGTTGAAATGAAGCATTAACTTGATTAAGACCATATTTCGTTCACTGAATAACAAACAGTACACAGTATAACCCTGTTAAACCAAACTTGAAGGGACCATAGAAATTTGTTTGGGTGAACCGATCATTGGCTTAACCAACCTTTGGCTTCGACTTGGCTTTGGCAAAATCGTGGGTGCAATATGAATGTAATATATAATGTATGTGGACACTTTGATTGTTTTTTTTATGTATATATACAGTATAAGCACTCGTGCCTCCAACATCCTGCGAAGTTCAAACTCCTCAGCGCCCGGTTCCACTGACACCGGTGACGCTATTGCCGCTTTAGGCTTCTCTTCTGCAGCGTCACTCAGGGCCATCCTGAGCATTCCGTCAGCGACACACTCCTCGCCACTCTCCGATACTAGTTAATCTTCCTCAACTGCTTCCACCTTCACTGCTCTATGACTAGCCTTAGCCTTCACCACTTTACACTTTCTCCCTCGTGGAGGTTCATGTTCATCGCCACACACCTGGCATGTCTAGTACCATAATTAGACTACCGCAGCTACCTGCGGATCCATGTGCGAAAGTAGCAGTAACATAGCTGCACTGAAGCATGATTGCACCGAGTCAAATTTCCGACCGACTGGAGGCCGTGTATCGGCAGAACCGCCCGAAGTCGCTTCCCTCTGGAAGCTCAGCCCTGATTGGTTGATCGCCTGCGCTTCGGTGAGTCCCAGCCAGGGGAGTGCAGGCGACACAGTGCCCAGCCGCCCTGCGGCAGGTAGGGAGTATTAGGCCCTTCAGCCTAAATAACATGAGCATAAGAAATTATACAATACACAACCCTGTTAAACCAAGCTCGGTTAAACCAAACGATCGGTTAATCCAAACTTTTTTTTACATTTATCATATAAAAAAGTTGGTGGGTGGTCTCAGATAACCTTATAACCACATGAAAGTTTGATTTAACTGTACCGGAAGTGGCCTGGGGTTCAACAATTTTGTTTGGATTAACCGATAATTTGGATTAACTGACTTTGGTTTAACCAACTTTTGTTATATGATAAATGGTAGTAGTGTAGTGGTCTGCACTGACCTCTCAGGCAAGGAGCCGCATAGACAGGTATGCATGGGTAGTATGGTGATATCAGGGAGCCTAGGTGGTGTAATGGTTAGCACACTGGCCCGGAATGCAAAGAGATGGGGGTTCGAGTCCCACTCTAGGGGCAATATTTCCCATTTTCATCACCCCCACAACACTGGTGCCGTAACCAGGATCCTGTACACGCTACACACTCTATATATGTTGAACCTACCCTGTGTATGTATATATGTGAGTGCATTGCCTGTATGAATGTCATTGTAAGCATTACAAAACTTACAATTCTATGGGGACGAGTGTAGTGGCCTGCACTGACCTCTCAGGCAAGGACCCGCATAGACAGGTAGGCGTGGATAGTATGGTGATATCAGGGAGCCTAGGTGGTGTAATGGTTAGCACACTGGCCCGGAATGCAAAGAGATGTGGGTTCGAATCCCGCTCTTGGCGCAATATTTCCCATTTTCACCACCCCCAGGACAGTATCTTGCCGGGACGCCGAAAAAGTTTGGATTAACCGATCGGTTGGTTTAACCGAGCTTGGTTTAACGGGGTTATACTGTACATATATATTTTTAACCCAATATTACACTGTAACTATTCATCTACTGCATCGGACGGGGTGACCGAATCGATAGAGCTCTGGCTTCGCATGTGAAAGGTAGGTAGTTCGGTTCCCGGTCGAGTCAAACCAATGACTTTTCAAATTGATACTTGTCGCTTCCTAGCCTGGGGCTCAGCATTAATAGGATAGGATAGGGCAAGGACTGGTTAGCTCAGTGTCAGGATAATGTGACTGAGTGGAATATCCAGTCATGGTGCCGGCGGCCTGATTTCCCAGTGGGGCAACACTCTAAAGTTGCCATGAGCGCACACTTTCACAAGTCGGTACCCGTTCTAATAGGACCTTAGATGTTGCCAGCACGTAAAACTCCAATAACCAATCAAACCATCTACTTCATAACGGCAGCAGCTAAGGCTTCTGAGAACTGCATTTGTTGTGACCAGCTATCTTATCTGCACTAATTATACACAGGCCACCGGTTATATAAACAACTAAACTAGGTCACATCTCCCTCAATGGGTTGCTATGGCACCTATGGACCTTGAGATTGCGAGTAATAAGGCGCAAACAACCCAAATAAGTTGTAAACAAACATAAGTTAAGAGTAAAACCATGTTATACTGATCAGTTATTGCCCGATATGGGGGTGTAATGCCCGAGGACCTCAAACCACATTTTACAGTGATATATCATTATCAGCCCGCAAACCTCATATCAATTAGAGCAATATAGCGTTTATTAAATAAGCTTTATCCCATAAACTTCTATTTTAGTCAGTAGAAATTGAAATGTAGGGCCTATTTCATAATAAAAGATATTCTGACATGCACAACATTCTGTGAACTTCATAAATGTTGATTGATTGATTTATTGGTGGTTGCATTACGCCGTGTCGGCAGCATAGGCCATATTCACGGCGAGAAATGTTTTTTTGTTGAAAACATTGTTTTAACATGTAAATGCAGACAATCAATTTTGTGCCTATAGACACTCATTAAATTAAAAAGCTCACAATTGTATATATGTGGCCAAGGGAAACAAATTCCTGTAAAAAAAGAAAAGTTTGATTAATAATTGATAGAATTTATTTACTAAACTACATGAGGCGGTACAGACCAGCTTCCCTCAAAAAGGCTAACATGTTTATCTTAACCTGTCATGTAACTTGGGCCAACTGGGATAAACATTGAGAAGGGGTAGAAAAAAACACAAAAAAACACCACTGCTCGAATCCGTCTGGATTTAACCATTTGACAAAGCTTTATGCATGGAGACGCATGCAATTAACTAAAATTCGAATCTGTGAACAACCAAATCAAATATGACTAAAACCCACGCAAGGCGCAGTATACAAATAACACAGGTATTAGTCACCCCTCATCGCGACAGAGATGAGACGTGAAGAGAACAGCCAAGTGACAAGTTAAAGGAAAAGAAAAAAAACCTGCATTGATTCGCTGATTTAATCTTTGATATATCAAACATTATTTGACTTAGGGCATGGTATTGGTTCCATACCATTGTTCGGGCTGGAATTCCTGGGGTATGAATCACAAGAAACTTGTACATAATTAAAACTGTACGGGTGGTGGTGGTGGTGGTGGTGGGGTTGGTTGGTTGTTGGTGGTTTACATCCTGGCAATATCTAAGGTCATATCAGGACGGGTACCGACTTGTGACAGCGCGCACTCATGGCGAATTTATAGTGCTGCCTCATTGGGACAACAATGCTGCCAGCACCATGACCTAATACCCCACTTAGTCACATTATCCTGACACTGAGCCAACCAGTCCTTGCCCTCTCATAATAATGCTGACACCTGGCTAGGAAGCGACAAGTATTGATTAAGTCATTGGTTTGACTCGACCAGGGTTCGAACCCACGATACCATGGGTTCAGATCCCCCGATCTCCCAAAACAGGAGACGGATGCTCAACTCATTCGGCCACCCCTTCTGGTCTGTGTATTTATGTATGTATGTATGTATGTATGTATGTATGTATGTATGTATGTATGTATGTATGTATGTGTGTGTGTGTGTGTGTATGTATGTATGTATGTATGTATGTATGTATGTATGTATGTATGTATGTATGTATGTATGTATGTATGTATGTATGTATGTATGTATGTATGTATGTATGTATGTATGTATGTATGTATGTATGTATGTATGTATGTATGTATGTATGTATGTGCCTATCAACAAAGAACCATTTACCACACAATGTACAGGTGAATACTGATATATTGACGGCGCACAACACATCAACCTACAGAGGCAATCCTCGCAGCCATCCCTCAGACCCGCCTCCACCCCAAACAGACGGACAGAGCGGGCAGGGGTCGTTAGCCTACACACCGCCCACACCACCAAGCCCCCCTACTGTAGACGCCGACATGTAGCAGTCACGTGTTTCCGGGTGCGCCCGGGGCCATGCCCCGCTGATCGGCGCCCACATGCAAAGCGCAGGTAACTCATGCCTGGCGCAACAAAAGACTTCTCTATTATACCGGCACGTAAACCACCAAGCCGCCACGCGGCGCGGTAATGCCTCGTTAGCGGCTCCATGGCCGCCGTCCTGCCACCCGGTAATGCCGCCGCTCCCGGCCCGACATGCCACTCCCCGGGCAGGCCATGTGGGCCGGGACAATCAAGCAATTACCCGGGCCCAGCCGGCACCAGCGGCACCAGCAGGCAGCAGCCGTCCCCTACACGTCAGCCGCCACCCGCCGGGACCAGGCCGAGCCTGGGCATGACAACGAATAGGGAATGGGGAGATGGGGAGATGGGGAGAGTGGACAGGAGGAGAGAGGTGCGAAGAGGACGACAGAGGGGCAAAGTAACAGGTCCTGTTAAATTAGCTTAGTACGTAGCAACAAATGCTTAATACGTGCACCAGTATCTAAGCAATTTTAAGACCGACGGAAATATTTTAATTTCTCAACCCTGAATAAAAATGGTTTCTTCAATAGGTTAAATACATATTTCCGGTTTCAGATTCGGGTGGAAATTGACACGGTTCTAGCCTTTGTGATGGTATATGCTTAGCATATCATATCATATCATATCATATCATATCATATCATATCATAGCATATTGTTTCAGATCAGCGCGGAAGTTGGCACGGTTCTAGCCTTTGCTTTGCTAGCCTAGCCTAGCCTAGCCCCAATGCTCCACTAATACTGAGTTTATTTGTTCCGCATGCTGACACACACCATGGCGAGGTACACTTGTTTGTGGTCACCTCACTGCACGGCAGCCCAGTGGGCGGTCTGATATGAACAACTATTCACCCTATTCACACCGCGGCCATGTTGAAACAAGACCGAGGGCACTTACGCATCTGCGAGGCAAGGTTGTATGTAAAGAAATGTGAAAACTTTTTTGTCAACCAAAACCTCTCGAAATCACTCAAATTTGAGGGTATTCATTTTTGAACGTAACAGATTCATCTTTGCATACCTTTTTTCTATCTATTGGCCAATTTTCACGAAGATTGGTTGACCCTTGCATGGTGATTTTCCCCATTCTTTAACTACAATGTGACTGTCAACTTCAAGCCTGCATAGTTATGGTGGTATCATGTAATGCAGCACTGTCAGCGTAGCTATCTGTGCAACAGAGTTAAACAACTAGTCTTAGTAATTACAAATTAATAAAAGCTTTAAAAGGGTTAAAATATATTTTTTTAATATATCTATATTAAGAAAGTTATGCAATTTTGAATTTAAGAAAAGATTGGTAGCCAAGGTGAGTGACTTTGTTGACATTGCCTACTGAAATTCATTTGATCATCACTCAATCTTCATGAAAATTGACCAATAAATACGAAAAAGGTAAGCAAAAATTATTATGATAGTTTCAAAAGTTAATATCCTCAAATTTTACTCCTTGAATTTATCTAGTAGTTCATACACATCAGCACACAGTAGTGTCTTATGGCCATTTCCAATACCGACGCTTACTCGGCCTCGTTCTGATGACGAATTAGGTCGCGCGTGAATAGGGTGAATCACAACACTTCCTTCTCTACAAACACCCTACTTTGCAAGCCCATTACAGAAGCCATGGCCGACATACAGGTTGGGCAATAACAAAAATACCCACAACTGAACGCCTTTTTGTTTGTTTGTTGTTTTACGTCCTAGCAACATTCAAGGTCATATCAGGATGGGTAGCGACTTGTGACAGCGCGCACTCATGGCGACTTTACATTGCTGCCCTACTGGGAGACCAGGCCGCCAGCACCATGAACTGATATCCCACTCAGTCACATTATCCTGACACTGAGCACACCAGTCCTTGCCATATCCTAATAATGCTGAGCGCCTGGCTAGGAAGGGACAAGTATAAATCTTTCAGTCATTGGTTTGACTCGACCACGGTTCGAACCCACGATTCCATGGTCTACCAACACGGGAGACAGACGCTCTAACTCATTCGGCCATCCCGTATGGTTCCACACCACTGAACGCAGACGCCAGGCTAACATACCAAAATCACACACAGAGGGCGATCAATATCAATTACCCAGCATTTTGGGGATTAGTTAGAAAAGTGGCCATCAGGGAATACTGTCCCCCCCCCCGACACGCACATGACCCGATATCCTACTCAGTCACATTATCCTGACACTGAGCTAACTAGTCCTTGCTCTATCCTATTAATGCCGAGGAAGCGACACATATCAATTTTATAAGTCATTGGTTTGACTCCACCGGGAACCGAACTCCGGATCTCCCGCACGGGAGGCCCACGCTCTACCGATTCGGCCACCACGTCCGGTCGAATCGGTAAGAACGCTGGTTTGTTTTCGCATCTGGGAACCCTGGTTGAGTCAAACGAATAACATAGCCTGACGCTTAGCATTAATACTAGGAAAGACCAAGGACTGGTTAGCTCAGTATCGGAATAATGTGAATGAATGGGACATCAGGTCATGATGCTGGCGGCATGGGCTTCTAGTAGGGCAGCACTATAAAGTCGCCAATAGAGCGCAGGGTCATAAGTTGGTACACGTTCTGATATTACCGTCGATGTTGCTATGACGCAAGACCCCAACAAACAAACTGTAGAGTTAGCACCCGGGTCTGTGACTCCAATCCAATGTGGGTCAAGAATCCGCGGAACAATGTACCATACAGTCCACCTAAATGGAGAACAAGCCACCACGACCCTCCCTGCCCAGTCTCTAATTTAATAGAACGTATCACGGCTGATGCCTGTAGTGTCCAGCATTTTGATATGCAAGCCCAAACTAAATTTTCATGTTTTCACTTCAAATATCCCGTAGGTTAAAACTCTTTAAAATAAACCTTACTTCAAGCTCAAGTCAAGTAGATTATCAATATTTTATTTGTCTGGGGGAAAAAAATGGCAGGACCTCAAAACGTCGAACGATGCAACCGTAACTTCACATTCGCATACGCTACGTGGGGTGGGGATGGGGATGGGGAAAGGGGATTTGGTGCCTAAACTGGACATTCTATAAC
>CM059187.1:86669725-86699725 GCA_030323885.1 Branchipolynoe longqiensis | reverse complement strand
TGCTGGCCAGCTGTAGTGTTGGTGTTGTCTTACCAAGCAGTAGCTGCTGATAAGTTATTTGATTGTCTGCATTTCAGTAGCAGACAGATAGTCTGTTGGTACGTTTAGTAGCCTATGTTAGTTTTTTGGGCCCTCTTGGCATTGTATTTTTGTACTATTCTTATTACTATGTTAGTTGTTTTCTTAAGGTTCTATGTTAGTGTTTTGGGGTTTTCTTGGGAAGAGTTTTCCGCTTTTTTCTACTTAATTATATACTAGCCTATTTTATGTAATGCTGGGTGGTTGGCAACCTTTTGGGCATAAGGAGGTTGGTGGCGAACACAGGCTCTCCTGTGACTAGGGTAATATGTCGTCCATTAAAGACAACGAAGATTGCCACCAAGACAAGAAAGGATCTGAGTAATCTATGCCGTAATATTCGAGTGGATCGATAGCAGACGGTGGCTGTTCTGATTAACGCATTGCCTGCCATACAGGTGGCGCCACTAAATGGAGATTACCGAGCAATGCCATGTGCTTTTACACTGATAACATAGCAGTGGCCTTCAGGAAATATTATTGTGGGATGTACGGGAGCCGCGCAGTAAATAAGAGGGTGGGGATCGGAGACAATAGAAGTGTGATGTGGGGGAGGAGATAACAGCATCTAGGCAAGTTCTGAAGGCAATGGGCACTAGATATTGACTAATGGGAGATTTTGCATCTTAGGAACATCTGAGGTAAGATTAAAACAGGTCTACTTATCGCAGCTGTAAGTTAGATTCCATATATACAAGGAAGCGGTATGTGGTATTTAATTTTGTGTTCGGATGTCGCAACAATCGCTACCTAGACCGATCCAGTTTACCGCACATGTATGTGTATGAAAAACTGCAGCCGCTTCCAGACATATGGATTCATGATAATGCGTCTATATTTATGTCCCACACCTCGTGTCTTCATAACGCATGGCGCTCACATACATATGCAAACATAGCTTTACAGTGCCTCCACAATAGGATACCGTTTCTCCGGTAAGACATCAGTCATAGTATCCTAACATTGAGCCAACCAGTGACTAAGCACCAGGCAAGTTAGTTGCAAATATCAAACCCACAAACCCCCTTCCCTCATTCCATCACCCAGCCCAGCTTTTTCTATCGATCTTTGCACAATCAATTCCTATCCAGGCTTTGCTCTGCAAGTTTCTTTATTGTTAGAACATTTATTTAGTGACCAGAAGTCAGTGTCATCAGGACTGGAAGACCAGTACCTCAGCCTTATGTAGGTTATTCAGAGAAATAACATTATTTTTGGGGGGAAAAGAGACGCTCTAACTACTTGACCATTCCCTTCTGGACCATCGTGTGTATATTCATTGCAACATTTATAAATGGATACAACTAACAGGCTCCATTCATAGATGAGGTAATGCTATTCTCTCGTGCAGGCAAGAATATATTCCAATACGGGGGTCGTAGGGCTTGGAGAGGTACAGTGGCGCCTCCTCGTGTGAAAAAGAACAATTACTATAAAGGTACTGAATATATGAAGTAACACAAGGTGGCAGCACAATCACAGCTCAATATAGATCCATACAGTAAAAAGCATTATCACAATAGGCCCCTCTAGTGTTACTCATATATGTCTCTACGATAGCCACCCCAGTCGAAGGCCATACAAAAAACATCATCAATTAATATAAAAGTTGCCTAATCAAATGGTTTTCTGCCATATTTGTATACGATAAACATATCAGGTTGGATATGTATGCTCAAATTTAAGAAAGTCATGACTTAAAAAATATGATGTTTTCATCAGATTATGCAGCTTTAAAGCTGCATAGTTCGATGAAAACATACAAATTTCAAAACCAAAAGAATTATCTACATTCAATTCTACATATCTAACTTAGATACTGGTGCACTTATTAAACATTTGTTACCACATAGAATGAAATATTGAGGCAATTTAATAGAACTGGTTACTGCAGAAATCATATGTGTCAGAGTTTTGGTGTGCTTGCCAAAATTAATTTGGTATGTTTGCACTTCAAATATCTATAAAAAAAAAAGTCATTCAAAATAAAATTTACTTCAATCTAAAGAAAGGTAGATTATAACGATCAACCTAATATATGTATCTCAGAAAATGACGGAAACTCAAAATCATCAGATTATGCAACTCGAAGTCCAGGAAGAGAAAAGACAGTGTGCAATCATACCCCGTCCAGGGCCGCCCCGTCCTCCACGACCGCCACGCCCGCGCATGTCACCACGCCCCTTTGACTTCTGCAACACCTCCTCCTTGACCATGTCAATCACTTCATCAGGTATCCGCAGGTACTTGATGGTCGACCCACGGATATAGCACTCGGGCATCCGCCAGAACCGGTCTCCATCCTATCAGCAGTGCCAGGAGAACATTTTGTAATCCCACGTTATCAGAGTAGGACAGCAACTTTGTCCCCACTTGCCCAATCGGGCAAGTGACTGAATTTTGTAACCTATCTAAGTATATCAAATGTAACAACAAGTATTGCATTCACAACCAATTCCAAGGAGGGAATTACTCATTTTTGGTGTGGTGATGCAATTAAATACTCAACTTCTCTTGATTTTAAAGTTTGGATTCCTTCAAACTTAAAATGTTTTTATTACGAAAGTCGGTATGAAATATTTAAGATTTTCCATATAAATTTAAGATCGGAGCCCGATTTCATTTAAGCATCATATGTACACCTGTATATGACATCGCCCCACTGGTAATACAACCAATTTTCCATGGTCAAAATTACGTTGGAACGACATCAGTCTCCAATATCGCATTGACGCAGGTGGTGACCTCGGAGCAATATCAACAGATTGTGACAGTGCGGGCTGGATAGCGATTCGTGGCAGGGATAGCCAGAAATATTCATTCGACATATCAACAAAGGATTTATTGTACTACTCAATTCAAAAGGAAAACACAGGACGAAATCGGTCATTAATTAATCTGATATAACCTATTATAGCTTATTGATTCAAGAATTTGATAATGTCCTTATTAGTACGTATTACTATCACTATCAAAGAACAAGTTCGATGGTTGAATCTTACCCGCGATGTGCAGATAACTTCTCGCAGGTTAATGTTCATCCAGTTGTCGCAGCTCACTAAGTGACCATTGTACGTCTCACCATTCTTCAACTCTACCAGCTACAAGCATAAACCGAAGCTTATTAATACCTACCCCACAAGGGGGAGGCTAAGGTCCAACACATGTACATATATACATAAACAATACCCGGACTCATAGAGGTGGAATCTGAAATCACCAAAATCAAGCAAACAGAAATGGAAATAGCCCTATATGGGGGCCGCCATTTGTATACTCATGTTGAATAATCAAAATCCAGCAAACGGAAACAGAAACAGTGAATAATACGACTGCGACTCGGGTCACCCAGGCCACTAGAATTTCAAATCGAACACCGCGAGTGAAGTAAAAAAAGACTATCACGTACAGCCACCAGGGCAGTAGGGGTCGGTCCTATGCATTGCTTATTCATATTATATTTGGATTCAAATAAATTGTATTTATTTTTGTAGATAGCAAGGTGTTATATAGGTTTAAACGCACTGTGATATATTCCATGTCACTCTATTTACTTATGTAATTGTAGAAACAAACAGGCTGCCACCAGTGACTCAGCCAGGCTGCATGAAACCTGTCAGGAGTTGGCCCTGAACCCCCATGTCTTTTGTGTGTCAGTGATTGGTGTGTTAAACAGTTACTAAAATGATCTAACAATGGCAGAACAGAAGCCAGTTTGAGCCTCATTTTGAGACCAAACATGTTGAGCTACACATGATAGAAGTGAGGGAAAATTCAAAGACAAGATTTCATGGTGACAAAGACAAAAATTCCAGGTTCAACACCTGTCAAATTGAAGAGCAAGCTTTTTGCTATTAAATCAGCATAAAAAATAGTAAATTTATTCATGCACGCAAATCAAGAAGCTGAAGAAATGTGACCGATTTGGCAACCGGCGAGCTGAAAACACTACTTCAAATGCTCCAAAGTGGATGATGTTGCTGTAACTGATTCCTACTAGTACTACATAATAATGTTCTGTCTGTGGGCAGTGAATGCTCTGTTGTCATGTTCAGAGTATTGAAGACATTGTGAAGGCATATAACCAAATTTCATGTGTCATTAATAGTAGTTGGAACACAATTTTAGTGCTCAATTGTCTAAATTTTAAAAGTACATTCAAGTTATATATACAGTTCTACTGATTCTAGTGATACCAAATTTATCTCTGTATCTTAATTAGAAGCTGAGATATAGCATTTTAAAATGTCCATGAAAATGTTACTTTTATTCTTAGGTAGTAAATAGCTACTGTTAACTTTACAACAGAGCCAATTTGATATTTAGCTCTTTTAAAAGTCGTATATCTGTGTTATTTTTTTGTTTTTCTTCCTGAAAAAAATAAATGCAATCTATATGATATATGAAACTTGATTATGTGCTTAGTTTTGGTTTCCAAGTATCTGCATATGTCCCATGGCTTTGCTCATTTGCTCAATTTAGTTTTTGGATGAAATCTCACCGAAAATACACCTCAAAATTATATTTTAAAATGTTCATAACTTTTGAACCGATTATCACATCAAGATAAATTGTATACCACTGAAATTAGTGTATAAAGTTCTCTAGTATCTGATTATCACAAAAGTGAAATGCAAATATACATTTAAAAAATCAGTTTGGAGTACCTAGTAATTGCGTTAATTTTTGTTATATAGGTAATAAAATATGACCACCGGAAGTTGTCTCGTGACATCATTACACCCCCTCTGTGGTATGTTCAATTTGCTGGGACTCAGTTGATAAAAAAAAAAATTTGGACGTCAATCTTTATTTAAGTCTGTAGATCTTCCAAAGAGGAAAAACTCGCATTCAACACTACGTCGGCATTGCTCAACGTCAACAGTTTAACTGGCAAATTTCAAACGAATGCACACACATTTCGCGAAACACATGCACACACATCCTCAAGTACGCCTAGACCACCAGGCTATGCATACGGCTCACGTACGCGTAGATAGGTATATCAGATTCCGATAGGGACGCATTGGTCACCATGTCTATATTAAATTGTTCCTGCATTTTCACGATTCCGGCCTGGATTAAAGTACTTTTGCATTGGAATATTTTCATAAATTTTATATCATTGGAAAGAACATGACCTAATCTCACCGAAAATACCCATAAAAATACCAAAATCAAAATACTTAGAGCATACAGAGCTGTAACAATGTGGCAAGGGTCACAGTTTATTATAATGGTGAATCCAGACTAAATTTAACAATTAAGCCGACATTAGAAATGCCATAACTTTCTCCCCATTTAAGATATTTTCAAAATTACAACAGATTTGAGTTTTTCTCAGCAAGATCTGTTGAAAGAGCTTACATTTATACCGACCCATTCTCTGGGGAGGCTAAGGACTAACACGTGTACATATTATATACATAAACAATACCTGTATTCATAGAGGTGGGAAATGAAATCACCAAAATCCAGCAAACGGAAACGGAAATAGCCCTCTATGGGCGCCGCCATTTGTAAACTCGTGTTGAAAAACAGAATAATCCAAATCCAGCAAACGGAAACGGAAATCGCTCGTCGAACTTCGGTACGCAGCAAGCAGGGTGGAAGATGGCGTTTGGTTAATAATATCCTATGGTCTTAATACCTTGACGGTGCTCCGCCGCAGAGTAGCGCACTGAATCAAGGAACAACTACACTGGTCCCTCGCTACAGACCTTCCATATATGGTGAGATAACATCACTGGGACCAGTGTACCTGTTCCTCCGTGCTACTCTGCATCAAGGCTGTCAAGGCATTAAGTCCATAGGCCCAATTGACGGTATTCGGGGTCAGCGATTGGTTAATATATCAAAACAAATGCCCGCTGCCATAGATTTTGCCGATATGGGCAGCTCAAAACTTTGATTTTATTCAAAATTAAAAGAAATAAAGAACAATTTGGCATAAACATGGATGCACAAATGAAATATTTATACCGACCCACCCACGGGGAGGCTAAGGACTAACACGTGTACATATATATATATGCATAAACAATACCTGTACTCAGAGGTGGGAAATGAATTCACCAAAATCCAGCAAACGGAAACGGAAATAGCCCTATATGGGCGCCGCCATTTGTAAACTCGTGTTGAATAACATGATAATCCAAATCCAGCAAACGGAAATGGAAATCGCTCGTCAAACTTCGGTATGGAGCAAGCAGGATGGACGACAGCGATTGGTTAAAAATATCCTACGGTCTTAATACCTTCACGGTGCCCCGCCGCAGAGTAGCGCATGCCGAATCAAGGATCAACTACACTTGTCCCTCGCTACAGACCTTCCTTATATGGTGCGATGACATCACTGGGACCAGTGTACCTGTTCCTCTGCGCTACTCTGCAGCGAGGCTGTCAAGGCATTAAGTTCATAGACCCAATTTACGGTATTCGGGGTCAGCGATTGGTTAATAATATATCAAAACAAATGCCCGCTGCCATAGAATTTGCCGATATGCGCAGTTCAAAACTTTGATATTATTCAAAATTAAAAGAAATAAAGAACAATTTGGCATAAACATGGATGCACAAATGAAATATTAATAGTTTCTTCCGCGGAAAAGACGGCCGTATTCGATTATCACGACCGCGACTCGGGTCACCCGAGTTGCTAGAATTTCAAATCGAACACCGCGAGTGGAGTAAAAAAATACATGCGCAGTCATAAAATACTTTGCTGTAGTTATATCGGGGGTCGGTCCTAAGCATAGCTTATTCATATTAGTTTATACCGCGGAAAAGGGTCACCCAAGTTGCTAGAATTTCAAATCGAACACTGCGAGTGGAGTAAAAAAATAGATGTGCAGTCATAAAATACTTTGCTGTAGTTATATCGGGGGTCGGTCCTAAGCATAGCTTATTCATGCCGACCCACCCAAGGGGAGGCTAAGAACTAACGCGTGTACATATATGTATAAACAATACCTGTGTATTCATAGAGGTGGGAAACGATATCACCAAAATCCAGCAAATGGAAACGGAACTAGCCCTGTATGGGCGCCGCCATTTGTAAACTCGTGTTGAATAACAGAAAAATCTAAATCCAGCAAACGGAAACCGCTCGTCGAGCTCAGCTACGCACCAGACAGGGTCGATGACAGCGATTGGCTTAACGCCGTAATAATTTTATTCAAAATTAAAAGAAATAAACAACAACTTGGCATAAACATGGATGCACAAATACAATATTATTATTAATACCGACCCACCGACGGGGAGGTTAATGACTAACACGTGTACATATATATACATAAACAATACCTGTATTCATAGAGGTGGGGAATGAAATCACCAAAATCCAGCAAACGGAACCGGAAATAGCCCCCTATGGGCACCGCCATTTGTAAACTCGTGTTGAATAATCCATAATCAAAATCCAGCAAACGGAAATGGAAATAGATCGTCGAGCTTTGCTACGCACACACAGGGTGGGCGACAGCGATTGGTTAATAATAAATAGCCTATGGGCTTAGTGCCTTGACAACGCACCACCGTAGAGTAGCACATGCCGAATCAAGGAACAACTACACTGGTCCCTCCCTAAAAATCTTCCATATATGGTGCGATGACATCACTGGGACCAGTGTATGTGTTCCTCCGTGCTACTCTGCAGTGGCCCTGTCAATGCATTAAGTGCATAGGCCCAATTGATGGTATTCGGGGTCAGCTATTGGTTAATAATATATCAAAACATAGAATTTGCCGATACATGCAGTTCAAAACTTAGATTTTATTCAAAATTAAAAGAAATAAATAACAATTTGGCATAAACATGGATGCACAAATGAAATATTAATAGTTTACTCCGCGGAAACGACGGCCGTATCTGGGTCACACGAGTTGATAGAATTTCAAGTCGAACACCGACAGTGGAGTAAACAAAAATCATAAAATACTTTGCTGTAGTTATATCGGTGGGTCGGTCCTAAGCATTGCTTATTCATATTAGCTTATTCCACGGAAACAACGGCCGTATAAGCGAGTTCAGCATTGTCCGTGCGCATGTGCGGGTCCGACTTCCGGCCGGCGCTGTAGGTATAAACAAAGCCACATTTTGCACTGCACGTATAGCCGTGAGCAATCTTCTTACAGAAAAAGTGAAATATCTCTAAAACCACACCACCTAGAAACAAATCGCTTGGTACACATATAGAAAACATGTTTACCAAAAAGATTATATTAAATTGATAATGTTAGGGTTCTGGATTTCTATTAATTTTGAATAAAACTAACGCTTCGCACTGCGCATACCAGCAAACACAATGGCAGTGAGCAATCTTCTTACAGAAAAAGTGAAATATCTCTAAGACCATACCACCTAGAAACAAATTGATTGGCACACATATAGAAAACATGTTTACCAAGAATATTATATTAAATTGATACGGTCAGGGTTCTGGATTTCTATTAATTTTGAATAAAACTAACGTTTCGCACTGCGCGTTCCAGCAAACTCATTGGCCGTGAGCAATCTTTTTACAGAAAAAGTGAAATATCTCTAAAACCACACCATCTAGAAACACATCGCTTGGTACACATAAAGTGACATATAGAAACATGTTTACCAAAAAGATTATATTAAATTGATAAGGTTAGGGTTCTGGATTTTTATTAATTTTGAATGAAACTAACGTTTTGCACTGCGCGTAGTCATGCAGTGATGATGCACGTGGGTTTGTTTATCCCGATGACTTCCCATCAACCACCGTGCGCCCGAGATGCTGAACTCGCTCATTCGATTATCACAACCGCGATTCGGGTCACCCGAGTTGCTAGAATTTCTAATCGAACACCGTGAGTGGAGTAAAAAAATACACGCGCAATAATACCGACCCACCCACGGGGACGCTAAGGACTAACACGTGTACAGATTATTAATGCTTGTTGTGTTTTGAAATTTTAGCTGATCTACCTACCGTAGGCACTACGTACTACGTCTACGGTCTGTTATCTAGCCATTAACCCGTATTATCGTTCATGTGACACTTACCATAGGATGATTCACAGCTGTTCGGAGAAGGGATAATGGTAACTGCAAAGAAGAAATGCATATTATTAGCTCATTATAATGCATAGACCATTGTTTCTTTTATATAAACTGAGGGAAACAAGTTCATCCCCAAGTGCTCATGCTTACCATGGTGTCGCGATAAAACCGGCTAGCGCTTCTTCCGGATGAAGGCAGTCGCACATTTGAGTAATTTATTATTAATAGTTTGGAAGCAGCTATGTATTAGAAAACTTGCAACTGACCGGCTATCAGAATGTTTTTCATTTAAATAATTCCTCCCTAACGTAGCTCATGTCGTAATATCAAACTAACGATTTATGTTACAACTTCCGGGTTGATTCCGCATGTGAGTTTGTGACGACTCGTCAGCCAAGGTCTGCAATATTTATTATAATTTACCATCGTCTGCTTCATTATGAGTGTAGACGCTCACGGAGATAGTCCGAGAGCAGACGAGTCTAAGGATTGCTCTAAAATGAAGAGAAGTGGAAGGGGTAAAAAGACTGACAACTTGGCAAAACTTGCCCATCTGAATCCAGCTTACCACAAACACGAGTTCAAACAGAAGCTTGGGGATGCGTTCAGAGAAGGAGGCACGTTTGATCACGGTGAGAAGGCACTAGAACTCATCGCAGACGAATGTAGTTTTTTTGTGTGCATGACCGATATAGTAGCAATGTGTAGGTATGTGCCAAACCGCCGAACAGCGGCGGATATTTTCTTACCACAAAACTGATCCAGCAAATCCCACTTTGAGGCGCTATGTCTATGACTAGTATGAGCCTATGGCTATGGTTCATTGGTTAGGTATGTGCCAACAAATTCAAGCCACTTCAATAATAAAACAAAAGGCACCACTGGAAAGAGCTTGAAACACCCTTTAACATGACAACAAGATTATGGGAATAGGTTGAGTATTAAGGAAGTTATGGCGTTTTCCAACTCTGAAATTGGGCCTTATTTTCTTACATTAATTTATGGTATAAGGCAATAAGCACTAGATTTCTGTGACCGAAATTGGTGACTTTTATAGGAAAATGCATGTAATTTCTTTAATAATTGAGATATCTAGATGAAATTTGGACTGAAGCTAGATTAAGGCATGTTCTATTGATATAACATAAAGTGACATTTAAAACAAAATTAAGTGACCTGAAACAAAGTAAAGTGACCTGAAACAAAACATTTCTGTTACTGGAATTGGTACAATTCATGTACTTTCTTTAATATTTGAGATATCTTGATGACATTTTCAGTGAAGCTAGTTCTATTGATGCAATTCAATAAGATGTCATTTGAAACAAAATAAGTGACATGAAAATGACATTTGTGGTTAATTAGTGAACTCCATGATCATTTTTTCACAACATACTTCATTAAGGTAAAACAAAAGGCACCACTGGAAAGAGTTTGAAACGCCCTTTAACATGACACCAAGATTATGGGAATATGTGGAGTATTAAGGAAGTTATGGTGTTTTCCAACTCTGAGGCAGAGGCGAGTCTCAGAAAAAGTGATAAAAACAAGTCATACGGGTTACATTCCTTTTCGTGCCAATTCTGATCTACACACTCCAGTTTACGTTTTTTAAATTATAGATTGATATAAAAGGGTGAATTTGCAGGTTGAAATTGAGTGAAACTTTTGAAGTTATTATTGGAATAGCAAAACATCACCAAATTGAAATATTTTTAAACTAAGCTGTAAAGGGATTCCCTACATAATAGACAAGAATAATCAAGATTGACCAATGCAATCCAATCATAGAGGCGTTTTTCTAGACCCCTCCAAAAAAAAGGTGCGATTGGCTGGATCAGTTTTGTTGTAAGAAAATATCTGCCGCTAGTCGGCGTTTTGGCACATACCTACTATGACTATGGTTGGTTTGCATTGCCATTGGCATGGGTCAATCTTGGCCCAAGATTTGGGTATTCCTAGTCTATTATGTAGTATCATAAGTATGGGAATCCCTTTACAGCTTAGTTTTAAAATATTTCAATTTGGTCAAGTTTTACTATTCCAACAACAACTTCAAAAGTTTCACTCAATTTCAACTTGCAAATTCACCCTTTTATATCAATCTGAAGCATTTAAAAAGTAGACTGTCGTGAGTAACCATTATTAATCTTATATACTGTTGAGTTTTGGGAAATTGTGAGGAGTACATCATGATTGGCGCGTTCAGGAATGCAACAGGTATGCACTTATGTTTATCACAATCTAAGGCGAAAAAGTATGTGGTGGCTTATTGGTCAGAGAATGAGTCTTATGGTATCATTCTTTGCCTTGGCAGCTGATCTCATATATATGATGATCTTATGCTTAACTGATATTTTGAGAATGACTCGTGATCGTGATTTGTTGATTTACCTTTATGGAGTATGTTGTTTAACAAACGGTCATGGAGTTAACCACAAACGTTATTTTCATGTCACTTATTTTGTTTCAAATGTCATTTTATTGAATTGTATCAATAGAACATGAATTAAACTAGCTTCACGGAATAGTTCATCAAGATATGTCAATTATTAAAGAAAGTACATGAATTTCAGTTCCAGAAATGTATTGTTTCAGGTCACTTAATTTTGTTTCAAATGCAAGGATGAAAGATCTCCGCGGTTTCGCGGATTTCCGGGATTTTTTATATTCACCGATTAACATAAAAAAAATCCCCCAAAATGGGATGTAATTGACAACAGTTGGCTCGTTCGAATCCCATTCTTGAATGACCTTAGATGTAGCTCGAACATAACCTGAACAAGAACATAACCTGAACAAGGCTAGTAGAAACCTGACTTCCGGTATTTTTCCGCGATCCCCTGACAGTGCTTAGTCTATGGGAGAGGATCCGCGTTATCGCTGTCGGTGTAACAATTTCGGCTTGTTTTCCACGGTTTTTGCTGGATACCACTTTCAATCTCTACTGATACCGGACTACCAGGAATTTTCTGCGATTCCATGACAGTGCTAAGCCTATGGGACAGTATCCACCTTTCCGCTTTTTTTGCCGGAGACCACTTTCATACTTTATTGAATTATATCAATAGTACATGCCTTAATCTAGGTTCAGTCAAAATTTCATCTAGATATCTCAATTATTAAAGAAATTACATGCATTTTCCCTTAAAAGTCACCAATTGCGGTCACAGAAGTCTAGTGCTTATACCTTAATTTAATGGAAGAAAATAAGGACCAATTTCGGAGTTGGAAAATGCCATAACTTAGTTAATACTCTACCTCTTCTCATAATCTTGGTGTCACGTTAAAGGGCCTTTCAAGCTCTTTCCAGTGGTGCCTTTTGTTTTATTATTGAAGGATTTTAAATTTTGTTAGCACAAAATTTTCAAACCACATCAATCTGAAAATGGATTGCATTGTTGGAAAGAGCTTTGAAAACCATACAAGAAAATCCAATAATCATGACTCATGTCAATCGGTTGATTATTAAGGGTGCTAGAGCTATTTCAATTTCGGTAATGAGGGGTAATTTTTTGCCTTTGTTTTAATGTTTTAGCATTATAACTTATATAAGTGTGTGACCCAAAATCTAGAATTTTAGTTAATTTTTGTTCTAACTTGCTTAATAATGGATATATCTCACTGAATTTTTCAATGGAAGTAGATAACTATCTGCTCTGTCGATTCCACCCATCAAAATAAGAGTGAGTGAGTGACTTGGAGGATTTACACCATTAAAACAAAAGTAAATGAATACATTCGTGATTCAGAAAGGTTATAGGAATTTTTCATTATGTAATGAGTATATCCATGGCTCCATTGTAACTACTTTCATCCTTACCTTCGTATTGTTGACCCAAAACCTATATATTTAATAATTTAGTCATTTTTTGTTCCAACTTCCTAAATAATCAAGATATCTAAATGAAATTGTCAGTATAAGTAGATGCCTATCGGCTCTGTCGATTCCACCCATTAAAATAAAAGTAAATGCCCACATTAGTGACATATTTGTGGATTTTCGGATGTCATTGATATGATTGATCTTATAACATTAAAACTTTGGGGACCTAGCAAAGTACCTTGTTATATATTGGAATCAGAATGATGAGATCTTTATAACTGTGACATTTGCAAATTAACTTCATGAAAAGAAAAAATCTGTTTGGAGTACCTAATAACAAACAAACATATGACACAAAAGAAACAATATAGAAAATTACACTTTGCCCAAATAATGAATGTGATGATCTGCGCACTCTTGCTCATTTACCTTTCCTGCAGTTTGTGCATAGTAATTCGCATGAAAGTAGGCCACTATTCTATTCTGAATTAATTTGATGGGTGTGATTTTGAATTAGCAAGGTAGCATTCTAGATGCGTTTCAACTATTTTATCCAGACATTGAGCTCAAATTTCACTGTTCAGAGGCAACTTCAGGATTTACCTCTAACTATACCATAATCAGGTCAATGTGGCATGGGTCAAATAGTGAAATAGTTCCTGTATTGTGTTTATACTCAGTGCTTGATGGGTAGTTTCACCGTGTGTGCAAGTGGAATCGAAATCTTACTGTGCTAATGACTCCAGAAATTGTTAATTATTTCCTTATATTTATACTATTTGAAAAAAGAAATGTTTCCAACAAAGGAAGATGTTGAATATGACCGTTTGAAATTAAATGTCTTGTTGTTCAGAGGTTCTCATTAAGTTTGTGACACTTAATTTTCAATCATGTTGACAATGTCACAAATTTGTGGTGTAATTCTCTATTGATTCAGTCACATCCATGCCAATAACGTACATAATACACAATACTGGCACTCAATTTCCATCTTTATTATCTCTCACATAAATTGGCTATAGCACAAAATCTAAATATTGATATGGTAATGAAAGCGTGCTTTGAAATACAGACTACCCCAAGTGGTACACAGTTTCTGAGAACGACAATGATAGAAATAAGCAAGCAAATTGTTTGTGTCCAATGGACAAATGTGATGTGATTTTCACTTGTCCGTCTGATTTTTTTCGTTTGTCCACAGTATTTATCTTATAAGTTATATGCATATCTATACATATAGCCTTATAGGTATTGGCTACAGATGGACGAGAAATCGCGAAATACCTGTTTTTAAGCCCAAAATTATTACTTGTCCAACGGACAGGCTCAAGCCATATTCTACTTGTCCGTGCCCATTCTTACTTGTCGCGGACACGCTCTTATCTCGAACGCTGTGTAATATAGCCAGCTGTTGCTTGTTACAGAGACGAAGGCCTCGTTGACGTCGACCCCGTTCCCGCTGTGCTGCCTGCCCGGCTTCCTGCGGGAGGACCGCTTCCTGGAACGGCTCAGGGACGAGCTGCTCGACGCCATCTTCTATGAGAAGAACAATGATCTCTACAAGTTTCAACAGGTACTGCCAGACATGGACACCTTCTTTTGGTTCTACTCAATTTAAATTTTCGCTTTATATATATATATCAGTGATAGAAATAAGCAACGAATTTCCACCGGACAAATCTGGTGTGATTTTCACTTGTCCGTCTTAATTTCCACTTGTCCTGGACAAGCGGACAAGGTCATATTTCGAGCGCTGTGTTATCTATATATGTTATGTGTAGTGATAGAAAGCTAAGGGAGCAAACCCTAAACAGAAAACCATGTCACTGTGGCAGCATTAAGGACGGTTGATGTAATGAACTCCCAACATCTCCCGACCAGCCACTGCAGGGACAAATAGTTTTGCGCCTGTCTTGACATGTTCTTGCCAGTGTGAAACCTCTATTTGCTCCCCGATAGAGTGCTGCTGGTAACTTGCAAAATCCAGCAGCACTTCAACACTTTTGCAGGCAGCTTTCATGAAATGTACAACCGCGACCGACTCATAAGCCCTGTTCACACGGGGCAGTTAATTCGAATCATATGAATCGACTTGCCTAGTTCGGCTCACATTTGGCGTGTGAACGCGCATCTGAGTCGATTTAGGGCTGATTCGAATCATATAATCCGGAATTTATAAACCACCTAAGGAGGTGGTTTATATGAAGCGAATTATATGATTCGACTTATATCGCCCGTGTGAACGCATCTGACTTATTTGATGCGGATTAAGGACATAGCGCGCATGCGCAGTCGAGACCTTAGTTTGTTGACTTTCCGGTCGATCAAAAGCGCATATTATATAATTTAATTAATGAAACCGCTATCTATGCACAGATATTTTTTTCATCATTTATTTTTAGGGTTTCACTGCCCAGCAGAAGTTTTGATCGTTCCAAACCAATAAGATTCATTAAATACTTATCTAGGTCGAACGCACTCTCTAGTGGTGACGTTGCCTAATCGAAGACTGGCGCTGGGCTTGCTCATGCGCAGATATCGATTTCCGGCCCCAAGTACTGCCCGTGTGAACGGGCGCCTAATTCGACTCACCTGGTTCGATTTGTCTGATTCGCCTCACATTTTGCCCGTGTGAACACGGCTATAGACACAACTCTCACAGCAGAGAGCTAAATGGAGAGTGGCAGTCAAGTAATGAAAGCAGTCTTTGTCGCATTGCGACTGATAGCATGATGATGAGTGATAGAAATATGACAAGTCTGGTGTGATTTTCACTTGTCCATCTGAATTTCCACTTGTCCCGGACAAGCGGACAAGTTCTTATTTTGAACACTGTGTTATCTATATGTGATATATATAGTGATAGAAATAATACATGTCTGGTGTGATTTTTCACTTGTCCATCTGAATTTCCACTTGTCCTGGACAAGCGGACAAGTTCTTATTTTGAGCGCTGTGTTATCTATATGTTATATATAGTGATAGAAATAATACATGTCTGGGGTGATTTTCACTTGTCCATCTGAATTTCCACTTGTCCTGGACAAGTGGACAAGTTCTTATTTCGAGCGCTGTGTTATATATAGTGATAGAAATAAGACATGTCTGGTGTGATTTTCACTTGTCTATCTGAATTTCCACTTGTCCCGGAAAGCAGGCAAGCTCTTATTTCGAACGCTGTATATATAGTGTGTGCCATGTGTGGTGTGTCATTTCACGTGGGGAGGAGAGTGTGTGCATTGCACTATTGTTTAAAGAACATATTTACCGCGAGGAGTCCATGTGCACATGCTGTCTATCAATGAACCAGACGGGATGGCCGAATGAGTTAGAGCGTCCGTCTCCCGTGTTGGTAGACCATGGGATTGTGGGTTCGAACCATGGTCGAGTCAAATCAATGACTTAAAAATTGATAGTTGTTGCTTCCTAGCCAGGCGCTCGGCATTATTAGGATAGGTCATGGACTGGTTGGCTCAGTGTCAGAATAATGTGACTGAGTGGGATATCAGGTCAGTTTGCTGGCGGCCTGGTCTCCCAGTGGGGCAGCGCTATAAAGTCGCCATGAGTGCACACTGTCACAAGTCGGTACCCGTCTTGATATGACATTAGATGTTGCTAGGATGTAAAACAACAACAAACACACACAAAAACAGTCTATCGATGTGTGTGCGTGTTTGTACTGTATAAATATAATGCGTTATGCGAATATAGCGGAAAACACAAATATATTTTCTTAATTTGTATTTCCTATTTCAATATATACACACACACATGCACATTACAGTAGTCGTGAAATTGCATTTCACATCCATAATGCCAGTTCGGAGGTCGGGCGATCACTCTTTTAATAATCAAACAGGAATCTATGTTTGTCCCTTGAAAGGATGTTACAGTCACCAAACCTTCGGTGGCATGCCATCAAACCCTCGGCCTCAGTTTTCCACCCTTTTATTTGCTGCTCTTCTTGCGTTATTTCCAGTCACCTAGCCATCTACGATGACATTGACAGCCCAAATCCAAATATAATGTAACATTTAAAACCAAATGCACTGATGTTGGTCCCACGGCTTCACTAGCCACAGCTGGTCCGATGTGTTGCTATTAACCTCACTCCAACAGGATGACTATATAGCTGTCAACACTAAAGCAACAAACTCACATAGATAACCACAATCGTGTAAAACTTGGATATTCCTATCGAACTGACATTTATATACTCCTAATCTAACTGCAACTGACCACTCCTCACATTAAGACTTATTACAACTTAGCAAACGAATACAGAAGATAACTTCTGCTTTCATTCTAATTACTATGAAAATACTCACATTGATCTGACTGACGGGATGGCCGAATGAGTTAGAGCATCCGTCTCCCGTGTTGGTAGGTCGTGGGTTCGAACCCTGGTCGAGTCAAACCAATGACTTAAAAATTGATACTTGTCGCTTCCTAGCCTGGCGCTTGGCATTATTAGGACAGGGCAAGGACTGGTTGGCTCAGTGTCAGGATAATGTGACTGAGTGGGATACCAGGTCATGGTGCCGGTGGCCTGGTTTCCCAGTGGGACAGCACTATAAAGTCGCCATGAGTGCGCACTGTCACAAGTCGGTACTCGTCCTGATATGACCTTAGATGTTGCTAGGACGTAAAACAACACCAAACAAACAATCTGACTGATATTGATGTAGTATGACACTACTTTTGCCAGATTGCAGTGGAACCTGTGGGTAACTATCAGAATTCTATTGTGCTATATGCTGCAAATTGTGTATTCAACAGCTATTATTACCTCACCTTACACTATATACCATTTTTGTGTAAATAATCCCGAATTGAAAAATGGCTAAAAGACCTCTGCTACAGCGCTGACAAAAGAATTTATTCAGCATAATAAACATTTATTTACACACAAAAAACAGCCTATTTTTCATTTCATATATTCTTGTAATCTTATTATTTTATCATAATCATTATCCTTAGTCTTAGTTCAGCTTTCAGTGAGCGTCTCTTGTGACATTTAATATGATCCATTTACCTCCTAAATAATATATCAAGTGAGTCAAGCAAATAACCAGCACCTCAGAATTGCATGTACATGTGAACATGGAGACCTCCAACATACCACACACTGGAGGGATCACATTATGATTGTGGGGTCTCCATTTCTTTGAAGGAAACTAAGATTATTTTTATTTAACCTAACCGGGCTGACCTTAAATCATATTCTCCTCTCCGTTATTTATATTTGTTTAATTCATTATACATCACGAGATACCACTACAGTGTCCACTCGGCAATTAGTCAGGCCTCTGGTCATGCTACGGTCGGACTAGGAGGTGGGGGTGGCTACTCAGTGATACCTCTATAGACAAGAAGTGGTATTTTATTGCTAGCACAATTTCACTGTAACCCATACTAGAAGGCAAGAGCCAAGCCAGTGACATTTCGACCATCAAGGCCACCCACACCCCCGGTGAAAATCGATGGTGTGAGTAGGATATGGAATTGTCTCTTTGGCGATGGTAATAACGATCAACTAGGTTCTTATGCTAAGTACACACCTACCGTTTTTTTCCGCATCCACCTACCGTATACGATCTAAAACTGCCCAAAAGTCGTGAGGTGTGCACTCCCCTAGCACACCTACCGATTGCGATTCACGACTTTTTAGGCCTAAAACTACTTCGTTACGATTGCGATTCGCGATTCGAAAAATGAATCGGCCCGTTTTCAGTTTTAAGCGGGTCGGGTCGCGATTTTTAGTGCGCGAATCGTATACGGTAGGTGTGTACCTAGCATTAAAGCTGTATATTCCAATGAAAGCATAACATTTTTTAAACCAAGACATTTATCTAGATTTGATTCTGCATGCTTAACGCGTGCACTTGTATAAAGCATGTTGTAAAGTCGACGGCTGGCGGTTTGAGTGGTGTAGATAGGCTAATAAGAAATCACTACAGGCAAGGAAGGAAAGTAGATAAAGAGTGAAAGGTAGGAGAGTGAGACTCTCTCATTTATTCTATTTATAGTTTCAAGAACAAGATGGTGGTCATCACATGATCCAGTCTTCCAATCCCAAACAGGCATTCCTCTATCCACCAATGAGGGTTCAATATCCTTGTTACCAAGGCATGGTTAGATCTGGCTACAGTGCCCTGTTGTATCTGGTGCAGTGATCCATAAATAACTCTTGGGGGGGGGGGGGGGGGGTATGTGAGGCGACTTCCCAAAGACTGTCCCACATGTCAAGAAGTGACCCTCTCTCAGGTCAAGAAGTGACCCTCTCTCTATTGATACACAATTTCTATCCTCAATTAGTAATAGATCACCAACTCCAGATATACCTTATATGCCTTTGGTTTGACATACCATTTTACTATTTTATAGACAAGTTGCATTTTCTTATAGCAGAGTTCTGCATATCCCATATCTCATATATCGGAAAATTTTACACTGTGTTTGCTGTATAGAAGGGAATGCTAAGTCAATTTAATAGAACATGTTCCTGCTGACACCTATTGTCAGAGTTTTGACGTGCACGCCAGGATTACTTTTGGATGTTTGAACTTCAAATATCTCCAAAGTTAACCATTTAAAATAAAAGTTACTTCAATATTAAAGCAAGGAAGATTATAATGATGAACATAATCTATTTATCTCTAAAAGAAATGACAGAACGGTGAAACCATAGGACTATGCAACTTACTTATTTTGAACATGATACAACTCGATATCAGTTGGAAAAGAATTCCTCTAGCTGATTCAGTATAACCCAATTAAACCAAATTTGAAGGGACCCTAGAAATATGTTTGGATTAACCGATCATTGTGTAAAGTCGCCGGCTGGTGGTGTGAATGGTGTGGACAAGCTAATGAGAAATCAATACAGGTAATGAAGGAAAGTAGGTAAAGAGTGAAAGTAGGAGAGTGAGACTCCGTGGTTTATTATCTTATATAGGTTTCTAGAATCCAAGATGGCAGTGGTCACATGGGTTGATCCACCAATCAGGGTTCAAGCTGTTGTATCCAAGGCCTTGTCATGCTGGCTACAGTGCCTTGTGGTGGCCAGTGATCCATAAATAACACCATGGGGGGGGGGGGGGGGGGAGGGGGTATGTGAGGTGACTCCTCCAAATACTATCTAAGAAGTGACACTCTTCCTCTATACTATTTTACTATACAATTTTACTATACAATTTCCATACCTAATGAGTAATAGTTTTACCAACTCCACATATCCCTCATATGCCTTTGGATTTTATATATTACCATTTACCATTATATAGACAAGTTGCAATTTATTATAGTAGTTTTCACATATATCCTCATGCCATTAGATCGGAAAATTTTACAATTGGTTTAACCGAGCTTTGGCTTTGACTTTGACTCTCTTCTACCACCCCCCCCCCCCCCCCCCCCCCACACACACACAGACACACTACTGCCCCCACACACTCACTTCCCTGATCCGGCTCGCCACCATACTCCCACTCCCCCCCCCCCCCACACACGCACACACACTATTTCTAACACTTATCCAAACAAGCGTGGTGCCAAACAAGCGTAGTGTAAGAGGCTGTGGGCTCAGATGACCTTATAACCACATGCAAGTTTGGTTTAACCATACCGGAAGTGGCCCGGGACTAACAATTTTGTTTGGATTAACCGATAATTTGGATTAACCGACTTTGGTTTAAAGTTGCATAGTCCGATGAAGCATCAAATTTTCAAAACAAAAACAATTATCTAGATTTGATTCTACATATCTAACTTTGATACTAATGCACTTATTAAGTATTTGGTGCTACATATAAGGGAATATTGAGTCAATTTAATAGAACCTGTGTCTGCAGAAGCCTATGGTGTCACACTTTTGGCATGCTTGCCGAAACTAATTTGACATGTTTGCACTTCAAATATCTCAAAACTTAGCGATTTAAAATAAAAGTCACTTCAAACTAAAGTAAGGTAGATTATAGCAATCAATTTAATATATTTATCGCAGAAAAATTTTAGAAACCCAAAACCATCGGACTATGCAACTTTAACCAACTTTTGTATATGATAAATGGTAGTATTTTGCCGGGCCGCCCAAAAAAGTTTGGATTAACCGATCGTTTGGTTTAACCGAGCTTGGTTTAACGGGGTTATACTGTACCTCGGACATATCAATACCATTATTAATTAAGATATTTGTATTATATATATAATCTTCTTTAGATCATCATTGGCATATATATATATTTTACCTCGGTACAACGCCTCGGCTACTCGAGGCCGAGGGAGAAGGAAGCAACATCCGGGTTCAGCAATTAGCATATTCCGCTCATAACTGGAGGAACGTTACGAGCAGCTCAGCAGTTTTTCACACGGATTACTACTCTTTCTACTGTAAGTACCGGAACATAAACTGGCAAGATTGTTTATGAATACACATAGCACACGCTTATAGACTTGTTGTCTGTATCTTATTTGATAATAAGTAATATTCTCAAGCGTGTTGTTTAGCCGGTGCCGTAGATTGAGGCATCCATTTTGTTTTTGCCGCCCGTTGCCGAACGGAGAGACATGTTGACATGGGTCATTTCGTCGCTTAGGTAGAAATTGCCGCCCGTTGCCCAACGGAGAGACATGTTGGCTGGAGCCATTTCGTCGCTATGATAGTTTTTTCTGAGGCGTACCTCCGAGTATCATAATATTTTCTCCAACTTGTTGGTGTCGTAGCCACAGGTGGGAGAAGTCTATGGTACAGAGAGTGTGGGCGGGATCTACACTGGTCCCGCCCCGCGTTGGTTCGGCTCGCTTGCGACCGTCATACCTCCGATACTTTAGCTTACACACGCCTGGGTTTAAAACTGGTGTAAATACAGTTTTATTACCCCTGAATGACCCTCCGGCCTCATAGCACTGTTCCATTGGTTCAGTTTCCTTGAGTTGTGGTTTTAAAAACGCCTTTTGGTTGTTTTCAGAACCCTCAGGATGGCCGCGAAGCGGGGGTGACACGGGTGCACCACATACCCTCAGTGAAGGGGACGCGGCCTCGGGACGCCAGTCCGCCGCGTCACGTGATCGCTCCCCTGAACCGGGACCCTCGCAGCTGGTGGCGAAATGAGCAGATGGTCAAGCTCATACGGGAGCAACTGCAACAGCTGCTCCCTACGCCCAAAACGTCAACAAAGGCAGATGCCTCCCCATCAGAACCATCGGATTGGGAGGATCTGTCGGACCAACCAACAACCGACTCGGAGGTGGCCTTGGGGCGCAAACGAAAACACCCCAAAAAGTACTCGTCTGGCGGAGATGAGTACTATAAGGCCAGGAACAAGGTCCAGAAGGTCAGAAGGACAAAGAAAAAGTCCAAATCAAAGAAGAAGAAGTCAAAGTCTTCTTCCTCTGACTCCTCCGATCATTCGACTACCACGCAGTCCGAATCGGATGACCCACATCCCGGTACCTTTGCTAACATCACCGTTAAGGTCGCAAAGAAGATCAGGACGGTCAGAAAGCGGCGCATCAACACCTGCACGCTTTTGAGGAAGAATGTCAAAGGACATTTTGACACCTTCAAGCCCGCGGAGACTCTAACAAAGCTCGCGGAAGAATACACGGGCATCAAAGGGATCCCCGAGGCAACCATCAAAGAGATGGACGACGACGTGACCATGAGCGAAGACAGGAAAAAGTTTGAAACCTGTCTCCATACCGTCCATAAAGGTGTACTGGTGGCACTCGCGGCAATCATGCCGGTAGCCAACAGGATGATGACCGGAAACAAGTTCACTACGGTCACTAAAGACATGAACGCGGCGATCGCGTCGTTAACAGCCACGAGTAACTTCTTGTCGTACAGGCGTTTCGAAAATGTCTTCAAGTCGGTTACTACCGATGCTGGCAAGCAGGTTGCCCGCTCCAAGAAGGTCGTCGACAACGACGGAAAAGAATACACTCTTTTCCTGGCGCCTAAACCCATCAAAGGCAAACCGCTGGACCATTCCAAAATGTTTGGAGGACAGCTACAGTACCTGTTCAAACAGGTAGAAACACAGGCGAAACAATCCAAACACCTAGACGGCAAGAAGGATTCCAATGTGGCTAAGTTCAAGAAATCCAGATCGGATTTTCGAGGGCGGCGGACCGGCCAATCGACCAACCGCTTCGGCAGCCGGAACTACGGCTACCAATCGAGGGGACGCGGCCAGAGGAACCAGTACGGCTGGAACGACGGCAACCGCCCCTTCAGGAGAGACAATCCTCCCCAGAAGCAGTTCCCCAAACCGGCCAACAAATAGAGCCTCAAAAGCAACCCAGTGTAAGCCCCTTTTGTGCAGGCAATGTATCTAATCACATTATGGACTGGGAACAACTGACTCATGATCAGTCAGTTCTCGATATTGTTAGAGGGGTTTTCATTCCTTTCATAGAAACCCCTTTACAACATAAAGTCCCTTTCCCATACCGCTTAACTCAACATGAGGAATTGGCATTAGACATAGAAGTAAATAAATTTCAATCCAAAGGTATCATTACTACCGTTCAACATACGGAAGGAGAATATATCTCAAATATCTTCTCACGGCCCAAACCTAATGGCGACATTAGAATGATCCTTGACTTAACTATTCTAAATAAATTAGTCGAATATAAGCACTTCAAAATGTTTTCGTTAGAAACAGCCCGTGACCTAGTAATGCAGGGCTCGTGGCTCGCAAGCGTAGACCTCAAAGACGCTTACTATACTATACCGATCTATGAGTCGCATAGAAAATTTCTTAGATTTATGTGGCAAGGCCAATTGTACCAATTTACATGCTTGCCAAATGGCCTAGCCTGTGCTCCACGTTTATTTACAAAGTTACTTAAACCGTATTTGCTGAAATGGGCCAAGAAAGGCCATGTCATGTTTCCATATATTGATGACTCATTTATTGTAGCACGCACAAGGGAAGATTGCCTTTTAGCCATAAAGGACTTATGTGATACCTTAACCCACTTAGGGTTTTTCATTCACGACACCAAATCGGTTCTACAACCAACATCCCTATTAAAATTCTTAGGTTTCTTTATTAATACAAGAGAAATGACAATCTCCCTAACATCAGACAAAATTGAAAAATTTAGTGCTACAGCCTCAGACCTTTTAAACATAAAACGACCAAAAATAAGGCAAGTGGCTGTGCTCATTGGTCTAATGGTGGCTTATGCACCAGCCGTATTATACGGGAAAGCACACATATTAAAATCCCTCGAAATAGATAAAAATATCGCCCTAAACCAAAGCTAAGGGAAATTTCGAATGCCAAATGACCATTTCCAAAGCAGGACATGATAACATCCAATGGTGGATGAAACATTTAATTAATTCCCATAATCCCATCCGCATGGATGAGCCCCAACACAACAGTTACAACTGATGCGTCACTAGAAGGGTGGGGTGCCCCACAGAGGAAATGAAGCTACTGGGGGCCGCTGGTTAGATAATGAAATAGATGACCACATAAACGTCCTAGAATTGAGAGCCATCTATCTAGGACTTACGAGCTTAGTAAAAATAGATAAACTTACCATCCAAGTTTTAACTGATAATACTACCGCAATGGCCTACATCCGTATATGGGTGGGACAAAGTCCTCAGCTTGCAACGATATAGCAAAACTCATTTGGGATTGGGCAGAAAAAACAACATGTTTGGATTACAGTAGCTCACATCCCAGGTAAACTAAATACACTGGCCGACAATAAAAGCCGCCATTTCCATGACCATTTAGAATGGTCTCTCAGCCCCGACATATTTCTAGCCATTTGTCAGGAATGGGGCTTGCCAGACATAGACCTTTTTGCCTCACGTAAAACACAAAAACTTGATAAATATGTATCCTGGCACCCAGAACCACATGCTTGGCGAGTGGATGCTTTTTCCCTCACTTGGAATAACGCATTTTATTATATTTTTCCCCCATTCAGCCTGGTCAGCAGAGTAGCCAGAAAGATCAGGCTAGACAAAACCCATGCGGTATTGATAGTACCAGACTGGAACACTCAGCCGTGGCGAGCCATAGTCGAATGGGAAGCCAAGAAGGTTTTAAAATTCCCAAGAGGGCAGGTAAACCTACAACATCAAGGAAAAGTGACGACACACAGGGGACGTGTCAACAACCCCCCTACTGGCATTCCTTTTCTAAGGGCGTATTTACAAAAATACGGACTAGATAAATCACCCAAGAAAGGTTAATTTCGGATGCCTGGAGACCAGGAACTGTAAAAATGTATACTACTTACCTTAGGAAATGGGGAGTACATTGTTTAATACATAAAGTTAAACCGATGGCCCCCACGATCGCTCAAGTAGGCCGCTTCCTCCGCATGTTGGAAGATGATGGACTTGGTTATGGGGCTATAAATGCGGCGCGCTGCGCACTCTCCATAATTGTGCCAAGAATCGAAGGACAAACCATTGGCAAACATGAAGTAATTCATTGGATCATGAGAGGAATCTATGAAAGAAAACCCCCAAAGCGAAATATAGTCGGTTTTGGGATGTTTCTACGGTGTTTTAAACTTTTCCAATCCTGGCCGGAGAATAAATTGCTCCACGGTCCAAACGGTTTAGGCTATAAATTAGCAGTACTATTATTACTAGTTACAGGACATAGAGGACAAACAATTGTAGCCCCTCTCTTTGCAAAGGCCTCGACATTGACAAAAAGAGGCCACGTTTGACTTAAACGTTCTGTTAAAGTCTAACAGGACAGGAGATCCACTCTCCTCTATTCATTTAGATAGCTTTCCACAGGATAAGAAACTGTGTGTAGTTTCAGCCATTAGAACATACATATCCAAGACAAAGGGAATACGGAATTCCAAACAACTCTTAGTGAGCTTTATCAAGCCACATAAAGCCATCTCACGTGACACACTAGCCAGATGGACTATTATTATACTCAAGTTGGCTGGCATTGACACGGAACGTTATGCTTCGCATTCCACAAGGGGTGCTATGGTGTCCAAAGCGAGAAAATTAGGAATCTCGGTTCGAAGAATCCTAACACACGCCGGCTGGAAGACGGCCAAGTCGTTTGCTAAACATTACAACAAACGACTAGAGAAACCAAGCGGGGTGGCAACCCGCCTACTCACCAACTAACAAGAACCGGTGAGATGTACAAACTTTTGTTTTACTACTGATACAAATACATGGTTCATCAGATAATTGGGGATAAAAATGAGGCTACGTGAGGTCTCCCTCGGCCTCGAGTAGCCGAGGCGTTGTACCGAGGTAAAATAGTATAGTTATACAAATCTTACCTGGGTACAGATGATGGATAACTCTTGTTTTCCCGAGGTGGACTAGGGCCCACCCGCCACACCCTGCCACGATTATCACGTTCGCTTGTGCCAAAACGAAAACATCAGATTTCCATCATTTTAAGCTCATTTTTATCCTGAATAATTAGGTGAAGATTGCTGAACCCGGATGTTGCTTCCTTCTCCCTAGTCCACGATTACCCGAGGCTTGTACCTCGGGAAAACAAGAGTTATCCATCATCTGTACCCAGGTAAGATTCGTATAACTAATCCTATATATATATATATATATATATATATATATATATATATATATATAATATATTTATAATATATATATAAAAATATATATATATATATCATTAAAGTGTTACTGACGATGGAGGCAGATTGTTTGGTGCACAAGAACAACAGACCTCTCACTGGTTGCCCGAGCCTTGTTAGTCTGCATATCAGCAATCAGACATCCTCTCGGTATCCTATGTAGTACACAGGTCCGAATGGGACCCTAGAAAAGTCTTCGAACTTTCATTCGCCACATTACTAAGGTCTTATGGTGGCAGTTCACACTACGACGTTTTTGTCCAGCGTGCACGCCAATGTGCAAAATATTTGCTAGCACGCAACGGGTTTCGACGTGGTTGTAACGCGTCCGTAACGTCCCCTCCAAGCCGTTTTGGGCGCATCGAAGGTTTTGTGCAAGCACAAAACGATCGGCGGGATGCCGACGTGTTGCCTCACATGTTGCTATCAGTGTACATGTACCGACGCGCCGGTAAGCGTGCCGGACGTGTACCGACGTTTCGCCCAAAAACCCAACACGTATGGCACGCTGTTGTCCAACTTTCATGCAACCCCGTCTAGTGTGGACTGCTCCCATCACACATCCTTCAATATTAACCTACGATAACTGACATCAGCGTAGGGAGAATGTGAAAACCGTCAGAACTTCTCGGCGTAGTATGCAAATTTGGGCACAAGTTGAATGTGGATGCAGCATAGTTGACGAGAACCGTAACGTCGGTAAAGCGTAGTGATAGCATAATTTCAACGAGAGAGGACAGCGTAATATACGCTCCACGGAAACGTTATGATACATTATTCCATTGCCAGAATTACTGCAGTGCGTGACGTTACATACGTCATGACACGGTGTGTGATAGGCTTGAACATAACGTTCGGCGTATGTTCTCCTGACATTCCCATTACACCACGCGGAGGTCTCCACCGGCTTTAATGTGGGTCAACCGTAGTGGAACGTAGTGAGCAGCGTTGGACTAACGTACGTTTAATGTCATTGACGTTCGCGCGAAACGTGTAAAGTCGTATGAGAACTAAACCTTACTGAGTATACTTCGAGTTACGTCAAAAGTTTTGAACCAGTTCAAAGCCTTAACACCGCGCCGCCGTAACGTGACGTGAGCTCGACGTCAGTCTAACGTCATTCTGATGTCATCATAACGGAACCCAATGTATGTCAACGTAATGACGAATACGTGAGCACAGTCAGGATTACATTGGCCCGTTACGTCATAGTGTGACAGGGGTATAACGTAGCGGAAAATAGCGATACTTTCTCTTTGTTTGTTTAGGTCGTGTAACTAAACAAACGGAGAGTATTTGTTTTCGTAAGTTTGTGTGTTAGGGAGTCAGTCCCCAAAGATCCGTCACGGGATGATAATGGTGATGATGATGATGATGTCATTGTCGTTCTGCCCCTCTCTCTCTTGCAGTCTGATGATGCTAAAGAAGATTTTACGCCACACGTGACAGAAGCCTTAAGTGGTGGTACTCCTGCTTCTCCATTAAGCGCTGGATACACACCTCCAGTCATAAACGACATGTCTACGTCGGCGCTCAAACCAATTGCCCGAATTGGTTCCCATGTGACCCGACCCGATTCCCAACAAACCCTGAAAACGGGGGACAATACACATATCCCCGATTGCTAAAGACTGGGGCGCTCACACATACAGCATCCTTTCGCGACTGGTCTCCAGACACCTGGCGTCATTTGCCTGAACTAGACCAACATGAGCGCCTCCTCTGACAGCCCTCTTCATTCCCCTCTTCCACTCGCCCCTCTGCCATTCCCTCCTCTTTATTTCCCTCTTCCAGTTAGGCAAGAGGGGAATGTAAGGGGGGAATGCAAGAGGGGGGACGGAAGAGGGGAAATATGGGAATGGAAGACTTGGATGGCGAATGGACGGCTAGTATCACACATTACCGTATAAGATACGATTGACTGCTCACATATAACGTTTCTCGAACGGCGCCGATTCAGTTTTTGATTCTTACAAGATTCCAGTCGTAAGCCCCTAAAACTCAGTTTTATACGCGAATCGGAAGCCTTAGGCGTGTTAGGGGGTCACACACCTAAAGACTGGAACCGACGAAAATCCGGGCGGTTTGTAGGTTTTTATATCGGGAGGTGTGTACCAGGCTTTATCTATGAAAATAAAATTTATTACGCCCGTGTTAACATACTCAACCCCATGTGTATTGTGTGGATGTTAGGTCAATATACTCGCTATTTCACTGAACCACTAAGGCCAAATTAACAAACAAAAATTAAAAGTTGATGATCGTCCTTTTGAAATAAAATTCTGGGTCGGGCGGCTCAATTAAAAAATAAGTGTTATTTGGTGGGTTATTTTCTCAGCATTTCACTGGTCTCCTCGCCCTGTGCCCTGGCACCTTCATTCTCTCTGCCACCTCATTCACATTCTCTCCCTCCTCCCCATCCAACACCCTCCCTCTCCCAACCTCTCCACTTTCGACTCTTCCTCCTCCCCTTCCAGTTCCCTCCCTATCACCCCCTCAAATCCCTCTCCATCCTTTCCCCACTGTCCTGTCCATTTCCAACCGCCCCCCCCCCCCCCCCACCCCTCTTCACTCCCCTTTTCACTTCTCACTCCACCGCCCTCTCCATTTAACATGTGTTTTTTTCAAATCAGGGCGGGCGATTTTTCAGGCACGGGCGGGGACGATCGCCAACTATTATTTTGTTATTTTGCTAATCACGCGATGAGTGATAAGAAAACCGTTGCTCATGCCAGTGTAGTGAGTAACACTCACCACACGAAGTGAAAGCAAAACCCATATGGTGGCCGAACGAATTGAACGTCCGCATCTCGTCTTGGTAGGTCGAGTCCAACCCAGTGAGTTAGAAATATATATTTATCACTACCTAGCCGGCCATTTGCCCGTTATTAGACGGGACCAAGAGCAGTGGAATGGGGAAGTCCCTCTATGAAAAATTCCCCTGCTTAATCAACTACTGTCTCCACCCAACCCAACCCAACCCCCACCCCTCCCCGAAGAAAAAATGTCACATACACAGGTAGGTTGATTGTGTAAAGGAGCCTAGCTAGTTCAATGGTTGGAATACTCACCTCGGAATGGCAGAAATGTGGGTTTGAGTCTTACTTTAGGCATGATGTTCCTGTTTGTGTCATACCCTCCTCCACTCCTCACAAGGACTGGTAACCATGACCACGATATTGTAAATGCTGAGTGATGCCATGGTGTTGAAGCTGTTCTGGTGTATGATAATGAACGCACGCTACTGGATATTTCTAAGTATCTGCAATCATAAAGTATGAGACTTAACCAATCAAGACTTACGAGTCTATCAGTTGCACGCACCTTTTCCGTTAAAATATAACATACACATGAATGGGTGGATAGATTGATAGCCTTCAGTAAACATGGATAGTCCTTACTGGATAGAAACATGTAGCTTGTACATGGATTCGAT